>JADRCH010000035.1:3023164-3068080 GCA_019843965.1 Rhynchomys soricoides | reverse complement strand
ATATATATATATACATACACACTGCATACTATTCTGTTTTTGTCATTAAACATTGCCTAGTGTCTATTTGAGAAGTATTGAGTATTTTTGATTGTATGTTTTTCAATGCCTCTAAAATGCTTAGCATGGTGTGTGACTTAGAGGTGAGTGGGGAGGTCATAGTTTTTACTCTTTCTTTGGTGTGTACATTTACTATTTCAGCTCATGAATGGGTCAGAATTAGCCCAGTTGGCTTTCTAAAGAGCTCACTGTTAATGAGCTTCTTGTACTAACTGCATCCGATTTTGAGAACAACTAGCTAGTGCCACAGAACCCAGAATGAGTATGGCGTGAGATAAACACCTTGGGCAATAATCTCTCTTACATATGTTTAATGACGACTTTAAATCCTGCAATATTTTCATTAAAAATAATGAAAAAATAGTTATCTCCAACTCTTCCAGTAGGTTCAAGCAAACTAAACAAACATTTTGTAAGACTTTGATAAGACACTGAGGAGGAAGTTGTAAGGGCCCAGAGAGTAACTCAACAGAAGAGTGCCTGCCTACCATATGTGGGCCTCTGGCTTGTAACAGCACCACCAAAGAGAATCTTAGGTTTAACTCATTATTCAGTGTAGTTAATATGAAGCAATTCTAACAAAAGAATCATGAAATGATTCTATTCGGAAGAGCTCACATCCTGCCTGGGAGCTGCACATAGCAGCCAGGGCTGCTGTAACAGCACAGTCTGGGTGGCTTAAAGGAAGAAATTATTTCTTCTGGGGTCTGGAGATTGGAAGTCCCAGACCACATTGCCTGCAGACTCAGCTTTAGGGAAGACCTCTCTTTCTGGCTTGCAGATGGCTGCCTTCGTACAGTGTCCTTAAAAGACCTTTCCTTTGTGCATTCTGGGAAGGAGGGACCCCTGAATCTCTTCTTTTTGGTACAGTATTACTGTCTCAGGAACCCATTTTTTAAACCTCAATAAATCTAAGTTTCCTCCTTACAGGTGCTATCTTCAAATACATTAGAGTTTAGAACCTGAGCGTGCGGATTTTGGCAAGACATAATTATCTCGTAGCAGGGACCAAATCATGAATGTGAGGACCTATTTTTAAATTGGTGTTGTAATAAAGGTAAAAAATGAAATACAATTGCTGCCTAGACAAATTAGGGATTAATTCTGGCTAGGGCTGGGAGAAAGTGTCACAATGGAACCAGCATTTTAGTTAGTATTGGAAACTTCTAGACAGAGACTCTGACATGAGAATTTATATGCAAGTACCTTACTGAGGAAGTTCTCTGTCTTAGTTAGGGTTTTAGTCCTTGGAACAGATGCCATGAGCAAGGTAACTCTTATAAGGATGACATTTAATTGGGGCTGGCTTACAGGTTCAGAAGTTCCGTCCATCATCATCAAGGTGGGAGCATGACAGCGTCCAGGCAGGCATGGTGCAGGAGGAGCTGAGAGTTCTACATCTTCATCTGAAGGCTGCTAGCAGAAGACTGGCTTCCAGGCAGCTAGGACAAAGATGTTAAAGCCTATGCCCACAGTGACACACCCACTCCAACAAGGCCACACCCCCTCCAACAAGGCCACACCTACTAATAGTGCTACTCCCAGGGACAAATATACATATATATATGAACTACCACATGCTCTTAGGAGAAATGATCTAGGAGGCAGTAGAAGAAACAGGCAGGGAAAGAAATGCAAGCAAGCATAGAATAAGAGCCCAGGCTGTATCTGGCACAGGGTAGCTTCAGCCATGCACTGTATGAAAGCTGAGAGTTTGGTGTCTACCAGTCTTGTCCTGAGTAAGGAGAGAGAACTAGCTCTTCATACCTTTACACTAAGCTAGATCTAAAGGCTGCCCGAGGCTGGGCTGGGGTCAGGGAAGCCAAGGACTCTCACGCTCTCCAAGCTCTGGCCTTGCTTTCACACTTGCTCCAGGTATTTGAGGCCAGTCCTCTGTAGTCAAAGACAGAAACAATTAGAAGGAAAATCTGAGAGGTGAGGAAAGAATCTCTGGTTACAGAGCTAGTGGCTACTATTTACTGGATCATTCACACATAAGACATGTTCATCCGTTGACAAGGTTACAAAGGACAGCACTGTGTCTAGCCTGACAGTAGTATAAATAAACACCCTACTCACCCGAAGACATAGGACCATAACAAAGATGGATGTCAGGAACACAGGCTGTGATAAAATTGTGAAATGTTTTGGAGCTATTGACTGTAGAATCTTAAAATAGTTGTCTTCCATGGGAGCTTTCTATTTTAAGGACCCACCCTGAGAACGGATACAGAATTTGGGATTCTATTTCACCTCCATCCCTAGTCCAGCATTGAATTTTTTTGTACCTTTAGCTGAAAACCTTGTGCCATATTTGGTGTCCTGGTCCCTTAAGTCATGGAGAAATGCCTCTGCCGTGGCTTCTTAAGCCATGGAGAAATAACTCTATTGTTTCTCACGGGCTTGCTTGTATGGTACAGCCAGGTTGATTCTGGAGTCCTACCTTAGTTTAGATTTCTGACCTTTTTTGAATTTCCCACCACCTTTTAAAGCTCAGCTTCCTAAAGTTAGTTCTAAGTAAGGATAAAGTCTCAGTCATATGCATGGAACACTGCAGAACTAGAAAATGCTAAGGCTGAGTCAGACAGAATTAGATTGATGGATACAGGAGGCCTGGGCATGTTGTGGATTCTCTCCTTCTCTCAATGAGATCCTGAGTTGCCATCATCTCTTAGTTACTTTAAACAATGTGCCATGAAAATAAACCAAGTCAGATAGAGATTCAATAATTGTGATGATGATCTGAAAACATAGTTATATTTGAAATAAGCAAGCAGATGCCTTTGAGGGTTAAGAGCCCATTCTGAGGTAGCCCTGTATTTTATTATGTTTTCTATCTATCTCCTAGGCCTTAGAATCACAGTGCTTAAACCCAGGGTATTTAAACATACTAGGATCTTGCTACGCTTTTTGGTTACCATCCCTTAAGAAGTAATTAGTGTATATTCAGCACGCTGGCTTCCACAGCAGAAGCAGAGTCTAACACAGAGTGCCAGGACTCTCAATAAGCACCGAGATAAAACCCAATCATGGAGAACATCTTGCATAAGTGGAAAATTTAACTCATTCATCAGAATATCATAAGCACTCCAGTGTTTACTGTCTATACTGTGACTGTAAAACTCTAGGCTTAAAAGATGTGAAACCTTGACTTAATCAAATGTTAGAAGATGATTAAAAATAGCATTTGTGTCTGGTTAATTTGGGTGTAGTATGCCCTCAGCCAACTGCAAGAACAACATGATTTCAAATAGGTCCTTTCATGACTGAATTTAACCCTAATATATTAGGCAAATCTTTTCACACATGAATTCCCCGGCCAATTCAGCCAAGTTTCACCAACCATAATTTTTACTGTCATGAAGTCTTCTCTTAAGATTTTTGTTCCCTTTTTGGAATCTGTGAAATTGCACGGTGAGTTCTTTCTGGACCACACACTCACTGTGGTCCCAGCCCACCGAAGGCCTTGCAGTGTGTCTGTGTGTCTGACAAACAAACTCACAAAACCCTCTTAGTGACTTCAGTGTTTCAGTGATCCTCTGTGTTATGGAGATCACTTCAGCAGGGAGGATACTATTGGATGAACTGGTGACTGCTCAGGCCTGTAAAGGAATGGCTAGGAGGAAAAGTGCAACCAGCCGTGTTAACTTTGTCATCCCAAGGTCAGTCTTAGTACAGCTCAGTTCATAACTACACTCCTTTTAGGCTTGTCAAGATATTTATATTTGACCTGTGACTCCCTCTATGCCCTCCTGATGAAGCCATTCTTGTCATGTCCTGACTTCAGACCTCTGTGTGGAATCAGCAGGACTGCCTTGCTCTGTGAAAGGACTGAGTTTTATGGTTTTCAGATCTTTGCACTCTTTTTGAAAGGAGCATGACAGACTCCACGGACCAAAGCAGAGAAATCCCAGTCTACAGGCAAAGCATGTGATTGTGGCAGCAGCTTGCATGGCTTCCCACATCAAGTCCCATTCATGAGAGGGCAATATCTGTTCTCTCTTTTTCCAGTTCCTTCCCAAGGGATATAATTTTGTCACATGGGTACTGTCTACCAAACCAGCTTGAACAGACAGTGAGTTGTGTGACTGTGTACATGGGCAAGGGATGGGAGAGGAATTTGAGGCTGTGGTACACAGTGACCCCAAAAGGGAGAGAGTTCCTGGAAACAGAGCTTCAGCCGAAACCCAGGAGTTTAAAAAAAGTAAGAAAGTAAATGTCAGCTTACACCACGGGAGTAAGTTATTGACAGAGGATTAGAGGGAAACAAATCATAGTAATTATCTACACATTACTATCAATAATGTATTCTTCATAATTTAATAATATTCATACTAGTCTCTAAATGGTTTTCAGTGCTCCTATGTGTGTGTATAAAAAAGAGAATATTAGAAAATAAAACAATAAAATATAAATGTTTGGTTGTGTTCCTGCTTAGTTTATTTTTCTGTGCCTCTGCCCCTGCTTGATTTCACAAATCTCAGTGTGAACCCTGTCAACTCCTTAGTATGAGTCCTATGACTTTAGAGCTGTAAGTGAAAGACACAGGTGAAGCCAAACTATTGCTCATTTTTATCTTTTCCTCTATTTTGAAATTATATTCTTGCTTTTAAGAAAGATTCCTCTCCCATTCTTTCTGTTTCACTTTTACCACTGTACAATATATGGCAGGGACCCGTAGGATGCCCATCCTCCTGTGGTTTTCCAATAGCTCCCCTGAGAACATTCAGAAGCAAGTACGAGGTCATGGGATCCCAACCCAGAAGTCTGCACTCAAGAGATAGGGCTTCAGATTCTAGCTCTTATCATTTATCGATTTGTGATCTTGGGTAAATCTTTCTGCCTTTTTCTGTGACTTAAGGACAATAACACTTGTCTCAAGGAGCTATCTTGTGGAGTGACTGAGATGAAGGGTGAGAGAGGGGTGTGCTGTAGCACAGCACACAGGTTTCAGAGACCACTGTCTTAACACTTGGGTAGGTATACTCAAAGGATTCTGGGACTCCAAGTTTTGGATACCTACATGAATAACTTCCTTATTTCCCTTACGTGTCCTACCAAGTATGACTTGATTAATCCCCACTATGCTCTTGGGAAGTAGCTGTTATTCTCCCATTTCAGAAGATGAAAATGCTTAGCCAGGTGGTTCTGCCTGTATTTCTAGTATAAAGTAGAATTAAGACTTGTGTCCTGATCTAAATCATCTCTCTATGTTGATGTAGATGTGTTCTCCCAAACTCCACAATTTATCTCAGGGGCATCTAGGGCAATCTAATGAGATTACCATTTGTTCTGATGTCGAATGTTTGTGGCAGATTATTCTAGGTACAATATAATGATCCCTTAAGTGCTTATTATAAGTTATGTTGCTTAAATTTACTCTTGGTATAATTTTCGGTTAATTCTTTTCACCCAAGAAAGTAAGGTACACCTTAAAGCCATCCTGATTTCACCAACAAGGGAATGATTACACAAAGAGATTGAGTAAATTGTCAAGAATTCAGCTGGTAAGGGGGTAAGAAGCTCAGATATGTATGATCTATCCCAGAAGGTCCACAAAACTGTGTCTTTGATGATCTGAGAAAGTGTACCCACAAGGCATTGCAATCTAGACAATATACTTTAACACTTATTAAACCTCTTCAATCTCCAGTAGAGATTTGTGACTCTACATTCAGAAGATGCTGTCTCACACAATCTCCACATCATCATCTCTCAGCCTCTGGTATACTTTATGTAGGAACTGCTCATGAAAGAGTCCCATCTCCTTACATTTGCTCTTTGTTTTTGTTCTTTAGGATTATGTGTGGGTAGAGGAGAATGGCCCTGGCCTTTGGAAAGAACCTTCTTTCAGCCCCGCTGTAGCTGGAGCATAGGGTTAGTGTGCACATATACTATATGTCTCTAATTCTAGCTTTCTCATTTATAACTTAGAGGGTTATCATGCCAAATAAATAGATGGTCACCAATAGTATCTTTCTTGGAATAGATGTCTAACAAATGTCAATTCCCTCCATTTTGTCTTCTGTTGGGATGCATTCTAGTTGGCTAATCACTCACATACTACATTTTAAAAAACTCTAAAACGTCACCCTAATCATCCTAATTTCTTGGACTATATCATGTCCATAAAGGTTTTCAGGACACAAAGATAGTGATCTGCTATACAGGTAGTCATAGGCTCAAAGGCCTGGGTCATGATAAACCTATTTTAAGATTCTGACCATTCAAGTAACTGACTACTTTACTTGATATGAGTTACATTTATCATTAAAACTGTCAAGCTAATTTATTTAGATTGATATTCTATGTCCTGGTATCTGGAGTCACAGTGATAGCCAAATCAGGTCTTTTTATTTTATTTTCAAATACAGAAGCAGGGAATGTAAAAAAATAATTTTGGCTTCTTTTATTGGATACATCTTTTATTCATTCCCAAGGAAAAATTACATCCAGTCCTGTAGAAAATTCTGTTGAGTGGGAAGATAGTTTCTTAAACAGAGAAGGCTGAAGAAGCCTTGAGAAGTTGGGCTCCAATGGTGATTTTTGCAAGAATTTACATCAAGGGCTTTCCAACTTTGAAAGTTTAGGGAGAAAGTTGTCTAATATATCCTGGCACATTGACTTGTTATTCAGGAAGGACTAGAACAAGAATCATTTCCTTGTTGATTCCAGAAAAATCAAAGAAATTAGATTATGAAAGAGATCCCCCAGGAGCTAGAGCTTTGCCAGCCAGGGTCAGGAGGAATATATAGCAAAATTAGAAAATTCTCATGCTGCCCAACCTGCAGAGATAAAAGTAGAATTTAAACCAAGAAAGAAAAGGGCAGGAATTCTTTTTCACTGCTAAAGATGAAAGAAAAATAGAGGCATCCAGTCAGAGAAGCCATGAGTATGTGCCAGCTTAACATTCTTCAGCTAGGGATTGTTAGCATAAAAGACAAAATCACAAAGGGAATCTATACAACCTAATGTTGTTATCTGACCAATTTGCAAACATTGATGAAACTATCTAGGACCTAATCTCTGTCTCAGCACCAGATAAAGTTGTGAACTAAATTAGAGTCAAGTTAAAGCTGAAGACTTCCTGGAACATAGAAAATGGCAGAAACCCAGTTAAAGCCAACATCAGGCAAGTAGTGTGAGGATCAAATGACGAACAAACCTGTCCACCTCCTTGGACAACCGCACAGGGAAACTATTGATACTTTGAAGGGAACAGTGACAATGGTGGTGGTGAGAAAGTTTTGGTTAAATTTTTATTTTTTACATTCTGAGGATAGAACAAGGGCCCAGTAGAGGCTAGGCAAGTATTCTATCACTGATTTACGTGTCCAACCATCAAAACATATTTCAGAGTAAGAGAAGTCTAGGAGTTTAGTTGGAGCATCCTGCTGAACTTCAATTTTTGCAACTTTTAAAAAGGGAAAATTAAATTACATAAAACACTGACTTATATAAATGATATTTTAGAATATTAATAATACTCCTTTTTAAAAAAAAAGTCCCTTCATTCTCCCAGTGATTTTTCACAAATATTTGCTAAATTCTCAATGACGTTGGGCAATAAGGTATATGCCATTCACATGGGACACTTTTGAAGGAGATTAATCTAGTTAGAACTTTAATCACGCATTTACTTTTCAGTATGACAGCAGTAAGTTTACTTAACCAATAACAAGTTTGTGAAACATTTTTAGTTATTAGCATAACTGGGCCTAAACACAAAATAGATAAAGAAAGAAGGAAGGAAGGAAGGAAAGAAAAAGCATGTAAGTAAAGGTGAATTAAATGGAAAAACTTGCTGCCAGTAGAAGGGACTGCTCATCAAAGCGACAGTTGGCTGGGAGACTCATTAGGGCTTTGAGAGACTGCCAGAAACATCTGGACACCCTTTGAAATATTCAGTCAAACCTGACAACCAAACACATTTAGCACTTTCCATCAAAAAGTAGGATTGGCCCTTTCAGTATTTGCCCAGTTGGGGAAATACCTCTGACATGCGTGAAATTGAACTTCATAGGACTAAGTGTATTCTGGCAAAAAGTATCGGAATTTAGAGATGCAGCATTAACATAGAAATAAATAAACCCTGTTTTCTATTGACTTGAGGATGCTAGGAGGTAAGCTTGGTTTGGCTGTCTTAGAAAAGAGATCATGTTATACTTGGACAAGAAGAGATTTTGAAACACATACTGTAGGCAGCCATATTGACTGAAAACAGTCTGTTCAAAGTGCTGTTGTGCTCATTGCTTCTGATTTCATAGTGACCTGAAAGAAGTCATAAAACTACCGTGGTTAGTCACAGATAGCCTATCTTGGAGGGCTATGGAGACAGCGTGCTTTTGGAGTATGTTGATCTCAGCAGGTTGTTGGATAGCTGGAACAGTCCTTGGAACTCAGTGCTCTCTACAAGTGTGCCTTGGAAAGCCAAGGAGAAAGCATACCAAAGTTCAATTAATTACAGCTTTTCAGTTGTGCAATGGACTGCTTTAGTAACTCAGAACAGCAGCAGGCTATCTGACCCTTGACTTCCCAGGGCAGAAGATGGGGCTAGGCTTAGCTAATCAACCCTCCTTATCTTTTCTGGCCTTTGCTGGTGTTATTAAGATGGATTATGCCCCATCCACAATCACAACAGTTAGGTTTAAGTTCTAAACCCTAGGACATCAGATTGATATGTATTTGGGGATATGATGTTTTCAGGAGCAGCTAAGTCAGAGTAAAATCATTAGATTAGCATCTGTCTATTCCCAGTATGGGCTGATGCCCTTGTAAGACATGGAAAGTTGGATGCAGATTTAAACAGAGGAAGATAATGTTGACATACAAGCAGGATATCCTGTGAACTGGAAGGGAGAGTCTACAAGCCAAGGGAAGAGGACTAGAGTAAACCCTTCTCTCATAAACTCCAGAAAGAACTGGATGGATGTGATGGCACAGGCCTTTAATTCCAACACATGGAAGCAGGTCTCTCTGAGTTCAAGGCCAGCCTGGTGCACATATCAAGTTTCAGGCCAACCAAAACTACATAATGAGATTTGTCTTGAAGAGAATAAAAAGAAAACAGGAAGGAAGGAAGGAAGGAAGGAAGGAAGGAAGGAAGTCTAGCCCTTCAAACTAGAATACAATGAACTTTTATTCAGCCTAGTCACGATACTGCAGTGTCTATCTCAGCAGCATTGGCATGTGAGTACCATTGTTCTCTCATGAGTCTTCAGGCAGCTGGTGTTTGGGCAGCATGATGCTTCTTAGGCTTCAGCTAGAATATATGGTGGATTCAGGGTCTCTTGCTATGTGCTTACCCCTCCATCCATGGTTATTCACACGCCTCTTTCTACATGCTCACCCCAGGGCTAGCCTTGCTTATCCACATGGCACCTGAAAATGTCTAAGAGAACAAGAACAAGTACTGTAATGTCTCTTAAGACTCAGAACGTAGCCAGTGTCACACCTGTTGTACTTTATTGATCAGAATAAGCCCTGGGCCAGTCAGGTACAACAGGAAGTAGACTCTTACAGGGAGGAACTATGGAATAGTGTGACCCCTGCCTTCTTTCGCATCTTCTTACTAAAAGTCTTCCCTAGAAGAGATGTGGGATGAAGTTGTGCTCCAGCACAAATTCTGAACACATTTCAACTAAAAAAATATACTCAAGTTATTATCCAACAACTAGAGTTTTTCTGTATATTGCTTGTTCATTAGCAATGCTGTTTTGCAGGACTAGAGAGATGGTCCAGCTGTTAAGAGCACTTGCTGTTCTTGTAGAAGACCTGATTTCAGTTCCCAGTACCCACATGGTGGCTTGTGTCATCTGCAATTCCAGTACTTCCAAATCTGGCTTCCAAGCACACTGCACACATGCAGTGCACATACACACATACAGGAAAAACGTTTATATACATTAAACAAATTTTAAAATGGTGCTTTTTCAGACACGCTGGGCATGAACCTACTTCCTGTGCACACTGTAGATAAACCTACTTCTTGTGTTGTATTTATGACTCACCTAGAAGTATGTCTGAGATGACGAATTAAAGCGTGGCAGTAACATTGAACAGCCTAAGCCTTCCAGGATAAAGAGGATGGGCAGAAACTCTTTTTAATGGAACTATCAATCTTTCTTACAAAACCTTATCATCCTTGGCTAACATGACTTGGAAGGCATTTATACTCATACCTACAATTTTATGGCCCTCTGGTGGTCTGAATAAGCTTGGCTCATGGAAAATGGCACTATTAGGAAGTGTGGCCTTGTTGGAATAGGAGTGGCCTTGTTCTAGGAAGTGTATCACTGTGTAGGCAGGCTTGAGGCCCTATGCTCAGGCTCTGCCCTATGCAGAAGAGATACTCCTTCTAGCTGTCCTTGAGACAGTCTTCTGGTTCCCTTGAGAACAAGATATAGAACTCTCAGCTCCTCCTGCACCATGCCTGCTTGGATGCTGCTATGCTTCCCGCCTTGATGATAATGGACTGAACTTCTGAACCTGTAAGCCAGCCCCAATTAAATGGTGTCCTTAAAAGAGTTGTCTTGGTCATGGTGTCTCTTCAATGCAATGGAAACCCTAACTAAGTCAGGTCCCTTAGAGCATAGCTACCTTTAGTTCCAGGAGCACAGAATAGCATGGTTTTAACCTGATGAATCCTATGGAGTAACTCAGAATCTAGCATCAGCTAGAGCACTTCTGGTCCAGAAGACAGGCTCTGTAATTTTCTGAGCAGACGCCCCTTATTAAGATGGATGGATTACAGAAAGGTCTTTCATTGACCAACATGTATCGCTCTTCCATGCTATACAGGTACTCTTCCACACTGTTTAGAAAAGTATGGACAGCTGGAGCAATGTGCAGAGTAGGTTAGTGTGACTCTTGGGTTGTGTCTTAAAGGCATCACAGTCACTTGGCCACAGGAAGCTAGTGGCCACACAAAACAGGCTAAATGGAGGTAGTGATTTTATGACCCCTGATGTGTTTTAATCTTGGGTGCAGCTTACATTTAAGGTGCTATAAATGTCAGCTGTGCTTTTTGTGTTGTGCTTTTCTTGTCTGAGAATGCCTTTGAGGCCAAGTTTGATGCTATTGAGGCTAAGGAAGAGTATGGTGATACTCATTTTACTGAGTTTGAGGATATCATGTGACAGTAGCTCTTCCTTGGATGAAGATTAACCCGCTGAAGAGGAAGACAAAACCCAGTGGAGTCAGAAGGGCAGGGAGGCAACCAGGGAGGAGATTTTGAAGACACAGATCCTCAGGGAGATTCTGAGAATAAGCCATAGTACAGAGATGTGAAGGTTATAAAGAACCAAATAGGACTTTCAGCAGAAAGATCTAATAGTAATCTTTGTTTCTGTATACCTTCGGGGAGAGGTATTATTTAGGTATTTTAACGACAACAGATCTGCTTACCTATATCATGATCTACATCATCAAGAAAAATAGCAACAGCTGCTTTGCTCAAGCCTGCTAGAACTCTCACAGAAAGCTTCTGGAGGGCAAATTTGCTTTGTGGAGGTTGATGGAATTAACAGAGAAGCCATAAGCACAGGGAAGGTGAATGAGGAGAATGAACACAAGTGTAACCTGTCGTGTCCAGGTCAAGTTTGCTGGGAGGTCGTGCTCATCCAGCTGAAGGTGTCAACAGACAAGACTTACTCAATGTCACCTGCAAATAAAAGTAATCACAAGTGAAGAAGGCCGACCTGCATGCTGCCTTAGGATTACCATAGGCACACAGGAACTGTTCTCTTCTGATTGGAGATGTACGTGGTCAAGGGCTTCAAGCTTTGTTGTAGTAGTTGACTGTAGGAAGAAGCTGTGGGATTAATGAATCCTTTTCCCCTCAATTTTGTTTCACAGTATTTTATCCCAGCAACAGGAAAAGGAACAGATAGCTATGAGTGTGGTTGGCATGTGCAAAGCTTTGATGCAAGTGTGTGAAGAGATTCAACATCTGACGAATTTTGCAGTGATGAGCTCCAGTTTAGAGCAGAGGACAGATTTCTAGACTCTTCAGACAGACTATATGACCATAATGTCAGAGATGGGAAAGGGGACAACGTGAGTAAAGAATGAAAACATTATTTACTTTCTTGTACACTATCTACCCACTCATTTTCCAGGCCAGTTTTCTAGTCCAAAATCGATAGAGGAGGAAAGTCCGCCTTTAAACACACCTGGCATTAAGATACTACGATTCCAGCTAATGTGTCTGGCTTCAGTAACACTGGACCAAAGGATGTGGTGACTTTGCTACCCACTCAGCCCTCTGAACCCACTCAGAAAACAAGGCAAAAGCTAATTTTTCACTATAAAGCCCACACTTTCTTGGTAAGTGAGAAATCTTGATTCCGCTTTCTAGTCTACTCTTGGTTTGGAGTTTTAAAGAGGTTGTAATACAATAAAAAGGCTCTATTTCAGTAATTTTTCAGGTAAGGATATTATTTTGATAGTATTGAATAAAGATATATGCTAAGGGCCTTTCCAGTTGCAGAATTCCAGGAATAAAGCTGTAAGCAAAATGGGGCTTCATCTTGAACTGTGCACTCATAGAACTTTAGTGCAGATCACATATTCAATTAAAAAAATCCCACATAAAACAACAGTGAGATTATAAAAAAATTAATTTAAACTTAACATAAGACATGCAATGAAAGATTACTTGCTCAACAAGCACATACTGGGGATCTCATCAGCAGCTGCTTAATGGACTATGTCCCAGGAATGCTAATTTGAATAAGTTAGATCCCCCTTATTGTAGTATAGGGACAGATAAAAATAATAATTAGTTAATAAATTAAAAGAGAACTATGATCATTAGTTCTTATGGAAACTACACATATTTCTATGAAGGGAGTATATGAAACTGAAATAGGACAAAGTCTTTAGAGACAGAGATCTGACAGGGCCAAGTAAAGGTGATACTAAGCTGAGAACTAAAGACAAAACAAATTATCACTGTAAGGAGAGGTAGACAGGAAATGCAAAGCCCCAAGGAGTGAAAGACCTTATACAATGGGGCAGGAGTCAGACCATACAAGGTCCCCTGAGACAGAAGACAAAGGTCTGGATTGGTTCTAATGAATGGGAAGCCTATAACTGGCTTTAAGTAGAGAGTGGCATGTTCTGTTATAGAGTACGTGCAGAATAGACTAAGAAGATAAGAAATAGGAGCAGTGAGAGCACATTTGAAGTTGCTGCTATAGTCCACTTAAAAAAGGAATGGTAGCCTAGACTAGGAACTCCACATAGAGGACTAGACAACAGATGCGGGACCTGAGTGGGAAACCATGATGCAGAATATGAAGTTTCTAGAGAGGACAAGAGTGGAGCAGGAAGATGTCATTCAACTGTGAACATATGACTGAACTGAGATCAAGGCCGGCCTCAAGTTTTGAAAAGACCAGTGTTCTACTTTCCTCAGAGATCTCAATGTAGGCAGTTCTCAGCAGCCAAATAGAAAAAACAAGTCCGCAAGATTCCACCTTCCTACCCATGAGTCTAGATGATTTTACCTTTAGACTTTCAAGTGTCAATTTATTTTAAGATACACTGCTGATTGTTCAAATGCAGTTTAGCAATGCCACTTAAAAGAGAAGTGGGTTAGGTAGTGTTCCTTCTGTTTCTATTTTGTGGAATAGTTTGAGGAGTATTGGTATTAGCTCTTCTTTGAAGGTTTGGTAGAATTCTGCACTAAAACCATCTGGCCCTGGGCTTTTTTTTGGTTAGGAAGTTTTTTGATGATTATTTCTATTTCCTAAGGGATAATGGGTATGTTTAGATAGTTTACCTGATCTTGATTTAACTTTGGTACACGGTATCTGTCTAGAAAACCATCCATTTCATCTAGCTTTTCCAGTTTTGCAGAGTATAGGCTTTTGTAGTAGGTTCTGATGATTTTTTTGTTTTCCCCCAGTATCTATTGTTATGTTTTTCTTTTCATTTCTAATTTTATTAATTTGGGTACTGTCTTTGTGCCCTTTAATTAGTTTGGCTAAAGGTTTGTCTATCTTGTTGATTTTCTCAAAGAACCAGCTCTTGGTTTTGTCCATTCTTTGTATCTTTCTTTTGTTTCTAACTGGTTGATTTCAGCCCTGAGTTTGAGAAAAAGAAGCAACACTACCTAATTCATTCTATGAAGCCACAGTTACTCTGATACCTAAACCACACAAAGAACAACAAAGAGAACTTCAGACCCATTTCACTTACAGATATCAATGCAAAAATACTCAATAAAATTCTCAAAAACTGAATCCAAGAACACATCAAAACCATCATTCACCATGATCAAGTAGGCTAAATCCCAGGGATGCAGGAATGATTCAATATATGGAAATCCATCAACATAATACATTATATAAACAAACTCACAGATAAAAACCACATGCTCATCTCATTAGATACTGAAAAGTCCTTCAACAAAATACATTACCCCTTCATGTTCAAAGTCTTCGAGAGATCAGGTATTCATGGCACATACCTAAACATAATAAAAGCAGTATATAGCAAACCAACAGCCTACATCAAATTAAATGGAGAGAGATTAGAAGCAATTCCACTAAAGTCCTAGACAAGACAAGGCTGCCCACTCTCTCCCTACCTATTCATTATAGTACTCAAAGTTCTAGCTAGAGCAATTAGAAAACAAAACATTATCAAGGGGATACAAAATGGAAAAGAAGAAGTCAAAGTATTACTATTTGCAGATGGTATGATAGATTACATAAGGAATACCCCAAATTCCAGTAGAGAACTCCTACATCTGACAAACAACTTCAGCAAAGTAGCAGAATATAAAATTAACTCAAAACAAATCAGTAGCCTTCCTTTATACAAATGACAAACAGGCTGAGAACAGAAATTAGTGAAACAGTATCCTTCACAATAGCCACAAAATATCTTGGTGTATCTCTAGTTAAGCAAGTGAAAGAGCTGTATGACAAGAACTTCAAGTCTCTGAAGAATGAAATCGAAGATGACCTCAGAAGATGGAAAGATCTCCCATGCTTATGGATTGGTAGGATTAACATGGTGAAAATGGCCATCTTACCAAAAGCAACCTACAAATTCAATGCAATCTCCATCAAAATTTCAACACAATTCTTCACAGACACGAAAACAGCAATTCTCAACTTCATATGGAAAACCAAAAACCCAGGATACCCCAAACAATTCTCAACAATAAAAGACCTTCTGGGGGAATCAACATCCCTGACCACAAGCTGTACTACAAAGCAATAGTGATACAGAAACAGACAGGTCAATCAATGGAATAAAATCAAAGACCCAGAACTAAACCCCATACACTTATGGACACTTGATCTTTGACAAAGAAGCCAAAACCATCCAGTGGAAAAAAGACAGCATCTTCAATAAATGGTGCTGGTTTAACTGATGGTTTGTGTGTAGAAGGATGGTAATAGATCCATATTTATCACCACACACAAAACTCAAGTCCAAGTGGCTCAAGGACCTCAACATAAAATCAGATACACTGAATCTAATAGAAGAGAAAGTGGGAAAAAGCCTCTAACTCATTGGCACAGAGAGAAGTTTCCTGAACAGAGTTCCAATTACTCTAAGATCAACAATTGATAAATGGGACCTCATGAAACTGAAAAGCTTCTGTAAGGCAAAAGACATATCAATAGGACAAAATGGCAACTTACAGATTGGAAAAAAATATTCACTAATCCCACATGCTATAGAGGGCTAATATCCAATAGATAGAAAGAACGCCAGAAGTTAATATCCAAAAAACCCAAATAACTCAATTAAGAACTGGGTTACAGAACTGAACAGAGAATTCATAACAAAAGAGTCTCAAATGGCTGAGAAGCACTTAAAGAAATGTTCAAAGTTCTTAGTCATCAGAGAAATGCAAATCAAAATGACCCTGAGATTCTACCTCACACCAATCAGAACGGCTAAGATCAACTCGACAAGTTACAGCACATGCTGGTGAGGATGTGGAGAAAGAGGACCACTCCTCCTTTGCTGGTGGGATTGCAAGCTGGTACAACCACTGAGGAATCTGGTGGTTCCTCAGAAAATTGGAAATAGATCTACCTGAAGACCCAGCTATACCACTCCTGGGCATATCCCTAAAAGATGCCTCACCATGCCACAAGGACATGTGTTCTACCATGTTCATAGCAGCCTAATTTATAATAGCCAGAAGCTGGAAATAGCTCAGATGTCCCTCAGGCGAAGAATGGGTACAGAAAATGTGGTTCATTTATACAATGGAATACTATTCAGCTATTAAAAACAAGGACATCTTGAACTTTGCAGGCAAATGGATGGAACTAGAAAATACATCCTGAGTGAGATAATCTAGACCCCAAAAGGACATGCATGGTATGTACTCACTGATAAATGAATATTAGCCCAAACACACAGAATACCCAGTATACAATCCATAGATTGTATGAAGTGTAACAAGCAGAAAAACCCAAGTGAGGATGCTTCAATTCCACTTAGAAGCAGGAAGGAATTAATCAAGGAAGGCAGAGGAGGGAGGGACCTGGGTGGGGGAAAAGGGGACCTGAATCAGGTATATGGGAGGAGGGGCAGGAGAAAAGCCCAGAGGGCCAAGAGAATGAATGGAGATAAGCATCATTGAAAGGTGGGACGTGGGGGGACCCTCAAGAAAGCAGCAGAGACCCAGGAGGTGAAAGACTCTAAGGACTCAATGGGGGTGACCTTAGCTAAAATGCCCAGCATTGAGGAGAGTCCATCTCTAGTAGATAGACAGGGCCTCAAGAGGAGCGATGATGTTACTAACCCACAGTCAAAATTTCTGACCCAGAACTATTCTTGTCTATAAGAACTACAGAGGCAAAAATGGAGAAGAGACTGCAGGAAAGGGTCCAATGACTGGCCCAACTTGGGATCCATCTCATGGGACGATACCAAGGCCTAACATTATTACTGATGGTATGATGTTCTTACAGATGTGAGCCTAGCATGGCTGCCCTCTGAGAGGCCCCACCAGCAGCTGGCTAAAACAGAAGCAGATACTTACACCCAACATTGGACTGAATTCAGGAACCCCTATGTTGATTCAGGGAAGGATTAAAGAAGCTGAAAAGGAGGGTGACCTCATAAGAAGACCAGCAGTCTCAACTAACTCAGATCCTAGGGAGCTCCCAGAGACTGAGCCACCAACCAGGAACATATAGGGACTGATCCGAGGCCCACGTCACAAACATAGCAGAGGACTGCCTGGTCTGGCCTCAGTGGGAGAAGATAAACCTAATCCTCAAGAGACTTGAGGCCCCAGGGAACAGGGAGGTCTGTGGGGGAACACCCTCTCAGAGTTAAGAGGGAGGAGCAATGGGATGAGGAACTGTGGGAGGGGAAATGGGGGAGGGGCAATGACTGGAATGTAAATACAACTACTTCTAGTAGTAGTAGTAGTAGTAGTAGTAGTAGTAGTAGTAGTAGTAGTAGTGGTAGTAGAGAACTGGAATGTTTCAAACAGAAATTAAGCTCCAGACTCAGGGGTGGTAGTGTAGGAAGATTCATGCACCAATCTGCAGAGCAGGTTGAGGTCCAGACCTTACCTTAGGAGCCAAGAACAAACTGTAATGGCATATTAGAGAGTAAGAGGAGGGTAGGGGCCCCTGAGACCAGGGTGCTACAGCCATATTCTAGGCGTGTGTGTTTGGGCAAGAGGCAACTCTGTAGTCCAAAGCCAAGTCAGATATCGTTGGGGGTCAATTCTAATCAGAAAATGAATAGCTTCTCTGCTCTATTTTCTCAAATAAGTGTAATTTTGAACCATGTCTCTATTTTGACTGGAGAAAGGTAGAAAGCTACTTTGCCTGATGTGAATAAAATGTCAAAAGCAAATATATTGGTCTGCTGATTCCTTTTTCTGAAAGAACTAAAAAAAAAATGACATCAGTTTTATATTTGGAAATTCTCACTTTGTTCGGACTTGATCTGTACTGTTTGCTTTAAAGATAATACTGCAGAAACTCCAGTCTTAGAAAAGCTTTTAACCAAACACATTAAATTCTGATATTGCCTACATTTCAGTTTGTCTACTGAGTTTTCCTTTTGTTATTCCCCCCCCCCCCTTTTTTTTGACTCTCCTGTTAGCCTTGAACTCTCTTTCAGTATCTGAATTAATCAATCCTCTGCTCCACAGGTTTTATAAACCTGAGATGAGTAACCCACCCATCTACCTACCAAGAGCAAAAACACAGTGCACACAAATCTGGGTTGCTCAGTCTGCCTGTGAAGTAAAATTAAGGCAGTTGCTGTCCTAAAGAAGGTTTCAGGAGTACGGAGAGTGAACTGCATTAAAAATGACACCTGGTGTTTAAGCGTAAGGGGGAAGCATGCCAATACAGAAGTAGGAGAGGGAAAGAAGATTCACTATAACCAGAGGACAAAGAGCATTCAAAAGCAGGTGATTTCAGAGGCAAGATGGAGAAGGCCCAGTGAGGAGAGGAAATGCCAGGAAAGGGGAGCAAGAATTATTCTGAGAATATAGTTTCAAATCCTTAATTGTAGCAGATGTACTGAGAAAGAGAGGGAACCTAAAGATGAACAGAAGCAAAATCCTCCAGGGTTTGTAGGCTATGACAAGGAGTTCAGATTTTATTTTCTGGGTAGTAGAATGGGAGGTGGGGAAAGATCGTAACCGAGAGACATGGCCAGACTTCACATTCTGCAAAGAATAAGTTGTCTGCACTTAGAATGAGTTCAAGCACACCTGCAGGTAACCCTGTTTAGCTGCCACTGTGATAGGACAGATGAGAGGTTTAGGAGCTTGTATAAAGCAGAAGCCAAGAAAGAGAGTGATTAGGTACACTTGAGGGATTCAGAAACTGGAAAGTCCAAGACCCGATGACTAGATGTGAGTGTGTTGCTGTGTGGTGAGCTTTGTGGGGGGTGTGGGATCTGTGGCTTGGGGGACAAATAAATGATGGTGTCACCATGGGAGGAGAAGATGCATGATGGCTGCAGGACTGGTGTGGGGCAGTGGAGCAGACTAGAGAGGGAAATGGCCCTCGGAGGCATTTTGAGAGTGGTGTGACTGCATGCTGTTTGAGGGGAAAACAAGTATTCTTGAATGGTGTTCCCATAAAACTCCCCCTGTGGAGGGGGTTCTCAAAATTGGTTCTATCTCATGCCTTTGGAACCCATGTTTGGTATTGTAACATAGCACCTTTTCTCTATCCCTTAGAAAACCTGCATTTCCTCCTGTGGTTTCTGGCTCAGTTTACCTGACACATCCCACCTATGTAGTGGAGCTCATTGCTTCCAAGTCAAGATGGGGTCCTCTTTCTTACCAGTCACGGGGAATCTTGTTCAACCCGTTCCTTCCTCTATTATGGTCCCTGTTTGACCCGTATACCCACATACCACTGTACCCTCAGACTTCCACAGACAACTGATTTCATATATCACTATGCTAAGATACTCAGACATAGACGCTCTTTGACTGCATCATTTCAGGTAGACTCCAGACAGGTGGGGTGGGGGTCTTTGTCCTGCTTTATATTTCTACCACCATTGCACTCAGATTTAGTTCTAAATTGGTTAACTAAGGATACTATCATGGGTGGACTGTGTCACCCCAAAAGTTAGGCTGAAGCTCTGATTCCTGGATCTTATGGATGTCTTATTTAAAAATGAGTTTTTCAAGATATCATATGTAAGAGCTTCTGAGCTCCTGAGAGTGGTCCTGGTCTAGTACAGCTATTGTTCTTATGGGAAAGAGAATTTTTAATATAAGGAGACTGCTATGGGATGACTGATGCAGAAGCTGAAATTCTATGGTTATGAGCTAAGGGACACCAAGCCCAGTGATCACCACCTAGAAGTTCAGATTGAGGGCATTTTTAAAAATAGGTTTTAGAGAAAGGATGAACTGCTAACATCTTTAGACATCTAGTTTCTAGAACTGTGAAGCAGCATAGTCCTACTGTTCTATCTCATCAGGGTATAGCAAGTAGTTATGGTGGTCTGAGGAAATTGATTCACAAAGCACATTTTTTTGGGGGATAACAGGTGGTATATAGACTTTTCCAGGGCCCACTTGCCTATACTCTGAATGCTGTCCCTACTTGCCTCAGACTTGCCCTACCCCCCCCCGTGTGTGTGTGTGTGTGTGTGTGTGTGTGTGTGTGTGTGTCTGTCTTTATGCATCATTCCCAAAGAACTTACAATCTAGGAACATTCTTGAAGAGAATATTTACAAATTCGCTATGTTCTCTGGATCTCAATAGAAATTCTATATTGTCCAAACCAGCTCACGAAGGAGCAGAAGTCCAGCATGTGCTGAAGCTGCTGAGTCATCTCAGCCTCTGATTCACTGTGAAGTCCATGTTTTCTATTTTACTTTAAACATCTAGTAAACAGAGAGCTTTCTTTTTTCTATTTGACTCCTTAAATTACAATTCTACTTGTTGAATCAATGGTCTGGTCAATGCACGAACTGACAGTTTCAGCTATTCACAGACATCCATATAGTTAATTTTCCCTCTGTATTTCCCTGGGTCTTAGAGAAAGTGATAAAATATTCTACAAATGACCTGAAATTGGCTTCATTGCTCTTAACCACAAGCAGAGTGAGACTAATTCAACATCATGACAAGGACGATAATTTAATTCCAAAGTCAAGAAAATGCAAGTTTTAAAACTGAGAAAATGTGACCTTCTTCCCTGTGCTCCATTTTCCAGCCCACAACTCTGTTTCCTTTCTTGGAGGCCTTCCAGCAGAAGGACAACCAGGTAAGATCCCTCCTAAAACCCTTGGCTGCCAAGTACCATTAAAACATACCCAATAACCTTAAACTGTGCCCCACCCCCTAGACTCCACTTTCCAGCCTACAACTCTGCCTGATTTTCTTGAGGCCCCCTGACACCAGGGACACCAGGCCACAATGGTACTAAGGTCCCCAGAGGCAAGGTTAGCACCCCAAACCCCAGAGGCCACACAGGCCACAGAAACCCTAGGGGAGACACCCTACTGAACCCAAAGACTTGCTAGTCACCAGTACCCCAGGCCTCTCAAGCCGGAAAACAGAGAGGAGATAGAAATCAAGGAAAAGAAAACATGCAAAAATCTCCAACTCAAGGAGGCTAGTTACACCCAAAGAAAACACAGGAAATAAATAATTCCACAGCAACAAAACCAAAGAAGAGAAACACACACACACACACACACATACATACACACATACACACACACACACACACACACACACATACACACACATACACTAACACTACCAACATCAAAATAAGAAGAATTAATACTCATTTGTCATTAATAGCTCTCAACAGATTCAATTCTCCAATGAAAAGACAGAGACTAACAGAATGGATGCAAACACAGGATCCATCATTCTGCTGCATACAAGAATCACGCCCCAACATCAAAGACAGATATTACCTCAGAGAAAAGGGCTGGAAAAATGTTTTCCTAAGAAATGGACTCAAAAAGCAAGCTGGAGTAGCCATTCTAATATTTAATAAAATAGACTTCCAATCAAAATTAAACAGACAAGACAGAGAAGGACACTTCATACTTTTCAAAGGAAAAGTCCAACAAGGTGATGTCTCAATTTTCAATATCTATGCCCTGAATGCAAGGACACCCACATCTGTAAAAAAAAAAAAAAAAAAAAAAACCAAAACTTTGAACCCTACACTTTAATAGTGGGAGATTTCAACACCTGACTCTCACCAATGGACAGGAGTCCAAACCGAAACTAAAGAGAGAAATAATGGAAATGACAGACATTATAACAGATATCTAAAAAATATTTGATCCAAACACAAATGAATATACTTTCTTAGCACCTCATTGAACCTTCTTCCAAATTTAGTATGCATTCCATCACAATGCAAGTCTCAGTGGATACAAGAAAACAATGAAATAACCCCCTGGATCTTATCAGATTACTATGAATTAATGCTTGAATTCAACAACAGAAATAATAGAAAGCCTACAAATTCATGGAAACTGAACAACTCTCTACTCAATGATCTCTGGGTCAGGTAAAAAATAAAGAAATTAAAGACTTTCTAGAATTCAATGAAAATGAATGTACAACATATCTAAACTTATGAGACACAACAAAAGCATGCTAAGAGGAAAGTTCATAGCACAAAGTGCCTTCATAAAGAAATTAGTGAAATCTCCTACTAGCAATTTAACAGCACACCTGAAAGCTCTAGAACAAAAAGAAGCAAACACACCCAAGAGGAAATAACTGGCAGTAAATAATCAAACTCAGGGCTGAAATCAGTGAAGTAGAAACAAAGAGAACAATACAAAGAGTCAATAAAATAAAGAGCTGGTTCTTTGAGAATATCAACATGATTGACAAACCCTTAGCCAAACTAAAAGGCAGAGAGAGTGGATCCAAATTAACAAAATCAGAAATGAAAAGGAGTGCATAACAACAGAAACCTAGGAAACGCAAAAGAATCATTAAGTATTATTTCAAAAGTCTGAACTTGACAGAATTTGAAAATCTAAATGAAATGGATGATTTTTTTGATAGATACTACTTACTAAAATTAAAATAAGATGAGGTAAACTATCTAAACAGTCCTATAACCCCTAAAGGAATGGCAGCAGTTATTAAAAGTCTTCCAACCACAAAAAAGCCCAAGGCCAGATGGTTCTAGCACAGAATTCTACCAGACATTCACAGAAGAGCTAATACCAATACTCCTCAAACTATTCCACAAAATAGAAACAGAAGGAACATTGACAAACTCATTGTTTGGTCCACATTCATCCTAATACCTAAACCACACAAAGATTCAATGAAGATTGAGAATCTCAGACCAATTTCCCTTATGATCATTGATGCAAATATACTCAATTAAATGATTGCAAACCAAATCAAAGAGCACATCAAAAATATCATCCATCATGATCAAGTAAGCTTCATCCCAGGGATGCAGGGGTGATTCAATATACAAAAGTTCATCAATATTAATCTACCATATAAACAAACTGAAAGAAAAAAATCATGCATATCATCTCATTGGTCGCTGCAAAAGCACTTGATAAAATCCAACATTCCTTCATGTTGAAAGTCTTGGAGAGATCAGGGATATAATGCACATACCTAAATACAATAAAGGCAATGTATAGCAAGTCAATAGCCAACATGAAATTAAATGGAGAGAAACTTCAAGTAATTCCACTAAAATCAGGAACATGACAATACTTTCCACTTGCTCCATATCTCTTCAATATAGTAGTTGAAATTCTAGGTAGCGCAATAAGACAACTAAAGGAGATCAAGGGGATACAAATTGGAGAGGAAGTAGTCAAAGTAATTGCTATTCATAGATGATATGGTAGTTTATGTAAGCAACCCCCAAAATTCTATGAAAAAATTCCTACAACTGATAAATGCCTTCAGCAAAGTGGCTGAATACTAAATAAACTATAAGAACTCAGTAGCCTTCATTTATACAAATGATAAACAGGCTGAGAAAGAAATCAGGGAAACAACACCCTTTACAATAGCCACATATAATACAACATATCTTGGTGTAACTACGCAAACAAGTGAAAGACCTGTATGACAAGAACTTCAAGTCTTTGAAGATAAAAATATATCCCATGCTCATGGTTCAGTAGGATTAATACACTAAAAGCAATCTACAGATTCAATACAATTCCCATCAATATTCCAACATAGTTCTTTACAGACCTTGAAAGAACAATACTTAACTTCATATGGAAAAACACAAAACCCAGGATAGCTAAAAAATCCTGCACAATAAAAGAACTTTTGGAAGTATCACCAGCCCTGATTTAAAACTATACTACAGAGTAATTGTAGTAAGGACCGTGTGATATTGGCATAAAAAAAGACAGGTTGATCAATAGAATCGGATTGAAGACCCAAACGTAAATCCACACACCTAAAGAAACTTAATTTTTGATGGAAAGCCAAAATTATACAATGGAAAAAAGAAAGTATCTTCAACAAATGCTGCTGATCTAATTGGATGTCTGCATATAGAAGAATACAAATCAATCCATATCTATCACCTTGCACAAAACTCAAGCCCAAATGGATCAAAGACCTCAACATAAGCCCAGATACAATAAATCTGATAGAAGAGATTGTGCCTTGAATGCATTGGCACGGTACACTAATTCCTGAAGAGTACAGTAAGAGCTCAGGCACTAAGATAAACAATTCATAAATGGGACCTCATGAAACTCAAAAGCTTCTGTAAGGCAAAAGATACCATCAAAAGGACAAAGAGGTAGCCTGCTGAATGGGAAAAGATCTTTACCAACTCCACATCAGAAAGAGGGCTAATATCTAAAATATGTAAAGAACTCTGGACACTAGACATCAAGAAATCACATAACCCACTTAAAAATGTGGTACAGATCTAAGCAGAACATTCTCAACAGAGGACTCTGTAATGGCCAAGAAGCACTCAAAGCAATGTTCAACAGGCTTAGTCATCAGGGAAATGTAAATCAAAATGACTGAGATTCCATCTTACACCAATCAGAAAGGCTAACATCAAAAACTGGAGAAATAGCTCATGCTAGTGAGGATGTGAAGCGAGGAAAACACTTCTCCATTGCTGATAGGAGTGCAAACTTGTAAAACTACTTTGGAAATCAATTTTGTGGTTTCTCAGATAATTGGGAATAGTTCTACCTCAAGACCCAGCTATACCAGTCCTGGGCATATACCCAAAATATGCTACCACAAGGACACTACTCAACTTTCTTCATAGCAACCTTATTTGTAGTAACCAGAAACTGGAAACAACTTAGATGTTTCTCAGCTGAAGAATGGATACAGAAAATGTGGTTGGTTTACTCAATGGATTACTACTCAGCTATTAAAAATAAGGACATTATGTAATTTGCAGGTAAATGGATAGAACCAGAAAAAAATCACTCTGAGTGAGGTAAACCAGACCCAGAAAGGAATCCACTTATAAGTGGATATTAGTCATAAAGTTCAGGATAACCATGCTACAAATCATAGACCCAAAGAAGCTAAGTAACTAGAAGTGTCCAAGAGGGGATGCTTGAATCTCAAGGAGAAGGAGAAATAGATTAGGCATTAGGGGTGGATGGATCAAGGATATTGTGTGGGTTGGGGGATAGAGATGAAAACAGGAGAGATGAGTAGGAAATATAGTTGAGGGGGTGGATGGAGAGAGAGTACTGGGAGAGACAACCGGATTGTGGTGGGGGTGGGAGGTAGTGTGTCTCTGGGAGGAGCTAGAAACCTAGGACAATGGAAATGAAAACTCTCAGGAAATCTAAGAGAGTGACTCTAGCTAATGCTTCTAGCAATGAGGGAATTAAATCTTGAACCAGCCATCTCTTGTAACCAGGTAAGACTTCCAATGGAGGGATTAGGACCCTAACCACCCCACCCCCCAGACCCACAATTTATCCTGTCTACAAAATATATAGAGATAAAAGAATCAGTATTTGAAAGTCAAAATAATGATTGGCCCAGCTTGAGACCTATGCCATGAGAAGGGATCTACCCCTGACACTATTAATGATATTCTGCTATACTTAGAGACAGAAGCCTAGCATAACTGTCATCTGAGATGCTTCACCTAGCAACTGATGGAAACAAATCCAGAGACCAACAACCAAACATTAATCAGAGCTTGGGGAATCATGTGGAAGAAGGGGAGGAAGGATTGGAGGAGCTAAAGGGGTCAAGGACACAACAAGGAAACCTTCAGAAACAAATAACCTGGGCCCACAGGGGCACCTAGAGACTGAACTGTCAACCAGGGAACATGCATGGGATGGACCTAGACCCTCTGCACAGATGTAACAGGTGTGCAGCTGGGTCTTTATGTCTTAAATGTCCTACATGGGTCCTAAAGGAGGATCAAGAGCTGTCTCTGACTACATTGCTTGCCTTTGGATCCCCTTCCCCTTACTGTACTGCTTAGTCTAGCCTCAATAGAAGAAGTTACAGCTAGTCTTACTGAAACTTGATGTGCCAAAGCTGGTTGATATCCATGGGAGGAGACTTCCCCTCTTCTGAGAAGGGGAGAGAGATTGAATGGAGGGGTGAGTTGAGAAGGAGGAACTTGAAAGAGAGGAGGGAGGGGTAGCTATGATTTACTGTAACATAAATAAATAATTATTTTTTAAAAAGTTGTTGTCCAGGAGACCACTAGTAAACATAAAATGGAGAAAATACATCTTATTTCACTCATATATCATCTACTCACTTGAACTTGGGAATTGATGACGCTTCCCATAGCCAAGTGATTCACACACATTTTCTTCAATTTTATTTTATTATTTTATTTGTTTACACATTGGCAGGTGGAGCATGGAGAAGCTCATTATGCCACTGGGTGTAGCTGACTGAGAGGCAACAAAAGAGGTAGTTAACTTAAGGAATATCTGGGACATAGTTGTAATGTGGGCTCATAATATGGGACATTTCTCAAAGTGTGGTGTGATCTGGGATCCATGGGGGCCCCTAAGACCTTTCAAAGGCATCAATGATGGTTAATCTTTGTTATCAGCTCAAACATGTTACAGATGATCTAGGAGACACTTCTGTGGTTGTCTGTGAGAATGTTTCTACTTTCAGTATTAGTATCATCATCCCAGGGTCTCAAGTTCTGGACTGAATAAAGGATGAAACAAGAGAAACCTCAGCAAGCAGCAGCCTTCACCTCTCTGCTTTCAGACTGAGGATGTCCTGATCAGGACAAGTTCCCTCACATGTTAGCTGTCATGTCCTCCTCACTACAGTGGGCTGCACTTCCTCAAACTATGAGCCAAACTAAGTTGTCCACCCTTCACTGTTTCTATCAGGTCACAGCAATGAGATATGCAACAAAACAGCATCATGAATCTGAGTGGCTGTTCTGACAACACTGAGAACTTACCTTTTCCATTCTTAGTGGAGTTTCCTAGACACCTTGCGATAGGCGACTCATCATCACATTGAACACAGACATCAATATACAAATCCAGACTTTTGTATCTTCCATAAGGAAAACATTAAAGAGGTTTAGTCAAAAATAAGTAAAACAATGATTCTTTTCATTAATGTTTAGAAAACATCTATTTTTATGTTCATATGTAACAGCTATTAATAATAGTTATTTTAAAAAGAACAAATGTTTATAAGATTTCTCAGCTTTAATTTTGAATATGATAAATATTGATAGTTATAACCCACATAAACAAGAATTATGGAAGGGTCCTCGATAATTTTAAGGCTGTAAAAGTCTTCTGAGGCCAAAAATTGACAACCTCTGAGCTATACAAATATGGACTCACAAGAAGTTTCAGATCCCACTGTCCACCCAGCCAGCCTTCCCTCCCAGAGGCTTCATGCTGGTTGCTGCATAGGTTGGGTGCCAAAGCAGACAGGAAACCACATGTGCCCCATCTGCCGCCATGTTTCTCTGCCCACTCCTTCTACAAAAGCAGTTCTTTTCCTTCCCAGAAACCTGCAACCAGAACCAGATATTTCATCTCTGGCACAAGGCTAAACTTTGGTATCCATTATTCCTACTGCAAATACTGCAAACTGTTCCTCTCTCCATGCTGAGGGACTTCTGTTCCCACACAAGATCTCAGGACGGACCCTGCAATCAGCTCTTGCAGAAGGGGTACCAATCTTGTCCTTCCTAAAATGTTCTCACAGGAGAGGAGCCGTCCAGTCCCAGAGGAAGGAGAAACAACTGTCAATCAAACCTGCAAATTTCTAATAAAAACCTACGATTAAAAAAAAAAAATCAAAGCATGCCTCTTTCATCTTTTTTGAACTTAAACAAAGGTAGAAAGAAATAATTTATTGCTGATCTTACAGCTATTAAACTTAGCAATGTCCACGTATGCATTCAAGAATGTTTCTTGATGGACTAGCACTTGTGAATCTTTGTGAATGTTTGCAAACAGCTAGTCTGAATGCTGCCATACATCGTTGGGGCTTCTGATAGTCACTGACCTTGGCTCATTGGATGAGATAACTAGAGGTCAGGATAATCCATGCATACATTCAATTGGATTCAACCAACATAGGAAAATTGTTTTAGACAGTTAGGCTCTCCATAGGAAAGTCAGATGAATAAGTTGCAAAGCTAGTAACCATAAGTAAAAGAAAGGAAAAAATAAAAGATACATAGGTTAGGTTGCTTACTAGTATTCCTATGCCTGAAGTCATGAAATGGATAATTAGTTGCATTTGACAATGTGTTAAGAGAGGATGAGGCTTTCCCAGTGCACCATGTTGGCTACACACAGGTTTGAAGGTGATTTATGATGTGCTGTCCCTAAGCAGATGGTTCTGCCTGGTGTTACACCATAATGAGTTCATCTAATGGTATACTGTTTACAGAGACAGAACAAGGCCAGTAAAACAAACTGGCCCAATGAAGGACTCATTCTAAGCAGGATTCTCAATCATCCTATTTCAGGGAAATATTGCTTACTGATTAAATAAAACTTTTGGTGTCTTGGAGGGTTTTCTGGAAAGATCTGTTACAGACAGACTGAATTTGGGAAATGAGACTACTTATATCTCCAATGAGGTCCTAATGGATTTAGCTCCTCTTGGATGGTTATTTGAAGAGACAAATATAATGCATTTTAAGATTGGGTTCTGCTGTTTGACTATCAAGGTAGGAAAATAACTGTCCATATCCATACGGCATTAAACTCCAGAAGGGCCAATGAAAACCAAATAATAGCACTCAGATCATTTTATCTTTCTTACTTTGGCATTAAGTTAACATTACTTCAAATGTGCATTAGTGTATAATGACAACGTAGACAGGCTATAAAACAAATGATGACTCAAACACAGCCAGTATTAAAAAATCAACTGTCACCCTACTGATTTTCAGGTAGAGAGGGGTGTTCTTTTAAAATTTACAGTTGGGGGTGCCATTTATAGATCTGTGGCATTATGCCTTTTCTATTTGTTGGAGCACATGGCAGCTGGGATTCCAAACAGCTAGCTCATCTCTTGTTACTGTGCTCAAGGACAAGCCAGAGGATGCATTCTGGGACTCTGTTGCACTCTGTGTGGAAGTGATGACTGAATGGATTTCAACAGCTTTCTCTCCACAGATACTCTCTGATAACCATAAAAGAAAGGTTATCTAGCTACTATAGAGTTTGCAATTTAATTCTACCAGGTACATGAGCATCTGGATTACAAAACTTGTGATGGAAGCTGCCATAAAGGCAAAGATTCCGCCAGGGTCTAGCATCATAAAGACAGGCTTGGGAGCAAGCCTGATTCTGTGTGAGAAGTGTCTGCAGTGTGTGCACATTTGTTTCTTCTGCTACTAATCCCTCACATCTGGCTCTATTCCTGTACATTGAAAGGCATCGTGAGCTCTGTCTTCTAATCCTTAGTTATGTCTTTTGCTAAACTTACTATGAGGTTTTCAGTACCTTCTCGTCCTTGAACGACCAGGCCCATGAAAGTTTCCCACTGCTGTTGTGCCCAGCAGAAATAGGAGGAAGGGGCTTGTCATCCAAAACTGGGATCGCTGGTCCAGAGGCAATGGAGTAGGAAGCCTGGGAAAGTGCTGTTCAGGACCTCAGAGCATTCCCACACACTTGCCTGGAAAGCACTTGGGTATGAAAGTCAGAAGCTCCCACCTTGGGCCTCCTAGGAAGCCACTGTGTTTCTCTGATACACAGACCTCCCTAGGAAATCTACAAATGCAGCTTTCACATGCTATAGAGCCCTAACCAAGATTTGATATGATTGGATCACCAATGCCATGACACAGATGATGATAGACCCATTTTAAGAGTTTTTAAGGGGGAGGGGGGCTTGGAGAGATGGCTCAGTGGTTAATATCACTGACTGTTTTTCCAGTGGACTGGTGTTTGATTCCCAGCATTCACATGGTGACTCACCATTGTCTTTACCTTTACTTCTAGGGGCTTGATGCCATTTTCTGGTCTACCTGGCACCAGGCATGCACATGATGCACAGATATACACTAAGCACTTATAACATAAAAAGGTTTTGATATGACTAAACTATTCCCTTTGTTTCCTGACCTGATCTAACTGATTATCTATGTTTGTGCATGTACACACACACACACACACACACACACACACACTTGTAGATGTAATCACACTCACACACACTTGAATTGCTACTTGGCATAATCCTAATTATTCTTGGGAGATAATTCAAACTGTAGTAGTGTCTCTTCCTTTCACTGTGAGAAGTCAAGGATGCCAATTACCACAAATAAGAATGCTGAAATGAACATTTAAAAAAAAGTGAAAAGATTAGACTATTTCCATTTCACTTGCTAGAAAGAAACCTGACCAGTAAATTCAGCAGGGCTGTCATGGAATATTTACTATCTAAATGAGATTGATTCCAAGGCTTTTACTCACCAGGACTGTGATCCTGCCCCTGGCTTTCCATTTCTGAACAGCCTGTTCCACACCATCCTCATCCTTCTGTGCAGCACCCATGGACTGCCTTCTGCTCTTGAGACTCATCAAGCTCCCTCTGGCCATTGCACTCACTCTTTTCATTGTCTTCTGCCTGGTGTATTCCTCCCCAGATCATCCGGTGATGATTTCGCTTCAGCATTCTAGTCCCAGTCAAATGCTTCCCCTTTAGAGAGGTCTCCTGCAAGCTGCCTCACCAACTTTCTACCTGCAACCTACACCACTCTTGCCTACAGCCTTTATCCCACCTGTCCAAATTAGAAAGGCGTTTCTCATATTTGTATGGTTATTGTCTGTCTCCAGGAATTATCCCCTCCACTGTTTATTCCAACACACCACCTCTACCTGCCTCCTTCATAGTTAAACATTCTTATTTTGTGTCTTTTTATTTGTATATAGTTTTGCAAAATAAGCATTGTATTATGCATAGCCACTTTATGTTACATAAAGGCTATTAGGCTTTGTACACATACCTCTTTTTACACACACACACACACACACACACACACCCCTCATGGCTTCAATTCTCTCCTCTATTTACCTTTTCAATAGCTGATCTGTTATTTCCAAGTGTTTTCTGCCATATATTCACTAGGGATGTACATGTTCATCTTCTCACAGGTAGACACCAACAACAATAACAACAACAAAAGAAGTTACAATAGTGGACAATTCAGGTTTATTTTATAGATCTTTGTGAGAAGCCCCTAGGCTATACACCATATTCAGAAGTAGAGCTGGCAGTAGGCTGTGCAGATTTTAATTTGAGTAAATTCTGGGTCTCTAAAATGTTTTCACCGGTCTATTCTCCTCTCATCAGCTAAAACTAGGGTTATAAGAAAGGGACCTATATCTACCTTGCTTCACTAGCCCTCTATTGTCTAAAAATAAAGAGAATGTGAGAAGTAGACCCCCTCCAGGATGATCAAGGTTGGGGCAAAAATCCCCAAAGTGCACAATTTAACATACAGCACGTTAACTATTCAGGAACCAAATACAGACAGAAAGCAAAGAAGGGCTCGAGGATCTAGATCTCCTTATAAGATCAGAAATACATGAAGAGCAAGTAATTGAGCAAGTGGGCATGAAGGTTGAAAGGTTATAGTTATAGAGTGTTTTCTTAGCTTGTGTTCTCTAGAAAATAAAACCCATAGAGCCCACACTTATTGCCAAGACTTTATTCAAGGGTTTCTCCCAGGGCTGCAGGAGGGAGACCATGGAAGTGAGTAGGTAGAAGAACAGACACAGGATGGTACACTTCCAATCTGACCTCAGTTTCTCTAGCAACACCGCTGGTTTGCTGAGTCATGGAAGAGATGCCAGAGGTGCAGAACCACTGAGTCTTAGAACAGCTCTTGGGTGGGCAGACAGGCCAACAATTTATCTGTTGTCTTCATCCTGGCTCCTTCCTCTCAGTGGTCAAGGTCAACTCCACAAGGCCTGGACTCCACTATACTTCTGGGCTGTGTTTTGGTGCCATCCAGGCAGCATCGAGGGCAATCAGAACTCCTGTGGGTTTAGTTGGGTCATCTCATGGGACAAGATCCAATGTGGGAAGATTACAGAAGCTGTGTTGGTGTGGTCCTCGGTTCTAGGAAGGTTGAATTAAACTGCAATATTAGCTTCAGTGTTAGAACCACGAAGATAGCATGAATCACCCTTAGTGCTGTTGTGGCTGAGAAGCAGAGCCAGAGGTTGAGATCTTGGAGCTAGGTGTAGGCTGCTATGGGTGCATATGTGCCTCAGAGCCAGTCCTTGCAGTAACAACCCCAAGTGTGACTGCAGAAGGGGATGGCTGAGTCTGAGTCAGATGTATATTAGGTGTAAGATTAGTTCTGAGAGAAGTGAAGAGTTTAGAAGCCAAGGTGTTACATGGGTGGACTTTTGAAACAGTGCAGACCGGTGGGATGTCAAACACCATGAGCCTGATGCACTGGCATGTTAGCTGTGACTGAAATATCTGATAGAAGTTGAGGCAGCATTGATTTTAGTTCATCCTGGGTGGAGCTGTTTGAATGCTCCATGAAGGATCTGGCAAAGATCATTGAGGAAGGAAGACATGTTGGAGGAGTTTCGTCACTTCCTGGAGAACAGGATGCAGGAAGGATCTAGGGATAGGTATGCTCCCAAGGACCCACCTTCAGTGACCTATGTTTTTTCATGATAAGTCTTACCTTCGGAACTTCCCAAAACCTCTTCAAATAGAGCTATTGGCTCAGGGTCAATCATTCAATACTGGAGTTGTTTTGAGGGATATGTCATAGCCAAGCAACTATATTATTTAACGAGCACCTACAACGAGGAAAAAAATTGCTCTTTAATAAAAATAAATGCAGACAAAACCCAGACGATTAACTTAATTTATATTTTGGTACTTTATAGGACAATTTAGTATCTCTTGATTTCTCATTAGACAAAGTGCTAAGTTTTAAATTAAGTAATTATCATTTCAAGCCATTGTCTTTATTTTGTGAAGAAAATCAAGAACATTCCCCAAATTCCATAAAATCTCAGAGGCATAAGTGTAATTATCCTAGCTAATCACTTATGATTGTATCAGCTTCTGAAGCAGGCCTGCTGCATGTATTAGGTGAGAAGAAATAAAGGAGAAGTAAATGCTAGTCATATGCTTAGGTGTTTACTGTCTACCAGAGAGGCACAAGCATAGATTGACAGTGATAATACAAAGCAGAAAATGATACATGTCATGAAAGGGGCTGGGATGAAGTGTGGTGCTGGGGGCTTCTGATGGAGGACGAGATATCTCCAAGCAGTGACTGAGGACAGAAAGGGAGCAGAGCTAAGAACAGAGCCCTGGGATTTTCAGGGTTAGAAGTTGAGGTACTCAAAGGAAAGGGTGAGCAGAGGCAAGGTATTGGCCAATTTAGGCAGGGGACACAAGGAGGTCTTAGAGAGGAAACAAACCAAATGTACCCAAAATGAGCGCCCATGAAGCTCACCCTCCCTCTCACCAGAATCAGAGGGGAGAATTAAACAAATGAGAGGCCACTGACCCCTTCATAAATTCAAGGTGTACTGAAGTAATGACCCCAGCACTGAGCTTGGAAGATTGAATGAAATGGTAAGACTTTATTCCCATGTAGGAAGCTGAGACACTATGTTTAGGTTTCTTTCAAGTCTTGGGTATCTTGGTGAATATTTTTTTAAAGGAAACATGAGAGAAGAAGAGGTGGGTGAATCCACAAGTCTGTGATACCTGGAGCACTGTAAGGCTGTGATATTAGAGAGGGTCACTGTGCCACAGCCCGTGGGTTCAAGGAGGAATTGAATGGTAGTGCGAATAACCCGGAAGTTCTCTTGCCAAGTGATGCTGGAACCAGAATACCAAAAGCAGTAGAGGCACCAAAGGCATCTGATATATTTCCTAGATTACGGTTTGGCAAGGCTAAAAGAAGGAAGACACAGTGGCCGAAGGCTCTACCCTTACCAGTTGAAATGGCTGCTCTAGAAGTCAAGTTGCACACCGGTTTAGAAACAAGTGAATAAGCATGAAAGGAAGCAATCACAGGAGATGGAGAGAAACTTAGCAAACAGGAGGACAGCATGTGAGCCACCAGGATGCTAGTTTTGTTTCTTTCATGCCCCAAATCTGCTGATCTAGAAGAGGGCTCCTCTTGAGTGTTGGGGCTCTAAGCTGGACTTTGATGCTGGCAACACAGAGCTCATCTGATTGTTTTTGAGGAGGGGAAGGAGTTCAACAAGTCTGTGTGTGGTGGATCTTCAGAGGCTCCTCTGTGGAAATTCCTCCCGGGAAGAGAGAACTCACGTTGGAAGAGGTTGCACAGGAATGTGTTAGTCTAGGTGCTTGGGAGTCTGGAAGTGCTCTACCCCACCCCGAGAACCTGCTCTCAGGTCAGCCTCCTCAGTTCTCCATAGGGCGAAAAAGTAGGAGACACTGAGAGACTTTTGTAAGGCATGGGGACTGCACTGGGACTTCTAAGGCTGTGTGGATAATGAAGAGACAGGTAGGGACTTTGTTCTCCCCATTACTGTAGGCTTCTCCTGAGCGTTGGCATGGAGAGAACACTCATTCTCTTGTGACAAGGTTTAAAAGAGGCTAGGGGCACCAAGTGTAGCAAAGACACATCCAAGAGGAGGCTTATGTATTAGCTCCTAGTTTTGGTGTCCAAGGACTAAAGATATATCTCAGAAGGAGCTCAGAGCTGTGCTGTATTCCTCTGTCAAAGGCAAAGAAAAAGTAATGGCTGACATGCTCACCCCTCTCCCCCACGAGATGGGAAACCTCCTGAGCTTCTTAGCTTTGTGAAGTCAGTGACAAGAGTGAGTTAACTCTTTGAGCTTGCTTCCGGAGATCCACCAGCCTAGAGCCTTAAATGGAGTAAGTGAAAATTTGCTTTCAATCCTTTACCTTATGGGTGAGGTCAGACCACACAGAGGGATCCCCTCAGCTGCCAGGTGCCTTCTCACTTCCTATGCCTCTAACTCATCTCAGGTTTGAATGACATTATTTTACCTCAGTGACAGCATGTCTGAGTTCTCCTAGCAGACCTGACACTGCCTACTGGATATCATCAACACCACCTCCTCTTTTGTTCAGTAATCTAATTTGAGACTGCAACCCTTTATATGTCAAGGGCAAATTCATAGAGCCCAAGTCAAATGATCAACCCACTACTCCCCACTTCCAGAGATGGGCATTCCACCCAGTTTTGAGAAATGGAAGGTGAAAAGAAGTCTCATTGGGAGCTTCTGAGAGAGACTGTACTGTTCTGGAAAAAGACACCCTGCTGCCTTCTGACAGGGCTAGAAATTGCATAACTAGAGACTCTCCTGTCCAGAAGCTATGGGTGTGGTAGTTCTGGGGATGAAGCTGGCCTGCTATAGAGAGCAGACAGACCAGCAGAAACAGCCCACAACCCTCCCTGAACTTACTCGGTTGGTGAACTGACCAACTGGAGCCTCTTGACCTTGGGACTTCTTGCTGTATGAAACAATAAATATCCTTATTGCTTCAGACATTTTATGTAGGCTATTTATTAATGGCAGACTCCCATGACGATCCCATCTTCCTATTCTTCTCTTTCATGATATTTCCCACATGTATAGTCACACACTTAGTGTCTGTTTCTCCCACTGGATTACAGACTCTAAGTTGACAGGAGAAGTTCCTCTTGATCATCCTTGAATTTCTAGGAATAAGGACTGGGGTGAGTTGGGGGGGGGTTGCTTAAAGCTCTCTGAGAAAGAATGTCTGTGAGCCTTGCCTTCTTAAGCAATAGTCCTCCCTCCTCCTCCTCCCCATCCTCTCCCTCCTCCTCCTCTCCCTCCTCCTCCCTCTCCTCCTCCTCTCCCTCCTTCTCTTCCTCCTTCTCCTCTCCCTTCTCCTCTCTCTCCTCCCCCTCTGTCCTCTTTCTCTCGCTTTTTGTCCCCTACCCCTTCCACTTCCTCAGATTTTTTGTTTTTTCTTGTTTCTCTTCTCTCAGTGAAGGAGACCTGCAAGAACTTCTATCTGGTCGCTAGAGGAGATTCCCATGTTCCTCTTCAACTCTAGTTTTATGCCACTGCATAAAACATCAGTTGTTTTCAAGCTTTTACCTCAATGGACAGAAAGTACCAGTCCATGGTTGACTTAGTGGACCACAGGATTCATGAAACACATTTACTATGTGTTTTGTATTCTTTTTTTAAAAAGGTAGCTTTAACTCAGTGTGTCAAGTCTGACTTAAAATCCTTTCTTACCATGACTTTTAGTTTCCTGTGGATTCTCCCTTTTCTTTGGAATTTTTCATCCCATCGTCTCAGGTTGGCCAACGTGAAATGTACAGATTTGAGAAAAAGTACCTGGACTTAATTTTATCTAGTTAGTAGAAAAACAAACAACCGCTCTTCGTCTTCTGAGACTTAATGGCCCCATTCAACAAGTGTACACAGGCCTCATTCTATGTGGATTTATGTATGTAATAGTGCATGCTGGAGTTACAGGACGCCCACGGCCTCTGGATGTTTGATAACCCCTAGGGAGTCGGGGTCTAACGTTCTCTGGATACAAATTGAAGAATAGACCCTTACTGTACCACTCACTCTGCAGAGAAACTGCCCTTGTCCTTGTGAATCTGCCACAGACATTCCTCTGGGAGGAGGAAGAAACAGGAGCTCACTGTAGGAGATCTCCCAACACCAGATTACAGCATATTGCGGTGGGAGAATATATCCATGTATATTTAGAAAACCATAACGCACGCCTCAGGATACTGTGTCTAAAAGGCCACAGGACAGCATCCAATTACCTGCCTTAATATCTAAGAGAGCTTCATGCTAAAACCTTACAGATTCAGGAGGTATAATTCTGTCCCTTGAAACTCGGTTCAGCCACTGTCCCCAGCATGCTTCACGTACCGACTAGATGTTAAGAGTTAAGGCTCCAGAGTCCTGGAAGAGAGCGCGGCCAAGCAGCCCTTGGGTCACGTGTCAAGTAGAAGGGCACCGCTGTGACACCAGGGAGCATGGCTTGGGTGTGTGCGCCCATTTGCGCTCTGGAAGGTAAGGCGGAATAGAGACCCAGCAAGGGAGAGCAAGAGCCCGCAGTGAAGCAGGCTGGAGGCACAGACAGGGGTGGAGAGGGAAGCCGATGATGAATACCCCCCTCAACTTTCCTCTCCCTCGGCCCACACACTTGAAATAGAAATAATAACACAAACAACCACCCGCTTGCATCCACGATGTTATCGCGCTACTTAAGTTGCTTCACTCCGGAGGTTCTGGGTATAAAGTGCAGACTGTCGCCTTCGCCGCAGGCCGGCTCGGGAGTACAGGTTCGCGCCGGCGCGGGTGACCCCACCTTCAAGGAAGCGGGCTCCCGGCTCTCCCACGCCACGCCGGGCTGACCCCCGCCCTCCTCCGTCCCTCCTCTCCACCGAGCTTCCTCCTCCCTCCGGCGCGCCTCCTTCTCGCGGCGGCCCCCGCAGAGCAGCGAAGCGGCAGCACCCACGTCGCCGCAGCTCCCTCCCGCAGCGCGCCCGCCGCGTCCCCGGCTCCCACGCAGCGCGAGCGGCGGCGCCAGCAGCCCGGATCCCGCCCGGTGCTCACAGCGCGGCGGGGCAGAGAGGAGCTGAGCCCGGCAGGGACCGCAGAGGGGCGGCGTGGCGGAGGACGCAGAGACGCTTCGGCCGCGCGGAGGGGACGAGCTGCGCACCTGGAAAGTTACCCGGCGGCCTGGTGAGGCTGGGGGGCTCGGGTACCAGGGCAGCTCGCGACCGAGGACGGGAGTGGGGACACGAGGGTGCCTCTGGGCGTGTGTTGCGCGGTGTGCACCTCTCCCACACCCAGCCGGTCTCTCATGCTGCTTGCATGCGGACATGTGGACGCATTTCGTTCTCTCCCTGTGGCGCGGGTGGCTCCATACAGCAGTTGGGTTTAGAGCGCAGTGTGGCTATAATGTCCTTTGGTCTCTGCTGGGGCTGGGGGCTCAGGGGTGCCGTCACGGTGTGCCACCCTTGCTTGGTTCTCCAAGGTCTGAATAGCTGATTGGACACACAAGACTCCTGCAAGGACTTTTACAAGTGCTTGTAAACTTGTTTGGGTGTCTTGTCACTCAGCACCCCGAGGCGCTTGCACATTTCTGCATATCCTCTTGAAGAAGTAATGAGAGCAAACAAACGCTAAGAATTGAGCCACTTTGGAGATGAGAGAAAAAGAAATAAGTTCAAGTATAAGAATGGGAGCTGAGCACATAGGGAGAGCAGCGAGGCCAGAGCTGAGAACAGAACCAGTCCAGGGGACCATTAGAAAGGGTGGCCCTCGCTTTTATTTCCGAAGTTCTGTAGGAAAGGGGCTTTTTTTCTCTTAAAGAGAGTATAACATCCACCTGCTCCCTGCCACACCCCCATACGCACAAGCGTCTTAGAAACCATTTCTCATCTTTGCAAGTTTCTATTTAGCTCAGGGAGAAGGCGATCATCCCACAGAATATACAACAGCTGCTGCTCTTGTTCCTGTTGCGTTTTGCACGCCGGGCTAGTGAGGCGATGGGGTGAAGAATTCCTTCTGGAGAATTAGACTGGCCTCCCGATCGCAGCATGCCGTCACTAAGAATAAGCAATTTGCAAAGATGATACCTGTGAACCCAACTTTTAACACTCCTGGACTCCAGGCCTCTGTATTCACGGGATGCAAGTGGGAACTCTTTTCAGAGGGAAAGGAGGCACATGCTGCACATGATGGCCAAGCCCTGCAGTCTCCTGTTGTCCGGTTTCTCTGTGTTGTTTACCTAATTATTCCGTCTTTCCCCATGTTTTCATTTTCTTCAGCCTCCTTGGCTGGTCTTCTTGGGCTTATCAGTACTCCTGTTTCTACTATTGTAAAAACTCTCTGCATGTCCCTTTAATACCATCCGGAAGTCTCAACTATGGCTTCAGCTCTTTCCAAGGGACTTTTAAACGACATCTATCTTCAGTCTGCCGAAATGACTAACCTCCGTGCTTTCTGCTCTGATCTCCTTTCCTTTGACACATCTGGGATTTGAGCTGTGGCCTGCTTGACTCTTGAAATGTCTATTTCCAAGCTGTCTAGCAGACTTCTGTCATTCCAACAATGTTTCCTTTCCCTTTCCCGTTTTTACTTCTCTCACAAATTATGTTTTCACAGGTATGGCATGTCCACACTCGGTAATGTAGGGTTCTCTTTCTTATCTCCCTCTATGGTCTCATCTATGCATGGGAATTCAAGTCATACCTCTGCAGAATTGGCCTGACTTATTTCTTTATTAATTAATTTATTACATCCCAAATGCTGCTCCTCTCCTAGTCCCTCCCTCACAGAGTCTCTCCCCCCACTCCTCCCCTTCTCTTCTGAGAGAATACCCCCCCCCCCGGTATTCCCCCACCCTGGCATATCAAGTCTGCCAGATTAAGGACATCCTCTTCCACTGAGGTCAGATAAGGCAACCGTGGAGACTGGAGACCGAGCTGCCTGTCTGCTACATATGTGCAAGGGGCCTCGTTCTAGCCCACGTGTGTTCTTTGATTGGTGGCTCAGTCTCTGAGAGCTCCCAGGGGTCCAGGTTAGTTGACTTGGTTGATATTTCTGTGAGGTTCCCTTCCCCTTCATGGCCTTCAATCTTCCCCCTGAAATCTTCCCTACGAGTCCCCAACCTCTGTCCAGTGTTTGGCTGTAGGTGTCTGCATCTGTCTCAGTCCATGGCTGGGCAGATCCTCTCAGGGGTCAGTTATGCTAGTTTACTGTCTGCAAGCTTAACAGAGTATCATGAATAATGTCAGGGATTGGTGCTTGCCCATGGTTTTGAGCTGGGTCAATTATTGGTCAGCCTTTTCTTTTGTCTCCATCTCTGCATTTCTTTTAGACAGGACAAATTTTGGGTCAAAATTTTATGGGAGGATTGGTGTCCTTATCCCTCCATTGGGGGTTATGCCTCGCTACAGGTGGTGGCCTCTTTAGGTTCCATGTCCCCACTGTTAGGCATCTTGGCTAAGGTCATTTGTATGACTCCTGGGAGACTCCTGTATCTCAGGTCTCTGAGGCTACCTAGAGATCCCTCACCCCAGCTGCAGATTTTCATTCATTCTCCTGGCCCTCTGGGCCTCTGTCCTGTCTCTCATGTCTGATCTTGACTCCCCTTTCCCCTTTCCTACCCAGTTCCCTTCTTCCCTACGCCTTTGACGGTTTTTGTTTCCCCTTATAAGTGTGACTCAGGAATCCTTGCTTGAGCTTTCCTTCTTGTTTAAGTTCTTTGGGTCTGTGGGGTGTATCACGGGTATTCTGTACTTTATGGTTAGTATCCACTTAGCAGGGAGCACATAGTATGTCCTTTCGGTCTGGGATGTCTCACCGAGGATGATACTTTCTAGTTCCATCCATCGGCCTGCAAAACTCATTATGTCCTTGTCTTTAATAGCCGGGTACTATTCCATTGTGTAAATGCACCACATTTTCTGTATTCATTCTTCAGTCAAGGAACATCTGGGTTGTTTCCAGTTTCTGACTATTACAAATAAAGCTGCTATGAGCACAGTGGAGCACATGGCCTTGGGTATGGTGGAGCATCTTTTGGGTATATGCTCAGGAATGGTACAGTTGGGTCTTTAGGTAGAACTATTTCCAATTTTCTGAGAAACCGTCAGAGTGGTTGCACCAGTTTGCAATCCCACCAGCAATGGAGGAGTATTCCCCTTTCTGCACATTCTTAACTAGCATGTGCTGTCCCTTCAGATTTAGATTTTAGCTCTTCTGACTGGTGTTAGGTGGAATCTCAGGCTGACTTCTTTTCTTTGTATAAGCATCACCATTTTGTTGGCCCACAACTAACTCAGCACATCTTCTGTCTTCATAAGGTTCCTTCTGTGTGACTCCTCCCTCCTTCTGTGTGACTCCTCCCTCCTGTGTGACTCCTCCCTCCTTCTGTTGGTGTCATGGAGGATCACTGTAGATGGTGCTCCATGAGACATGTATCACTAAGTGAATGAATGACACAGAATGGAAGTCACGCCTTCTTCCAACCTGTCCAAGATGAAGGCATTGGGACTGACTTGCTCTATTGTCTCGTGTGCAATTCGAGACCGAACCCTGAATTTGATTCTCAACTGCCTCTGTTTTAAAATTATATTTTTAAAAATTGAGATTATAATATATTCACAAAATTTCTTCCTTTTTCTCCCTCCCAAAACTCCTGTCAATCCCTCCTGCTCTCCTTCAAATTCATGGCTTTGATTTTCATTGTTATTGCATGTTATATGATAAAATATGACACATATGATTTATATGATAAATGTATCCTGTTCAGTCCATAGATAGTTATATGTATGTGTGTTTGATTGTGTGTTCACTTGTATGTGTGCTTGCTTTTATGTATATTTTCTGGCCCTTTGGCACTGGACAACAAATGGGTGTGCTCTTGTGGGCTGTCCTGGTCACATGGTCGGGGCCAGGTAGTCTGGCTGGGAGCTGGTTCTAATGCCTACTGTTCTCAGTTATGAGGTTTACTGGGGTTTTGAACCTGCTTCACCCTTACTGGTTCTTCTGTCTGGTGGCAGTTCTGCTTGCTCCACATGTTCTTCCTGGGGAAAACTCACCTGTCCTGCTCCCAGCTCTCCTCAGTTGCCTATAGTTCTGTGTGTAGCTCTCCCTCCTCACATTATCAAACAGATTCTCACCACAGCTCATTTCTTTCCAAGTCAGATTTCCAAGCTGCTGTCTCTGGCGTGTCACTAATCCCAGGGAGCTGCTTCAGTCTCCACTCATCTGTCAACCACTGCTACGAGTCTTAGGCTCCCCCTTTCGTTTGATTTTCCAGTTCCCCATTTATTACTGCTTACTGCACTTCTGTGCTTGAAATGTGCAAAAGTCTCTCGTTCTGAGTATGTCCAAAATTAAACAGGTGCTTTGTCTCCCCAGTCAGCTCCTCATTCCAGCTAATGCCACCGCCTCTCCTCCGGTTGCCACAAGGGTGAGCTTGAGGTCATTACTCTCTTTCTTCCCATCAGGTTCCATCAGCTATGATGTCCTGATTTGTGCACACCAGATCACATGCCTGCCTTTATGGTTTATATGCTTGTGTAGCATTCCCATCCCATCAAAGGAACTGAATGGAGTGCTACTGAACTTTTTAACATATAGGATATGTGGTATTCATAAAATTCACATTGTGACTTCTGCTGGGGTTGGATTCTTCCACAGATAGCTGGTAGTGGCTGGAACATTGGTATGGTGAGCTCACATGGTTGTGAATTGAGACGAAAGCATTCTCAATATCAAGATGCCGTGATAGATAAAACAGCAGCCGATTCCAAGCTGAGTCCCATGTCCACGGGGACTTGGCTGTTTCTCACTGGGTCAACTCTGTATGGATCGCTTCAGGGAAAAGAAGCAGGGTTTAGATACTCCGTGGTGGTTACTTATTTTCTAAAAGAACTCCGGAGAGACAAGCAAATGGTAGTGTCATAGAGCTACGTATCATTTTCATATTACCTTAGAATTTTATCTAATGAAGCCAGTACAGTCCCCTCCTGCAATCTCAGGCTGAACTGCCAATATGATAAAAATAATCTATTTTGCTTTTCATGATTTATTGAAGGGGAGGAAATTGCAGTTACCTGTAACCATCACTTTTGTGAAATCTTCTGTAGTAATGTCTTCTTCCTCCTGGTTACCATGGAGATGGTCTGTATTTTCCCTAGTTCAAGAAGTCTGAGCCATGAGAACAGGGCCAGCTTTAATCTCGTAAGCACTTCTCACTTGGATGGGTGCAGCTGCCTTTGTTTTTACTCCGCCTAAGCTTTCTTCGGGTGGTTTCATGGTTATTCCAGGAGCATTATAGTCTAAAGGACAGATATGACTATACAGCTTGAAAAAGAACTTGGCTTGCATTGAAACCCAGATACCATAATAAGGCATATGCATTTTCCGTTTCTTACTCCAGCAGATTCCTTCTTTTTAGCTTGTTACTCATTGCTTTCCTTCTGCCCATCATACATTTAACCCATTTCCTTAGTGAGTTAGGCTTTAGGTTTTCTTGCATTTATTTCGAAGTAAGTGTTCTAAGTAATAGGCACTCTACTTGGGGACAGTTTTAGGTTTAGAGAAAAGTATAGTGCCTATATACCACCCCTTCAGTTTCCTTTGTTCCTAACATTAAAACAGATTTTAAAAAATGTTTCAAATTTATTTTTATTTATGTGCGTATATAGGTGTGCATGTGTGCCATATCACATGCGTGTGGTGCTCACAGAAGCCAGAAGAGGGCACCAGAGCCCCTGGAGCTAGAGTTGGTATCATATAGAATAGTTTCAATGTCACAAGCACCATGGTGTTTAACTTGTTAGCTCCATCCTCCCTTGCTCTCCACAGCTCTGAAACGTACCTTTTCACTATGCTTTTTCTATTTCCCATAATGCTGTGCAGTTGGACTCATACAGTATGTTGGCTTTTCCAGTTGGCTTCTTTGTTTAGTGATATGTATCTGAAGCTCCTCTATGTCTTCTCCTTTTTTTCATGTTACTCCTTATTGTTGAATAATAGTCTGTTAAATTGATACACTGGAGTTTCTTTGTTACCCAACAGAGGGACATGGTTCCCTCAAAGGTGCAGCATTCGTGAATACAGCTGATGGTTTTGAGGACGCCATGTGACTCCTATCAGATAATCACGGGGAGTCACAATCACCTGAGTGACAAAAGCCTGCTCTGTCTTCCTAGGTGACTGTATCACCTTACGTGGCCTCTGGTCACACCAACTTTCTTGTCAGTCCACACCCGGCCAGCTTCGGTGTGCTCTGTGCTGTGGACTGTGACCACTGTGTCTCAGTAGCTCCAATTAGTTTGACACTATCTGCTCACAGATGACCTTGTCTTCTTCTGCTTCTCTTTTCACTTTATGAATCTTGGGTGAGACATTTGCTCTGGTCTTTTCCCATTTTTTTCGGTTTGTTTAAATTGTTGCGTGTTGAAAATGCCTCTTTTATTTACTCAACTACCTCCTTCTCTTCTTTGGCAGAGTTTTCAGTTGTAACAAAGTATAAACATAACAATTACTCCTTTCCTAAGTTATTTGTAGGATTTTTATCTTAGGAGTTACCACTGGATCCAGGTTCCTCTGGATCTGCTGGGCTTGAGAGTTTTGTGTTTAGGCCCTTAATTTACTCTCAGGTTAAATTTTGTAAAATCTGTAAGTCTTCATCCATTGCCTGCATTTGGCTCTTAAATGTGCCCGCTCCCCATCGGCTTCCCTTTGTTCTTTCTTTCAGGAGTCAGATGTGCATGATTTGAGGTGGCTTCTGGGCTGCTCTGCTCCGTTGGTCTAAGTGGTATTGTCTCCGCAGGGCTCTCACAAGCACTCTCTTTCTCCTACCCTCTCAATGTTTGTAGCTTGTGTGTGAGCACAGTGTGGGCTAGAGTCAGCTCTCCGGGTGCTCTCCTTTAATAGCTTGCTTATTTGATGTAGTTTTTAATCAATACTTTTTGTTTTAATTGAGATAAGCCATTCCCTTGAGTAAATAATGCTAACAGTAATAATACTGTTAGCATCCATTAAGCCATAATGATGTATACCAAGAACAGTGCTAAATTCATACCATTAACCATGTCATATGACACGCTAAGAATTCCACATGATATGCAAATTGTTTAATCTATTTGTCTATCTGTCTGTCTATATGTCAACCTGTCTCTTCTGTTCTTATTATCAAAGCCCAGGAGCTGTTGTGAGAACTCAGAAAACTCATCAAAATTAGACAGTGACTCTAGATCTGCAGCTTGAGCCATCTCACATGCTCATATGTATGCTTGTAAACACTCCGTGTGTGTGTGTGTGTGTGTGTGAGAGAGAGAGAGAGAGAGAGAGAGAGAGAGAGAGAGAGAGACAGAGAGACAGAGACAGATAGAGAGACAGAGTTTGTGTATGTGTGT
>JADRCH010000035.1:2932296-3023154 GCA_019843965.1 Rhynchomys soricoides | reverse complement strand
ACATGTGTGAGTATCTCTGTGTGCTTGTGTGTGTTGGCTCATGTGGATGCATTTCTATCAGACTGTAGGAGAGTAGAGGGAGCAATGACTATTATCTAGATCAAAGCCATACTTTTGTTTTTAAACTACTGGAGAGCTAAGGGAGAGCGGACAACAAAGCCACATTTTGTCACACTGACTGCCAGGTATGACTCAGCCCACAAGTCCTTCCTAGTGTCTTTTCTCTGTGAGTAGCTTCTTCTGCAGAAGCAGAATTAGGATAAGGGCAGACACTGTCGTATTATCCTCTCTTCTTGCTAATGCTATGGCTTCCTCGCCCCCCTCTCTCCTCCATGACTGTGAAGGGTATTCCCTCTCCAGTAAGTACTGTTGTACCTTCAGAGATAACTCAGTGAGCCTTTTTGATTTAAAAATCTCTCTTCAGTAGGTGAGAACAAGTAAATCTACACCAAAGGAGTTGACAAGCTTGAGGAGACCTAGAAATTGATAGAATTTTTGTCATTCAGACTGGTTTCTCAGGTCCAGCCTTTTGGTAGGGCTTCTTTCCTGGTTTGTTTGTTTGTTTATTACACAATGTGTTCTTTTCTCAATGGGACATAATGTCCAGGAAGAATAAAGTCTCACTCCTACAAAGGAATATTTGCATCTTTAAGGACCTCTTGTCTGGAAGATATCCACTTCCTTAGGCTTCTGCCTCATGCAGAAATTCAGTTCTGTGTTTTCCTTCTAGAGAGACATATAAATCCATCTGAAGCCCCATACTGCTATAAGAGCCCTTTATGTGCCTCATGTTTCCTACATGTTTTGCATCACACAGGGGTGCTTTGCAATCTTCATCATGACCCTTATGAGATGGAAATAAGTATACCCATTTTATAGATGCAGGGGTGAAATTGGAGATGCTACGTAACTTACAGGAAGTTGGGAGAGGGTGGATCGCTTCCTGCCCTTGTGTATCTTGAATGTGGTGCTCAAGTTAAACTGGGCTTTTAATCTCTAAAGTCATTTCTTATTACATCGTCCACTGTCCTCTAATGTAAAAATGATTTTAATAACCTGTAGCTGCTAGATTGATGAAGCAACATCCTGCAGCTCAATTCTCCTTGTGGCTAGCAATCCATATTTGAGAAATCGCTTTCCTTAGTGACAGCAAAGAAGCACACAGTGTGAATCTAATCAGATTTTATGTGGCCGGAGGCTTGATACCTTGCTATAGAGGTAGCAAACCTTAAACAGGTGAAGTGAGAGCTCACACCAGTCTTGAAAGACCTAGTAACTTGTTTAAATCACTGACTTGATAGGTAAGTTAGCTTTTCTTATTTCTTCCCGTTTTAGGAATTTTCAACACTCCACAAGGTTTGTACAGCTTCTGAGGTGACCTCAGGGAAAGAGAGGAGATGGTATTTGTGAGGGTTTGATGCTCTATACTTAATTGTGCTTTAGGTTTGTAAAATGATTAAATTGGTACCGATTTTGCTCTGTCCATACACAGCAATGATTCTTGACTTTTTCATATTTAGGGTGCTATAACTTTTTATTGTTAAATCCAAGTGCTAATATCCATGAGAGGCTATGGATATACTTCACAAAGTATATGGTGCTCCGGGCTCAACAAACAGTTGTTTCATGAATACAGGATGAGCCATTAGTTCAATATTAAATTTAAATCTGTTTATGCTTGCCATGTTCTCTATAAGACAATTCTGTTTCCTCCTTACCTCTCCTTGGCTGAAAATGCCTGTTCACAAACCAAAAAGTCTGTCTAGAAAATAGCTTAGGTTAGGGCTGTGTGACAAAGACTTGCACACATATTAATTTCAGAGACCTTTGGGAGCACCTTTCAGAATATCACTCAAGTTAATTGTCAAGTCTCAAACTACTGTCTTCTGAATTGCTTATTCTAGATACAAGCCTGTTCAAGCTCACTTCTTTAAATTCTTCTCTCCTTCATCTTTCTATGTGATGTTAATGGGTAAGAATAACAAATGCTGTCTGGTGCATAGAAGATTAAAGGTTATGCCTCTCCATGTCTGCTGCTGTGGAAGCAACTCTGCATAAGCTTATGCTTATTAATGGCTGCTCTCAGCAAGACTCCAGTATTGAAGGACGAATCCCTTCCTGTTTCTGTCTTGATCTTGTGCAGCTTCTATTGGCTGCGTCTGTTCAAAAATTGGAGACTGTTAACTTTTTCATCTAGTCTGCCTCTGGAGAGGCCACAATTAATCTGGTAGAACTTGTGAAATCAAGTCAAGATCTTTGTTTCTCCCTGGGCTAGAACTCTGAAGGAGGGGAGCTGGGAAATGCGTGTTTATAAACTTCAGTTTTGATCCTCTGTTTCTGATTTCATAAAATCAGAATGAATCCAGATGTTTTTCACAGTTGATGTACAGTTCCCCAGACTAAGCCATCCAATGCTGCAATGCTTGGTGTACAAAGAGCAGATAGTCAGAGCAGCATCTGCCCTGGAAGAGGACAGTGGGTGACTATTGCTGAGGTGTGACATCTGTACTAAAAGGACAGGGAGGAACCCAAATGCTAACCACTCTCTATAGAGGGATAAAGGAACTCTGTCATTAGATTCCTCTGTAAGAATGAAGCGTTTTGTTGCTCACCAAAGGATGATGACTGCCGTGTATCTGTTTAGGAAGCCGATTGGAAAGGGGAGGTCCTTTAGAAAGTGGTACTCCATTGCTCATTCCCAGTTCTGTGCCCTCCCTTAGGTTCTCGAGCAACATGGGAAATGGTTCGGTGAAGCCCAAGCATGCTAAGCACCCAGATGGCCAGTCAGGGAGCCTCAGCAATGAAGCCCTGCGGAGCAAAGTGGCAGAGCTGGAGCGGGAGCTGAGGAGGAAGGATGCAGAACTTCAGGAACGGGAGTACCACCTGAAGGAACTTCGGGAGCAGCTGGCCAAACAGACCGTGGTCATCGCGGAGCTCACAGAAGAGCTACAGAGCAAGTGCATCCAGCTGAACAAGCTGCAGGATGTTATTCACGTGCAGGGAGGAAGCTCACTGCAAGCCTCTCCTGACAAAGTGCCTCTGGATGTTCATCGCAAGACCTCAGGCTTGGTCTCTCTCCACAGCAGGAGGGGGGCAAAGGCTGGAGTGTCTGCAGAGCCAACAACCCGAACCTATGACCTCAACAAACCCCCTGAGTTTTCCTTTGAGAAAGCCAGAGTCAGGAAGGATTCCAGGTAAGACGTTTCTGTGCCCTGTTCATTCAAGAGGCCTTCACAGTAGGAAAGACCAGTGAGGTGTGCATGAAGCTTCCTAAATGGCCGGGCGCATGGAATCCTCAGTTGTGGGTATGGAGAACTTTGTGGAGAATGAATCTCTTATTATATAGTTTTTTAGATCTGGAATTGCCCCTGGAGGCTGAGGTATATAGATTCTGAGACAGGTGCAACTGAGGGGCCAGATTTGAAGATGCCATCTCTGATCCCTTGACACTACCAGAGGACAGAAGATCACTGAGGAAGTGCGCATGTCTGTTCATAAGGAAGCTGACTTAACAATACACAGTGCAGTGGGGTTGAACATGTCCAGCAAAGCCGGCTTCCTAGCCCCTGGTCTGTGAGAGTCCTGAAGGACCACGATGGGCACTCAAGGGAGGATGACTTCATCCATTCACTGCACAGTTCCTGTTGAGTGTTGTTCCTGCCAGCCACCATGCTGGCTGCTTAAGATAAATAGACAGATCTCTCTGTCTTGTGGGGAGAGATAGCACACACAGAGAGACAGGCGAAGGGGACTGTATAGTTATTAATTGGGATAAATGACACAGTGAACACAAGTGCTGTCAGAGAATTTGGGGGAATGTGTGAGATAAGTGGGGTTGTCATGGAGGCCCAGCTGATGGATGAGGTGACCTTTAGTGGAGACACAAAGGACAGAATTGGAGGAAATCAGGTGAAAAGAGCAAAGGGAATAAATTAAAAGTTAGAATTGATTTCTAAAACCAGACTGCTTTCCCTTTCAGTGTCTTAAATCGACCTGTAGTAAGCATGCATGTATATATAGGATCAGTGTGATGTTTTAACACAGGCGTATGGTGTGTACTGACAAAATTGAGAATTTAGGGTTTGTGTGTTTTATCATGTATTTATGTTTGGGATGAAATTTTGAAACTTTGAAAGGAAATGTAGAGTTTCTCCACTACTTTCTTAAGTGTATGCTGTGTGTATTTAGGAGTACAGTTTTGACTAAAGTTTGATTTCCTGATTCGGAGAGAAAGGTAAGTTATAGTCTCCTTTCTATGTGGCCTTTCAATAAGCTCTTGTTAACTGACGTGAGCTCTTCGCCTTGTTGCTGTCTTGGCAGAGCCTGCCGCTCTGTGCAAGATCTGTGAAATTAAATCAAATTTTAATTTACTCATAGGCACAAGTAACATAAATCAAGACAAAACATCCAACTTAAACAAATAGCTTATTAATGTTGACAACAAAATTATGAAGGGAGGTTTAATTCTTCAATTTGTTGACAGAAGTTGGAACAGTGAATAATCAATAAATACCTGAAAGGAAAATAGTCATACTGGGTTATTAATCATAAAATTCTGTAGCTGAATGAATCTGATTAATATCAGTCATTACAATGGTTTTGTGGATGGAGTCCAAAGTTTTATTATTAGTTGGTTTAGAAGGGTCTTATCTATTTATTTCTTTCAAAATAAAAGTTATATTAGTGGCATGGATTTATGAATTATAGTTATTATGAGTGTGTGCATATTTTCAGAACTTGCATATGATCTGCCATTCTTCACAATAGACTACGCATTTTCATATATGAATGTACATTTATTTACTATATATCATGTCATTATACTTACACAGACAGTGTGTGGGCATAAGTGATAGATTATTTACTTCCATCCTTAAATCTTCTCAAATTGAATCTGGTTTTATATATGGGACAATATCTGAGAAAACTTAAAACTAATCTATCTTTGACTTTCTCTCTACGTAAGTCACTATGTTCCTCCTGTTGAAATCAAGGATGTGTTTATTTGCTTTGTCCAAAAACCAAAGACCTGCACTCATCTTGAGTCAAAACACTAGTCTCCTAGAGCTGAATAACATGAGACAAACATGTTCCCTTGAATTGCTGGTTAGCTGGGTTATTACATAGTAAAGAAAATTATTGTTTATGCACTTAGAATTTAAGCTAATCCCCTATGGTTTTTTTTTTCCTGTGTATCATGAAGGGATCACAGAAAAGGCAAGGCAGTGTGTCTCTGAGTAAGGATTATCAGTCATTCCTCTTACCCCAGTGGCAAGCCAGATGGGCACAAGTCTATGTGTAGGTCAAAATAAAGAAGGGAACTAATTAATTTTTTTTTTTTTGCAGTACTGGAGATCAAAAGATGAATTGATTTCTTTAATGATTAGTCCTAAATAGAACAGCAGCTAATTCATGCCCTAATAATTCTCATGCACTTTTGCAGAGCCTTGAGGTCATAGGTGAAGCACTTACGTATACTACGGGCTCACCACCACTTATTAACCAGCTCATGTTTCAGTTTTACTTGATAAGTGAACAAAGGCATTTCTCCTTCTGTCCAAAATAACTGGTTGAGCGCAGCTAACTCAATCAGTTCATAGAGGTAATCTTAGAGAGTTTTAGAAGTATTCACCAATAGCAATTCATTTTCCCATTCCTAAACACTTCTAGTTTTTGAGAAAAAATCCAAATAAATTTTGAATGCCTTGTAGGCCATTTATGAAGGAATTTTATAAGAAACAACGTTCTAGAAGTCAGAGTGCTAGGGATGCAGGGTGTTGCTCACTAATGAGGCCTGATATACACAGCCCATTGATTCGGCCACTTTTCACACAGAATCTGCTAGAGATGTAAGAATGCACTCAGTTAAAATGGCTCTTCTGTTCATTCCTAGGCTCTCATAATTTATTCATTGAGCTTCTGTAATGTTTCCTGGATGGACTGAAATCTAAATGTATACCTAATATATATGTGTCAGATACATTTTTGGATGACTTTTGCTCTCCACCCTTGTCTAGACAGCTGTTGAATATCATGTGATATTTTCCTTTAAAAGAATACCTTTGTTATCAGAGGTCTCTTAAAATTAATAGATTAGGGATCTAGGAACCACTCTGATAATCAGACGATAAAATTTGATGGAATGACAAGGTAAGAACTTCCAAGTTCAGTTTCTATAATCCACGAGGGACAGTCACTCACAGCACCCCAGCCTGTGACTTTTGAGATCTCTACTCAGCTACACTGTGACTGAAGAGTGAAAGTCATTGATTTCAAGGCAGTCTTAGCTCATGCCAGCTTTGTTGACCTGGACACACTAAATATACATTTAGAGTTTGAACAGGCAACCTGTACATCATACCTCTGTGCTGGTCTAGAAATTTTTATCTTCTGCAGTTCAAAGATCTGTTCTTAAGGATTAGGCTTTACAGTGGTTCAGTGCTGTCTAGTAGATCTTTGAACAGTGACTGAAAGGCTCTGTAACCTGGGCTGTCCAGCATGGCAGCCATTAGTCAGATGTGGCTCTTGGATGTTTGCAATATGGGTAATGCCTGTAAGGAAATGCAATTTCAGCATCTGTTACTTATAGTTTTATACCTACATGTGTGTGAATAGTACTGGTTGTTGTCATTCTAGAAAGTGTGTTTTCTGTTACTGCTATTGCCATTGATGGAGTTGTGACCTCTGTGGGCCTTGGGAACACATTATAGATAAAGAAAGAGCAGTTTTAGGCTCAGCCACAGAGAATGTGAGTGCTCCAGACAGACTGAGGTGAGCACAGAGCAGAACTGCTGTGAAACGGCTCAGGATGTGCTCGGTGGTGCTTTGTAGTCATTTGGCACTGAGCCTATGGACCAGTTTAGATCTTTAAATGCAGACAGCTGAGTGGGCATGCTGTCTGCTTCTGTTACAGGCACCCAGGGTTATCAGAGTATCCTAACTCCTGTGAGACTTAGTACATTCTATTAAGTGTTTTCGTTTTAGTTTCAGTGTAATGTAGGTGGATATCAGAAGACCTTGGAGCTAGAGGAAGTGTAGGAATCATTTCATGCTGCTCTTGTCTGAGAAGAGTATGAAAGGCACATATCGACATTAAAAAAATATACCACAGTAGGTGGAGAGCTCAAACTGGATTCTAAGATTGACTTAGAAACCTCTGATATTTTGGATCTACCCACAGATGTCAGTCCCACTGTTCAGGTCTCATAATGCTTTATGGTAACAAACTACTGGTTAGTAATGATGGTGCCTCCTCCCTCTTCCATGTGGAACTGAGTAGGACCTGCCCATTGCACCGATGATTAGCATCAGCCATGCCCTAAGTGAGTAAAGGGTGTGAAAAATGGATTTGGCCCAAGCTATGTTACACACGGCAGAGCACATACGGTTCTGTAAATGAATCCGGTGCTTCTCAAGGCTGAAACCAGGAAAGGGCTCAGTATTTCTGTCCATGTCTGACTTGCCATGAGCATCAAGGTAGCCATGCATCCAGAGGTCAAACCAGTTACTGGAATGGAGTTTTCTGTTTCTGTAGATGTTGCTTAGCAAATTCCAGCATCGGCAGAGCAAAAATTAGAAGCTCATGCTGAATGTCTGGTGGAATCCAGGCACATTTATCAGCGACATCTGGTAAGTGGCTGCTATGAGCGCCTTTTGCTAAGAAAGCTTAAACTATCATTTGAAACCATTGTTCTTCTGTGAAAAGGAAAGATAAAACAAAGGCTTGCCATGGGCTTCAGACGTGGATTCCAGTTTGGGGAGGACAATTAGTTTAGTTTGTCACTCCCACCCCAGGGGATGAATAGGTAAGAGTGGAAAATGCTGGTGAATCACACACTGGAGCAAGATGGGGGGACAGAATGAGGAAGAGTGTGCAGTTCTTATTTGTGCTTCCTTTCTGAAGGAGCACTGTAAGTGTGCATCAGAGAAACGGGCTTCCCCCACTCAACGGGAAAGTTCTTTTGAGAAGAAATAATGGTGATCTATTAGCAAATGTGTGCTCGTCACCAGTCTGATGCTTCACAAACATGGGAACACATAATACAACAACCCTTGTAGAGAGTCACTCCCTGACTTTACATATTACACAGAGAGAGAGAGAGAGAGAGAGAGAGAGAGAGAGAGAGAGAGAATAACTGTGTGCTAGTCACAAGTCTAAATACTGTATAGTTTCAGAGAGATGTAATGCTTACAACTCTGTAGATCATGACAACCCACTTTACATATGAGAAATCTGGGCCGCGAGGCATTACATCACTCACTTAAGGGTGTAAAGTTCTTCATTTCTGGACAGGAATTCAAAGGCCGAGAAGCAGCTTGAACTTCTGCTCTGCATGATTTTTTTTCCAAAATTAGAATTAGAAGAGGACTTTCCATATTTTGGTTGAAAAGCCTTGTAGTAAACTAACCACCAAATAATAACAAATAGATCATTTAAATTCTATTATTAGCAAAACAAACAAGACACCACCAAGGAAATCCCTCTCTGCTTTTGTTTCGCCAAGAAAAATTATACTTGCAGCGAGGGATTCTCTGAAACGAGTTCATAGTACCAGGAGTTTGTGTGGGATGGGGGAAAGGGGCTGAGTTAGTAACGTAGGCATTGTTACCCCAGAGCTTTTAACAAACAATTAGAAATGTTTGGAGTGAACTATAGACCTTTACCTATCAAGTCTGGTAGTTTAAAAGTTGGAGTATATGCATAAATACCGCTAGCATAATCTCACTAATTAGCGTAGGAAACGCTGGATCGCTCGGTCCAATGAAGGCATGGGAAAACAGAAATCCAATTGTTTGATCTGATTGCTAGAAGCCATGGGTGATGATTGCCAAGTGCCATGTGTACTGGAAGGCATCAGTGTGTTTGGAAACAGAGGTAATGCTTTATAACAATAACGCTCACATAGACAACCAGATCCAAGCTAGCTGCTGAGGGATGGGATCAGGAAACAAGGTTATTATTTAACTATTAGCTGCTGTCTCTTCCATACATTATCTCTTGGATGCTTTGGACTGTCTAATCAGGTGTGTGTGCTTTCTCCATTGTACCAAAGGTGAAATTAAAGCTCGGGGTAATTTGTCACTAGACTGAAGATGATGGTGTTGATAGACTATTGAAGCAGGTTTGCAGTTTGGGTCTACCTGATGTCCAGTGTATATTCTCAACCAGATGTAGCCTACAGCATGAATGGCTTCCCTTAGGTTCCTATAACCAGGCTTGGGGAGTTTTACGGGGCTGGGGTAAATGAGGGGTACCCTTAAGTTTTATAGAAAAAGGAAAAGCTTTAAACATGTCTAGAATTAAGTGCAGCTGGCTAGTCATCTAGAAGCAGTTGCATGAAATTAAGGACCTCTCCAAGTGCTGGCATCTGGCCCCTCTCACTTCCAGCCACTTCTCTCTAGGAATGCAAGGGCTGGGCGCTAGAGCGCTCTGTCTCCCTGTCTCTGTCCTCAATTCTTACGTGCTTTGCCTTTTCCATTCCTAACCATTATTCCTTCTCACCACAACTCTGACTTTCAGTCTGTTCAGCAGCCAAGTGTTAGGAATATATGTAACGGAGCCTCAGCCGATGCCCAGGATTTGAAGGCTGACTGTTTTGAAGTCTGAAGTTTAACTGCTCATGTATAAACACTGTGATAACCTGGAGGACACCCATGTACTATATTCTCATGATGAAACTCTGTGATATTTTTATACTACCCAGAAGCCATATTGATTCTAACCAATAGCTTCAGGTTACAGCAGTCAGTGGGATGGCCCTGTACAATAACACATTCAAATCAATACTTATTTACTGAATACTGAATCGATGAAGCTCAGTCCTTTAAATAGAGTTAAGCCACTGTTACCATTGTGACCTCACAGAGTACCTCACAAGGTCATGGCCATCACCTGCAGTTCCTTTCGAAAAGCATTTTTATTCTTTGTGAATTTCATAAGTGTATTTCAGTCATACTTCTTCCAACACCTCCCAGATCCACCCTTTCCTCCTCCCAGGTCCAGCCCCCTCCCTCCCACAAGCACCACTGTGTCCCTTCCAGATTCATCCACACCTCCCCAAATCTATTCTCTCTTCCTTTTTTTTCCTTTTAATAACCCATAGGCTCCAGTCTGTGTTGTCCATACACTCATGAGTATGGGACTGTGCACTGTATGGGACTGTGCACTGTATGGGACTGTGCACTGTATGGGACTGGGCACTGTATGGGACTGGGCACTGTATGGGACTGGGCACTGTATGGGACTGGGCACTGTATGGGACTGTGCACTTGAGTATGGTCAACTTACCAGGAGCCACGGCCCTAAAGAAAACTGACAGGACTCTTCCCCAGAAGCCACCACTACTCATAGCATCTTAGTCAGGAGTGGGACTCACAAGTCCCTTCCCACTCCATGCAAGAATGTTGGCTGGCTTCATTTTGTGTGGGCGGGCAACCGTATCTTTGGTGAGTTCAGGAGCACAGAGGTCCCATCATGTCAGAAGACAATGTTTTGCTGTGGTCTTCCCAACCCCCACTCTTACAACCGTTCTGTCCTTTGAGATGGCCTTTGAGCCTTGGGACATGGTACATTCTAGAGGTCCCTAGTGTGAACGAGCATTCCAATGATGCTTATTCACTGAACCTTGAAGAATTCCCAGCTTCTCTGCATTAACCACTATCAGTACAAAGACATTTCTCTGATTCAGTCTGAGACCTGCACTAATCTATGGGTAGAGAGGTACCCATTTCGAAGGCAATTTGATTCTATGTACATTTACTAAAGTAATGGTACTCCACTCCCTACTGTTAGTGAGCTCCTGAATCATGGCTTCTTGGCTAGACTTGCAGTATCTTGAGTTTAACCGAAAACATTCATGCCACTATTTCAGCCATAGGCATATATCTTACCACATGGATCATTATTGCATGAACACAGGATTCACAGCTGGTTAAGTGTCTCGACTCTCCCTCTGCAACCACCCCAGTAGCCTGCATAACACCTTCAAGTTAACACAGCCACAACTTAATCCCAGCTATTTTGATGCGTATCTTATTTTGATTTCTGGCTCCTTAATCTCTAGATTCTGTAGACTTTCTTGGTCATATGGGTTGGAACTGTATAGGCTGGCTTAAACCCCTGGCTTGGAGGCCTGGGCAGGAGCTTCTAGCCATATTGACACCCTCAGTGTCTTCTGAGACAGAATGTGCTTCCCTCATACTTCTGTTTTTCCTCATAATCCTATTCTAGACACTGCATGGAACCCATGGAAGGCAGATGTAGAAACAGTGCAGCTGAGGAGGCAGTATCCCCCCTCACCCGCCAGCTCTATGGGTCAGAGGGAAGCATTGCCTGGGCCCCGGTCTCTGCAGTCTCTGTAAGCCAACACTGTTCCTAGCCTGACTTCTAAGGTGTAAACAGCAATCCACTTCTGAGGCAAGAAGAGCTAAGTCAAGGTCAAAGCTCTCAGGTGTCTAGACTTTATGGAAGCGCCTTCTTTACACAGAACACCTTTCTCATCCTGTGATCACACCTACTGCTTCAAAGTCTCATTTTAAAACAATCTGGCTTTGAAGTATTTTTTTTTTTTTTTTAGTTATAAATATTTCATGGCATTCTTAACTGGCAGGTGTCTTTTTCTTTAATTCTAGAACCAGCAGCTGGAGGATGCTTTATATCTAATTTATACTAAAGTATGAGCGTCAGGAATTCCCACATCCCTTTAAGCCCCCCAGTATTATGTTCTGTCATATCAGCTCACCTGGGGGAGGGAGCGGTAATTCCCTAGCAGCAATTTTGGCAATATTTTTGGAAGTTATAGACCAAGCTCCCAGGTAGGAAGGAAAGAAGGCACTGGTGCTCCCATCCCCCACTCCCCTTTCCGTGGAGAATAGGGACAGGGAACTAAGAAGACACCAGAAGAGGTTACTGCTTGAAATGTCTTGGGACTAGGGTGTTAGCATTCTGGCTAAGCTCCACCCCACAGTTACCTGGCTATTGCAAGGTAGGCCTGACCCACTATAAAAGGGGCTGCTTGCTCCCTCCTCTTTCTCTTGCTTCCTCTTGCTCTTGCTTTCCCTTCTCCCCCTCTCTCTCTATTCCCTTCACCCCTCTCTCTCCATGTGCTCATGGCTGGCCTCCTCTCTTCCTCTTCCTCCTCCTCCTCCTCCTCCTTCTCTCTCTCTCTCTCTCTCTCTCTCTCTCTCTCCCTCTCCCTTTCTCTTTCTCTACTACCCTCTTGACTCCCCTCCCTGTGCCCTGAATAAACTCTATTCTATACTATACCGTGGTGTGGCTGGTCCCTCAGGGGGAAGGGATGCCTCAGCATGGGCCCACCAAGGCACCCCCTCCCCACACCTCACCACACCTCCGTAGAACATACCTCCCCTTCTTTATCTTTTTATAAACACATCATAGGGACTCTGAGAAATACACGTAATAAATTGCCTCACAATTTGCAACATAAACAACATGTATTTGCTGCCTCAGAGCATTCTGGGGTGGTAGTCCAGTGCACATTGTGTATGTCACAAGACTGCAGTTTAGGGGTCAGCCCCCTGTGCTTTTTTCTAGTACCTTCTAGACAAGTGGTTCTCAACCTTCCTAACGCTGTGACCCTTTAATGCACCCCTTCATGTAGTGGTGACCCTCCACTCTAAAATTATTTTTGTTGCTACTTTATAACTGCAGTTACTCTTACGAATTGTAATATAAATATCTGGTGTACAGGATGTCTGATATGCAAGCCCCATGGGGGTTATGACCCACAGGTTAGGAACCACTGTTCTAGAGGAAGGTTCTTTTCCAAGTTCATATAACTGTTGTAGAATTAAGTGCATTGTGGGTACAGGACCAAGATCCTAGCTTTCTTAATGGTTTCAGCTGAGAGCTAAGCTCAACAACTTAGACCTGTTGCCTGTTGAGAGTTCCTTGCGATGTGGTGTGTGCCTCTCTCAGGCCTCCTTACTGCAGGCAGGTCTTTGTGGCAGTTGGGGAGTCTCTTAACAGTTGGCTTAGACATGGTCATAAAACCTTGAGGTGGCCTTCCATTATTGTTTTGTTGGTGAGGAGAAGGTCCTTGGACCTGTCCCCATTGTATGGCAAGTAGTTATTATGCAAGGGGGTGAAGTAGAAGCCACACCAAACTCTTACTTCCTTGAGGTGAGACTTTGGTTAAAATGGCCACGTGGGTGTGTAAGACACATGGAAGAAGTTCAGAGCCGTACATCTATGTTCCTGTCATCACCGGAGCCAAATGATGGGGACCACTTCATATTTATCACTGGATGAATATAGAAGCAGAATGTAGCATGTAGAATACATACATATGGGACATTTTCCAACCTTAACAAGATGTTATATCTTATGCCATAACATAAATGTTACAACTTTAAGATATTATACTAAGTGAAATAGATCAGCCTCAAGAAGAAAAATGTATAGTTTCTCTTACGAGCTATCTGAAGTAGTCAAAAATTAGAGGTATAGAGAAGAGTGGATGTAGCCAAGGGCAGAACAGAGAGATGGAGTGTGTAATGGGTGTGAGCTAGAAGCAGTTGAATGATGTGAGTGATGGCTACAGACAATGGGAATACCCTTAATACTACAGAACTGTGCATTCAAGTTTAGTGGCACATCTCATATAACATATGTTGTGACACAACATAAAGAAATATTCAAAGTCCTAGGACTGATTTGATCTTCCAAATGCCAGGGTGTGCTTCAAGTTCCAGATCAGAGCTGAGAGGAGGGAGAAGGGAGTCAGGCTGTTCTCAGTTCTGTGTCCATTTGTTGTACTGTGAAAGAAAGCATTGGTATGTCAAGGTGCCACAGTAAATGTTGCGTTGGTCAGTCCTAGTTTCTCAGTGCCAGCTGATGGCTTGCTTGACAGTGCCAGCTGATGGCTTGCTTGACAGTGTCAGCTGATGGCTTGCTTGACAGGCATGTATATTTGTTACATATCTTTTGGTTGCTTTATGTTTTCCCTTCCTCCTGGTGTTGCAGAACTACAGGGGAAGGATGACATCCTGCGTTCCCATCTATAACACTTCAGAAGAAGAATTCTTCATTAGTGTGTGTGAATGTGTGCGCGCACACATATGCGCAAGTACCTTTAACACACTGAGTCATCTCATTGACCCACAGCTACAGTTCTTAAGTATAGCTGTAGTCACCTGGGGAATTAATTTTAAAGGTATCTGGGTCTAGCCTTGGGAGAGCTAGATTAAATTGGCTGGAGGTGAGAGCCCAGGCTTATGATATAAGATTTATAAACACTGTTCACTGCTAGCACTGAGAACCCCTGTGGTACAAAAATGTGCCCCCACCTCCGCTGACTTCCAAAATAATCAGCCTAACGATCTAAGATCGGTGCTAATTAGACACTTAGAACTGTTTACCATTTATACCTAATTACCGTGTCACACCATCAAACGCATGCCCATCATCAAATGTGTCAGGCTAGCCTCCTTGTAAATTTTGGTTGTTTTCAACATTTCATTATTAATCTCTGTTCTTTGATACTCATGGGGGAAGAGCCATCTGCAGAAACTTGAGAAAGAGACAGAGAAGTGTTTGCTGTGAGCAGGAAATAACAGTAATGTGATTAAATTAGACCTGTACTTGATTACATGGTCAGTAGGTGAGAGGATGCCCGGAGGAGAAAGTCCTGCCTGTTTTCTGGTTACTGCTGGAATGACCTCATCCCTTCCCAGGCTGGGTTGCCAGTTTATAAACACATACATTTATTAGGTATCTTTCTGTTGTTTTATCTATCAAAAATGTAGGTTTTTAATACAAAACCATGAAACAAAGAGATGTGTGTTCTGTTAGGTGACTGAAATCATTTTTACCTACTCTTGCCTTTATGTCTACAGTATTTAACAAAGAGAAGAAATGTGAGTGTTTTCTAGCCTTCTCAATATCGTTAAATGCCTAATATGTGCCAGGTACACCTTGAGAGGTTAAGTAATAGGTGGGGAGGGAAACGTGGCCTTAGTCTTGATGATCTGAGTCTCTTTAGAGAAATTAAAATTATGTCCCCCTGTGTGTGGTGAATACTATGCTGTAAGAGATAGATATAACAAAAGAAGGGACTTTTAAAAATAACGATTTTGTTTATTTTGAAACAAGTTCTCACTCTGTAGCCCAGGCAGGCCTTGAACTCAGTAACCTTCTGTTTCTACCTCCAGAGTGCTGGAATGAAAGGTGTGTGCCAGCACGCCCTGACTTAAGAGAAGATCTCAAGCTGGGTAGACTATAGGGTTATAAAGTGAGCTGTCACGTTTGGGAACAACAAATAATTCAGTGGGTGTGGATACCCCAGATGTGAGGAGACTGGACAAGCAGAGAGTTTAAACCTTCACCAACATTTTGAAGTGATTTCCCTGAGTGAGTATAGGAAGAACTCTTGTAAAGAATGCAAAGTTTTTCAGGTCTCAGTTTTTCCATTGGTAGTGAGTAGCTGATTCACCTAGGTAATAGTTAACTCTTGAGCAGTATATTTTATTTGTAAAGAATGCAAAGTTTTTCAGGTCTCAGTTTTTCCATTGGTAGTGAGTAGCTGATTCACCTAGGTAATAGCTAACTCTTGAGCAGTATATTTTATGTCCCACGTACTGTTCTCATTGCATTATGCTGTTAAATAATTTAATTCTCAGAAATTCTATGACCTGTGGACTGTGTTTATTGTTGTTTTACAGCTTAGAGAATCCAAGAAGCTAGGTGACATGCCACGTTTCCAGAGTGTGTAAATGGGAGGCCTTAGAATCAAACTCTGGCATCCCCATTCAAGATCTTGTGTCCATAGCAGGTGTGTCCTATGTAGGATTCTTATTGGATTGGATAGGCAAGCTGTGAAATACAATGCCATACAACTTAGGACATAGAGTTGGTGTTTGTGAGAAAGTCTTGGTGGGAAGAAAGCAGACAAGGAATATCGGCCAATCCTTGAGTAAAGAAGCTCACTAGATCACATGGTCATGAGGGGGTTTGACCAAATTTGAGAACAGAGGGCTCTAACATCCAGGATGTAGAAGGTGACCTGAGATCCCAGAAGTGAGAAATGTGGGTAAACATTGACAAATAGAATTTCTTGAGTCAGTCAACTTAGAAGCCGGGAGTTTATTGCTTTGAAGAATGTTGATTACATAGATTGGTGCCATAAATGGGTTATGAAAGGTTGTGAGGTCCCCTCGGATGGGTATGAGTTTGAGATTCTGCTCACTGGGAGGACTTTGGACAGCACAGAATGTCTTGGAAATGCTTCTGTGGTTTCCAGAAAAGCATGCTATAATCACTCCCATTGCCAGCTGCTGATGTTGCTAGGCATCTAGGATTTGCTGCCGTGTTATCAGACTTAATGTGCCAAGTATTCCCACGGGGCAGATGTAGGTGCCATGCCCTAGTCACAGCTGAGGAACCCACAATTCAGAAAGTTAAGTAGCTGCTCCAAGGATGTGAAGTTGGGAGACAGCAGAGTAGAGATGTGAAGTGAGCGGTTTCTAGTTTCTGAGCATTTTAAAATAATTTGGGAGCAGCACTGGTTCTGGGAGATGGTTCAGCAGCTAAAGTACTGTCTGGGAAGCATGAGAACATGAGTTCAGATCCCTAGTACCGAAATAATAAGCCAGGTGCAATAATGTGCACCTGTAATCCCAACACTGGGAAGTGGAGACAGGAGGACCCAGGATACTTCCTTGCCAGCCAGTTTAGCCAATTGGGAAGCTCTAGGTTTCCTGAGAGACTCCCCCCAATATAATAACATGGAAAATGATGGAAGAAGGCACTTGGAGTTGATCTCTGACCTCCACATGTGCATAAACTCTCACAATACACATAGATGCTTTCTCTCTGAAGTACACAAATAATAAAGCAAACATATCCAGGTGACTATCAACTATTACTTGAGAACAGAGCGTTAGCAGAACCTAGAAGTGCCTCCCTCATCTACTAACTTTATCTATTACCCAATTCAAAGTTGCTCTCTAGACTACCCCTTCTATAAATTCTACATGCTTTAATTTACTCTGATGGAGCCATAGATCACAACTCTACAGGCTCTGAAAATTTTCTTTATATAGAAAAACCCATTTATGTTATACCAAGTAGTGGTTTGGAATTATCATTGCTATGTAGTGTCTATTGTGTGACTCTACAGAATGGACCAACTCTGTACTGGACATTTGGTGTTTAATGCATGTGAACATTGCTGTCATGTCTTTTGTGACATGACATGACACAAAATGTGTGACATCTGGTGGATATGAACTGAGAAATGAATAGCTTGCCAGTATGGTATCTCTAAATTGAAATTCAGCGTAGACATCCAGTTTTCCAAAGTGTGGCCAAGTAAGCTAATACTTCCCCCAGCAATGTAAGAGTGTTACTTTTCTTCACATTCTCTACAGAACTTGGTAACATTAGCAATTTCCACTTTACTTGCTCTGGTGACACAGATGTTTCATTGTGGCTTTAGTGTGCTTTTCTTTCCCAAGTAAAACCGATGAGTGTTTTCTGATACATTTTCTACTAGTGTGTGCTTTGGCCCATCATAGTATGCATTAGGGCTATTACCCTTTATCATGTATTTCCTCACATCTAGGCTGCTTCCTCGACTTTGACATTTATGCCACAGGTCTTTTTGTCCATCTTCATACCACTAACATATTAGTTATTTTGATATACAGTAATTGCTAACATAATGTTTCATCTTTAAATTTCTGAGACATTGCTTAGCCTTTTTATAGCTATAAGAATTTTAGAATCATCTCAGTTTTCAAAAATAAAAAACACAATTAGAATTTCATCAACTAGAAAATATTTGACATCATTAAACATTTTATTTTAGGGATCAGCAAGACAGATCAGTGAATAAAAGCACTTATTCCAATGCCCGCTGACTTGAATTTGACTTCTACAGCCCACATAAAGGTAGAAGGAGAGAGCCAGTTATCAGAATTGTCCTCTGATCTCCACATGGGTAACACACACACTCAATAAAATATCATTTTAAAATTCAGTTTCTAAATCAATAACCTTAATGTATTTGTCTATTTTTAATATTTATGCTTTCTCCTGCCACTTGGAAAGAGCAACATTTTCATTGGGAAATGGGAGAAAATATAACAGGCTCTGCTTTTATGTGCGTTATGAAGCCTTTGAAAACATACTTCAGAACTATTACTCAAGACAAAGGTCAAGCATGTTGCATCAGGCCATACAGATATTGCTTCCTCCATGGCCAAGGCCCACGAGGCGGCCCTCAATTCCAATGGCAGACTCTTTTTTATTTTTATTTTTTCAATGTTTTAATCATGTCTTTATTTACCTCCTTAACTTTCAAGCCCCGAACCTTCTTAGAGGAAACAGAAGTAAACAAATACATATTATTTCCCTTTATTGTGTACATATCTTACAGTATGTAGTGAAATATGTGCTATATGATTTATATGATATATATATATGCATACACACATATATAGATAGATGGATGATTTGTGTTTATTTTGTAATTTTACTTTCAGTTTTATTGAAATGTATATTTTTGTCTTTTTGCATTTATTAAAAATAGGTTTTTTTTCCTCATATAATAAATCCTGATTTGAGGTTCCCCTTCCTCCACTCCTACTATAGCATGTGTGATTTGGAGGTTTCCGTGGGACCCCTTTGGTCAACAAATTAGATGTAGCCCATTCCCGGTGCTGGATACTTCATTTGGTGATGAGAAATGTCCAGTTGCACTGTCTCCCCCTTTGTTTGGTGATTTCATTTAGATCACCCTCATGCACGTATATATTTGAAGAGGCTTCTACTGATTAGGTTTCTGTACTACCCCTCACATGGCTCTTACTTTAGCTGTCTCTTCCTGTATTGTCTTCTCTGTCCTCTGTCCCCTCCACCTGACTCTCCCATTCCAGTCTTCCCCACTCCAGTTCATCCTCAACTATCTCTGCTCCATTTTACTTTCCTAGCACAATCTAACCGTTCTCCTCACATCTACTTCTGTACTCCGTGCCTAGCCTTTGTGGTTCTGTGTACTGCAGATTGGTTATCATTGACTTAAGAGCTAATATCCGCATATAAGCAAATACATACCCCTTTGTCTTTCTGGGTCTGTGATATCTCACTCAGTAAGCAAATTTTGTGATGTCATCTTTTTAAGAGCCAAATAATACTCCATTGTGTAAGTGTACCACATTTTCTTTATCCATGATTCTCTGCTGTGGGACATCTAGGTTGTTTCTAGTTTCTGCCTATTATGACTAGAGTCACATGAACATGGTTGAGGAAGTGTCTTTGTAGAAGAATAAGCATCCTATGGGTTTATGCCCAAGAGTGGAACAGCTGGGTCTTGAGGTAGATTGGTTCCCATCTTTCTGAGAAACAACATGTTGCTTTCCATAGTGGCTGTACAAGTTTGTGCCCCTGCCAGCAATAGCGGAATGTTTCTCACAGCCTTGCCAACATGAGCTGTCCTTTCTTTTTTCGATTGTAACATTCTGAAGGGTATGAGATGACATCTCAACATAGATTTTATTGGCACTTACCTGATGACGCTGAGGAAGATGATAATCATTTTAAGTGTTTCTCAGCCACTTGAGTTTCCTCCCTTTGAGAGCTCTCTTCTTAGATTTGTGCTCCATATTTCAATTGGATCATTTGTTTTCTTGATATATAGTTTTGTTTTTTATTCTTGATATACTTTGTATATTAGCTCTCTGTTGGATGGGTACCTGGTTAACCTCTTTTACCATTCTGTAGGCTGCTACTTTGTCCAAATGACAGTGTTCCTCGCTGTGCAGAAACTCTCAGTTTCACAAGGTCATGTTTATTAATTGTTGATCTTAGTGCTTATACTATCAGTGTTCTGTTCAGAGAGTCTTCTCCTGTGCCAATGAGTTTCAGGCTGTTCTCCACTTTCTGTTCTATCAGGTTCACCATATCTGGTTTTATGTTGAGGACTTTGATCCATTTGGAGTAGAGTTCTGTGCAAGGTGATAAGTATGGATCCATTTGGATTCATCTACGTGCCACCATTCAGTTTATCAGCACTATGTGTTCAACATACTATCTTTCTTTCCAGCACGTATTTCTGGCTCTTTCTTTAATCAAAGATCAGGTGTCCATAAATGTGTGGATCTATGTCTGGCTCTTCAGTTCAATTCTATTGATCAACATGTCTGTTTTTGAGCCAAAACCATTAAAAAAAAACAAAAACAAAAACAAAAACCAAAACCAAAAAAACTGTAGCTCTGTAGAACAACTTGAGACCAGGGATGGTGACACTACCAGCACCTCCTTTGTTATTTCAGAATTGTTTTAGGTATTGTGGGATTTTCGTGTTTCTATATGAAGCTGAAAATTGAAAATTGTCCTTTTAAGATTTGTAGAGAATTGAATTGGGATTTTGATAGGGATTGCATTGAATTTGTAACTTGCTTTTGGTAAGATTAGTATTTTAACTGTATTAATCCTACTGGTCCATGAGATGGGAGATCTTTCCATCTTTTGAAATCTTCTCCAATTTCTTTCTTTGTTCTGTACATGTAGTATTTTGATTATGTGCCAAAGGAATTTCTTTCTGGTCCAGTGTATTTTGTGTTTAAACTTCTTGTATCTTGATAAGAACCTACTTCTTTAGGTTAGGGAAATTTTCTTCTATGATTTTGTTGAAAATGTTTTCTATGCCTTTGACCTGGGTTTCTTCTCCTTCCTCTATTCCCATTATATTTAGATTTGGTCTTTCCATAGTGTCCTATATTTCCTGGATGTTATGTGAGGTTTTGTTTGTTTGTTTTTTATTTTGTTTTAGATTTAACATTTTCTTTGACTGAGGTATTCATTTTTTTCAGTTGTGTCTTCAGTGTCTGAGATTCTTTCTTCCATCTCTTGTGTTCTTTTGGTGATGCTCGCTTCTGAGGTTCCTGGTCACGTTCCTAACATTTTCATTTCTAGATTTCCCTCAGCTTGGGGTTTCTTTATTGATTCTATTTCCACTTTCTGGTCTTAAAAGGTTTTATTAATTTTCTTCCACTGTTTGTGTTTTCAAAGATTTCTTTCTGGGATTGATTCATTAGTCTTTAAGGACCTTTATCCCATCTATAAAAGCTATTTGAAAGTTTTTGTCTTGTGCCTCAGCCATGTTACAATTCTTAGGGTCTACAGTGGTAGGGTTACTGGGCTTTAGTGGAGAAATACTGTCCTGGATGTGATTGATTGTGTTTTTATGGTGACATCTAGGCATCTGGGATGATTTTAATTCTAGGTGCTGATATCTGCTTTTGTCTTTGTTGAATGGGTGTTATGTTCCTTGGTTTCTGTTTCTCTCTGGTTCTTTGGGTTTGTTGGCTGTGTGTTGCCTGGTATGGAAATTCTTCTGGGATCCCGATGGGTGTGGCCAATGGAGGTCTGGAAATATGTGTTTCTAGGTATTAGGACTTTGTTACTTAGGGATTGGGATTGGGGATGTGTATCTGAGTAAGTCCGTAGGAGGGAGAAAAGCAGAATGTTGCACCAGAATCTGTTTGGTCCCTTGCAAATTAGAGCAGAGAGTAGGGAGAGATCACAACAGGTAGTCTGCTACAGAGCTGGGCATAATGCTGGGGAATTGTATATGAAAGAGAGCAAAGAGAGTTAAGATTTGATGCTTGCCTCCCAGCTTTTCTGGTCTACTTGCTTCTCAGGTAGGTTTGGCTCATGGGTTCCCAGGGGATGCCTGCTGGATTTGGGGGCTTCAATAAGGCAATGAGTGGGAAGAAGCAAGTTTGGAGGGGAAGGTCTGTGTGATGGGCCCTGGAGATGGGGTGGAGAAGGAGGGGAGGCTGCTGCAGCTGGTCTGCTACTGAGCTGGAGGTGACTGGGGAATTGGGTTTGGAAACAAGAAGGGAGGAGATCTGTAATTAGCCTACTGCTTCTCTGGGCCCATTGTTTTTTTCTTTCTCTTAATAATATGTAGTAGTCTCCTGGGAGGAGGAATTGTCTATGTTATGTCTAGCTGATGACTTAAGTTCTACCTTCAATGATGCCATTTACAATATTTATTTAATTGTTTGAATATTCATAGAATATATGAATATAATTGAATTTATACCTTGTGTTTGTACAAAGCCAAAATGGTTTGCTAATTTTGAGGGATTTCCATCATTTATCACGACCACAGCCATGTCTTTCGGAGTGAGTGACAGTTTACTTTCTTCTGCTGCTATGTCTGCTTCTTTGATGTTCTCCTTTTGTTTATCTTTTTAAAAAAGATAATATATTTATTTTATTTATGTGAGTGCACTGTAGCTGTATTCAGACACACCAGAGGAGAGCATCAGATCCTATTATAGATGGTTGTGAGCCACCATGTGGTTGCTGGGAATTGAACTTGGGACCTCTGGATGAGCAGTCAGTGCTCTTAATCATCTCACTGAGCCATCTTCCTAGTCCTTGTTTAACTCTCTTAAGGGCCTTATAAAATTTACTCAAATGTCCAATTTCTGTTAGACTTTAGTGTCACATTGCTGACTGAAATGTGGACCCTTTCAACCCCACCATCTAATACACTGTTTCCTGACATTTGGAGGGACCTTCCAAAGCTCCAGGGTCTAATACAATGCTTCCTGTTGTTGGAAGGATGATTTCAGTCCCCTCAGCTTACTAAATTGTTTTCTGGCTTTGTTTATCAATGTGTTCAAGATTCCTTCCTATCCATTCTTGGATTGCCGAGAGTAGTTTTAAATTTAAAAATAATTACAGGTGTTTAATTTTATCAATGCCTTTAGAACATCTAATTAGATTTGGTATATTTTTTTGCCTCTTTGTTCCTTTTATGTGGCTAATTGATTTAATTTTCTTGAGACAGTGTCTCCTCTGTAGCTCTGACAGGTCTCAGACCTGCCTTCTGACTTAGCCCTTGAGTGTTGGGATCGCAGGCATTGCCACTACACTGGCTACATTCATTACTTTTCAACCTCAATATTTATTTGAAATACTTTGTTTTACTTTTTCACATTTATGTTTTTAGAGATAATTAGCTTTTTTTCCTTGGGTTATTAATATTATTCTTACATCAGACGCTCTGGTCCTAAAATGAGTTGTGTAAAGTATCTCTTCCCTGTTTTCTGGGGAAAAAATTGTGTATTAATATTATTCTTTCTTCAGATAGCTGGGAAATTTAGTGGGAGTTATTGGAATCCAGAATTTTGAGGAGATAGATTTTAATTTTGTATTCCATTTTTTTTATTATTGAATTTTCTATCTCTTGTGTCACTTTTTAGGGATTTTAAAAATTATAATTTCATGTGACATTTCCAAGTGCATCTGCATATCATTCAGTTATTTTTCTCATGCCTGCAGTACAGGAAGGGATGGTTCTCATTTGCTGGATTAGCTGTATCTCCCCTGTGGCCGCCATCTTGCCAGGAACTTAGCCATTTCACCTGCTCATTAGTCTGACAACAGATGTTTCTACTGGCTTGATGACTCGCTTCACTGGATAGTCCCTTTTCTTTCCCCCTCTCCCTCTGCCTCCCTCTTTCTCTTCTTCCCTTACCTCTGTCAGTTTGTTTTCTTTCCTTGTTTCTCCTTTCTATGGCTTGTGTGTGTATAAGCATTAGGGTATCTCACTTTGTAATACTGACTTGCTTTGAATGGATGTCCTCCTGCCTCAGCCTTCTGAGTACTGGGATTACAGGCAGGCACCATGGCCCTTCTGTGATTTTCTTTGAGGTGGAGACAATTCATTTATAATCTCTATTCTTTTCTACTTCATGCCTACTTAAATCTAAAGATTTCTATCTATGTTCCATTTTATCTAGATGCCTTATGATCTAACATAGTATTCGTGGCATGTTTAAACTGTGTCGCTCAAGTCTCACACATGTGAGGATTTTGTGGCTTTTTGGTTTTTAATTTCTGTGTAGTCTACAGGATTTGAAGAAGAGACTCTGTCATTTCCGTCTTTTGAAATGTGTGGAAGCTTTATGCTCCCCCCCCACACCCCATGGTTTAGCATGTGATCAATCTTCATGAAAGGTGGTGCACACTTAAAAGGGTGTCACATGTCAATGTAGACTTAAAATATCAACTGACTCTAGTGCTTAAGTAATCTTTGATAACCAATGGCTTAGATATGGTTCCAACTACTGTGTCTACTTGGTTTGTTTTGAGAGAGATGTGTTAAGGTATCCAAATGTTATTGTGGGAGTTTTGTCAACCTCTATTCTGAATGCTGTTGCCATGACTTGGATCCAGTCTTTGTAGGTACATTTGTTGCCGTGACTTTGATCCAGTCTTCCTAGAGTATTCCTGCATGCCTCCTTAGAGTATTGACTGATCAGGACACAGAGCAGATTCTCTTTAACTGGTACCAGCACATCATGTAGCTTCCCATTTTCCATCCCACCATTGTGAAGCACTTGTATGCATAACACGCATGGTATTGATGTTTTGATATCAGTTTTACAACCTTGTCTTCTCACTGAAGTATTTGCTACACCGGTACTTAATGTCATTATACAACTGTTGGTTTAAACCTAGTATGTGACAGTTTGTTAGCCTGCTATCTCATCTTGTCCTTTCCTTGTGCTGATTAACTATATATTTTATTGCATTATTTTTAGCATTTAATTTTAATATTCTCTGATTAATCTTGTAACAAGTGTTCTAAATTATAGCGTGCCTCAGTAATTTATAAATGTTCCACATGATACTTTTATTAATTTCTGGGCCTTCTATGATGTTAACTCCATCTCCTTCATGTCTCGCCTGTCTCACATATTTATTATGTATTTTATGCTGCCCAAGGTATCACTCTTTTATAAAGACAACGTTGCTTTCGTCACCTGCATGTTTACTTCCTCTGAAGCTCTTTCTACTCTGTCACACCTGCTGGTTCTCATTGGGGATCACATCCCTCGTGTCTGAGCCGCCCACTATTACCTGAACCATCCACTATGACACATCTGTTGCCAATGGGAAAGTATTTTCAAAATGTGTTCATTTTGCTTTTACTCTTGAAGGCTGTTTTCAGGGCAATGAGACTGAATGGGCTCTGTGGGGGCATTCAGAGCCTTTCTATTGTGCTCTGGCTTCTATTATTTTTGCTGAAGAGTAAATTAGTTCTGTTGTTGGTCATTTGAAGGTTATGTGTCTCTTATGTCTGGCTGCTTTCCTCACCCCCACTCTTCTGATTAGATTTTGTTTTCAGAAACTCAACCTTAGTAGACCTAGAGATGATTTTAATTTAAAATGTATTGTTGTTGTTGTTGTTGTTGTTATGTGTATTTGTGTGTGTGTCTGTGTGTAGGATATATGTGATATGGGTGTGTACCATAGCTTGGATGTGCAAGTCAGAAGACAACTTTCAGGGGTCAGTTCTCTGCTTCCACGTTGGGTTCTAGAAATTAAGCTCAGCACTTTTATCCACTTTTATCTATCTCACAGCCTAGACATAATTTTAATTGTATTTGGTCTGGGGTTTATAGTGCATCTTTTCTGTGGCTTGATGTCTTTTAATTGATCTAATGACAGTATCGAATATGATTGTTGTAGTTGACTGTGCTGGCGAGTTTTATGTCAGCCAGACACAAGCTAGAGTCATTGAGAAGAGGGAATCTCCACTGAGAAAATGCTGCCAGCAGATTGGTCTGTAGGCAAGCTTGTGGTGCATTTTTAAGTTAGTGATTGGATTTGGAGGGCCTAGCTCACCATGAACTGTGCCACCCCTGGGCAGGTGGTCCTGGCTTGTATGAGAAAGCAGGATGAGCAAGCCATGGGGAAAAAGCCTATAAGCAACACTGCCCATAGTCACTACAGCGGTTTCTGCCTCCATGTTCCTGCCTTGTGCTTTTACCCTGACTTCCTTGAATGATGGACTACAAGCTATACATAAAATAAACCCAAAGATGATTTTGATTATGGTGTTTTATCGCAGCAATAGAAACCCAACATTGAGTTTTTATGTCTATGACAAAAATACATGAGATTATTATATACAACAGATTAAAGGAGAAAAAGTTGATTTTGTTCAGTGTGTAAGAAGATTCAGTCAATGGCCAGCTGACTCTGTTGAAATATAAAACATAGTGGGGGGAGGTTGTGGAGCATCAAAGTTTCCCCCCTTGTGGTAGATGAGAAGCTTAGAACGTAGCTGAGACTCGTCCTGTGGAGTCTCTGTTCTGTTACTATTGCTCTGCTCCTCTCAATAGCAGCATCTATCATCTGTCTGTCCGTCTGTCATCACTTACCTATCATCTGTCTCATCTTTAGTTCTTGCTTTGTGGGAATAGAGAAAGTTGTGCTGATAATTAGCAGGTCTACCATAGTTGAACACTGGATTGAGAAGGTTTGTATCCATGAGTGTGTATGATGTTTGTATGCGTTTGTATTTGTATGTGCAGACACAAGCAGAACTCAGATGACTCCTGAGTGTTAGGTGGCCTCCTCGATTGCTTTCCATTTTATTCATTAGGAGACAGGGTCTCTTCTGAATCTGGAGCTTATCAATTCTCCATCCTGGCACTGCGGTTAAGGGCACATGCTACACCCCCCCCCCCCGGCCTCTCCACGGTTGGTAGGATCTGTACGTAGAACTGTATGTTTTGCACAATAAGTATATTACCAACTGAACCATCTCCCCATTCTGTTTGCATTCTTTTTTATTATTTAATTTTACTTTTTCTTAATCCCTTTATATCCCACTCACTGTCCCCTCCCAGTCACCCCCTCCCAAATCCTTCCCACCTCCCCTGAACCCCTGGGTATCCCCCACCCTGGCACTTCAAGTCTCTGAGAGGCAAGGTGCTTTCTCTCCTGCTGAGGCCAGACGAGGCAGCCCAGGTAGAAGAACATACCCTACATACAGGCAACAGCTTTTGGGGATAGCCCCCACTCCAGGTGTTCAGGACCCACATGAAGACCAAGCTATTTGTGTTCTTAATGGCTGCTATATGTGTCCTGTTTAAGTGTTTGAAACAAAATTTTGTCCAATATAGTTTGCATGAATACAAGTATCTTGGGAGTAAGAAGGAAGATTCGTGTGAACTAGGTGACAACTCAGGCCCTGGGAGGGACTTTGGGTTGATGGATAAGATATAAGTAGCTTGAGAAGAAACTAAGCCAAGCTGGAGGAGAAAATTGGTTCTGCTCTTTAAGGCAAAGCTGACAGAAATAGGAAATGGTAATACTGACTTATTTCATAAAAGTATTTGTTCAAGAAAAGTCTGATGTTGTTAAAACAAATGATGAGTAGTATGTTTTAAAATACTCATTTTCCTCTATAGAGAGTGGGTATTTCACAGCATTTCTATAGGATATTAACAGAAGTCAGTATGCAGAGAAATACATAAAACCTTTTTCCGAAATACCACTTTAACATGTTTGTTTACTGGTAGACTTTTTCTTTTTTGAACTTTTAAGTTATGGTTTGTGAACTTCCAAAGTTGGTTAAACTCAGGACACTTTTACATCAGTGTTGTTTTTAAGAAAACATGATGGGGAGCTGGGGTGTGTGGGCACTGAGGAGACACAAGTGGAAAATATACACAAGCTTCGGAAGTCCATTGATGCTGGAGCTTTTGTACATTGTTCATTTCTTGTACTTGAGCCAAAACCTTTGCTTAACAAAAGTATGCCATCGGTCTATGCTAGCTGAGGGCTAATTTACGAGCACATTTATTTATTTATGTTAGTGGGTAGAGGAGAATCGGACCAAAGTGAAACATCCAATGGTTATTTTCCCAGCAAGACTAGTTTCATAATATACTACAGGGTTACCTGAAAGGTAAGGCCCCAAGAAGCTTAAATCTCAATAAAGAACCTGCTAAGTTTATAGTCGAGAACTTTCAATTGTTCTTATGCCATGGGGACATCATTGAAATTAAAAATAAAAAGGACAACAGTTATTCTTTTGTAAAGAGAATCAACACACCTCGATACTCATTAATAAATGAATGCGTGAGAATTTAGTATATATATTATATATGCTATATTAACATAGTAACATACAATATACAGAAATTATATATTAGAATAGTCTTCAGCTTTAAACCAAGATGAAATCGCAAACAGTAGGCAATGGAGGGACATGATAATAGAAAATTATGCAAGGTCATCCAATCCCCAAAAGAAAAATAACTTACATATTTTCCCTCATACGTGGATCAGCCTATAATGTATGCATGTGTGTATAAGCAAATATGTGGATGGCTGTAGTGAAGCACTTAGAAGGAAAAGCTAGAAGGTTATAGCAGTTGATGCGGAAGGATAGTGTGCAGATAAAGGTGCAGGAGCCACGGAAGAGCCTACCAAGCTAATTGTTTTTCCAGTTTCAACTCTAACATGGTTTTTCATGGTGGATAAGTGCACAAAAACATAATTTCTACTGAAGCCATGAAGCCCTAAATGATGCTGTGTCGCTTCAAAGTGACTATTCTAACTGTAGACATGTTCAACAAAATGTAGAGTTTGGATCTGGGTGAGTGTTTGCTTGAGTGTATACTTTATTGTAGCTGCAAGATGTTTATATTTATGACAAATAAAAGCAGTTTTATACTTAAAATAGAGTTGACAAAACTCTGTGGTGGTTTAGATGAATGGAGGGCGTTTTTAAGGTGGCCTCTGGCTTTGGATGGCTCTGACGATAGAGAAAATGCTTTAAGGGAGAAGGGGTTCCTAGCAAGGAGCGCATCTGCTTCTTTTCCATGGCTTAATGATTCGATGAGGTCATGAGGGAAGTTACTCATTTCAGGAAGTCTTTAGCTTGTGTTTGAGAGCCATTTGTATAGGAAAGGGCTACGCATTTCCTAATAGGAAAACAACAACAACAACAAAACAAACAAACAAACTACTGTTAAAGGGCATTTGAATAAATGTTGCAGGAAATGACCGTTACAAATCCCACCAACAGCAAATGGAACAGTGAAAATTCCCACCGTTCATGAAGCATCTTTTCCTCCAGCTCAATACTTTGTAACATCTAAGAAAGTATGTTAATTAGAACATTTGAAACACATTGCAACTGAGTAACTATTTTGAGCTGCCTCTTTTTGCTAACAGGAGACAGCGGATTCTTGGATTGTCAATAAGTTAAGACTTTAATTTGAGCAGGGAAAAAGAGTGTAGCATTGGAAACGAAGTTTTTGTCCAGTCTAGTCATGCCTAGAAAAACATCCTCAAGCACACCCCGACTGCCACACCCCCGAACCCATGTCAATCAAATCAGAGGAGCCAGCTTTTGCCCTCAGAAGGTAGTGGGATGGAAATGCAAGCATCATAGATGGGGATTAACAGACTCAGATGTAAAGTCTAGGAAGAGTAAATTTCTTCCTTTTATTCTCTGTCTTCATAGACATGGGAATAGTAACTATCTTAAAAAATATAGGAGTAAATAAGATAAAAGAACACTATCACTGGCATTGTGTGTGCATAAAAGCATCAATGGAGGGATGCATACACACATCAATGAAGTCCTCACAGATAGGACTTCTTCCTGCTTTCCAGATCTGCTTCCATCCGACAATTGCACAGGATGGGAATTTTCCATTGAGAGATGGGATTATAAATGATAATTGAACTGATAATGTAACTACCAGAAAAATATTCAAGATATTTTTAAGAGTTTGACACATAATATATCCATGAAGCTTTAGGTGAGACCAGGAAACAATTATGTCCTTGCAAAAAATTACAAGCATGTAGATCTGAAGATCGTCAGATCCAAGCACAGAATGAACTGGATCTTTCATGCTTTCTTTTAGCTGTAATGACCATTCGTTTTCTATTATTGTTCAACAGTGAGAAAAAGCTCATCACAGATGCCCTGAATAAGAACCAGTTTCTGAAGAGATTGGATCCCCAGCAGATCAAAGACATGGTGGAATGCATGTACGGGAGAAACTATCCACAGGGCAGTTACATCATTAAGCAAGGGGAGCCTGGAAACCATATCTTTGTGCTGGCTGGTGAGTTTCACAGTTTTTTATTGAGTTCCCATATGAAACATTTTTGTTTATCATGGCAGTTTTGCAAACATTTTTAAAAACAAAACCAAGTTGCTCTGTTTGTAGAAAATAAACAGATTGTTCGTGAGGAGGACATTGATGATATGGTCACGGCAGTAGTTGATGTTCATGGAATGTGCTGTGTGTATCTCGTCTCCCACTGAGCACTTGATAGAGAGGTCTCATGTCCTGTCTTATCTGTACTGTAGCAGCAAGCACAGTTCTCTTCATGTTATCAGTGGAATCAATATCCGATCCCACGGAGCTTAAATCACACATCCAAGGCCTCACTGCTCAGAAATGGAAAGTGTAAAGTACAGGCAGGAAATCAGACTCAGAGCTCCACACTTTTAGTCAGAATACTGCTTATTGAAAAGTTTTTGTTCAAAATGGAGGTGTTTAGGTTGACACTTTTGACATTATTACCAAGGAGAGTTCATTTTTGTGGTTTCAGAAATCACTTTTATTGTAGACGAATGGCTTCAAAGGATAATTTAAGTTTCTTTCTAACAAATCAAATCAAATCAAATGCCCTACCTAGTAAACTTTTGTTTGTACAGCCATTTAGTTTCTGTGCTTCATGATCACTTGAACACACATGGCTGGGAGCAGACCCATTGATGAATCTTAAATGGTTGCTGATTTTTAAATATAAAGAAGCAAGAAATTGCCTGGATAGAGATTGAGGTCATTGGATGTCGGGTAAAGTTCTAAATTGCCTCAACTTTTTGAGTCTTAGGAAGGAAAATTAAACTTCCTTACCCAGGTAGCTTGGCATTCTGATTGATGCTGTGAACTTCTTCCTTGCAATGTGGTTCCCAATAATCTAAGCAAACAAACAATATTATTTTTCCTATTTCCTGCAGACTTGGAAGTTGCCTATCTAACCAAATTAATGCACTTGTATGGTCCTGTTTATAACACTCCAAGGACTGTTTTTTTTTCATATATTGATTCGAAAAGCCGATCAGTTTTTAAAAGTACTTGTGCATTATTTGTTATATAATCTAAAGGTAACTTCAAAAACGATTCTGCCATGCCAGAGTGATTATTCTTCCCTTATAGTGAGTTATAGTCTTAATTTAGCCAGCCTTCGATTTTTACAGGGATAGGTGACCCACAGTAATGCTTTCTTCTTACAACTTTTTTCTTGGCCATTTCACATCTATTTTAGCATCACGAGAGCATTTTGGCAGGAGAAGATAGGTCATTAAATCAACAAATATTTATGGAACCTTCTAAGAGAGCTCAAGAAAAGCATGCCAGCTCCATCATGTTCCTTGCCAGTGACTCTGATGAAAGGTTTGTGGAAAGAAGAGGTTAGACAGGAGTCAGCAATACTACAGCTGTTGAGACCAGGTGTACGGCGTACGAGGAAGTGAAGATTGGATGCTTTCTTATTTGAATTAATTATGGTGGCATCTAAAGACTGAATTGCCTGGTTTAATTATCTGCCCAAGCAAATTAATTTGATAATTAGAATTCTCCCCTTTATAAGATACAGCGTGAATAGCAAATACTACAGCATAGTTAGCTTAGACTCTTGGTATTCCATAAAATTCTTCAGTATTACTCAAATCCTATGAGCCATAACCAATTAAGCAAAGAACCCAGACATGTATTAGGATCTAGGATATCAACCCCAAGTGGTTTTGATGTAGTTAAAATTGGCTGTAATAAGAAATTACTAAACTGTATGTGTAATCTGTGGAATTTAGAACCAAAAGAAAAAGTTTTTTTTTTTTCTTGTTAGAATATAATTCTATCCCAGTAAACCTCTTTGCTTCTCTAGTCTGGAACCTGCAATGGTTCCTGGGATAGTGTTGATTCTCCTATAGGATATGTTAAATTGAGTGGATGACACAGGATGACATGGTGACAAGCTTGTTGGGAGCAGGACAAAGACTGGCATTGCCGTTCCTTCCTCCAGATTTTGTCCTTTAAAACAGTAAACTTTTGAGACAAGGTTTTGCTTGAAGAGGCAAGAAATGGTTTCCAGGGCAAAACCACTGTAGGCTACAGTTTTCTTGGTACTCTGTTTTCTCTACCTCAGGTTTGTATAGGTATAGATGTATAGGCCTGCACCAGGGTGAGGGGCTCAGCAGCCAAAGACCATGAAGTCACTTATCCAAGGTTACACAATCAATAACTAATGCAACTTAGATGTAGAACTAGGTGGCTTGGCCCAACAGGCAGGACACCATGGCTCCGGCAAGTCTTCCTTCCCTCAGAGCAACAGCTGTGCAGTGTTTTCAAGGCATATTCTGATTGTTGGGAGAAATGGTTTCCTGTGCTACATTTTTTCACAGGGCAGAATGAATGTTGTGAAAGTTTCCATAACATCTACCCTGTGCTAGCTCTTGTTCCAAGCTCTTTACCTATATTAACTTACTTAATTCTCATGACAAACGTATGAAATACCTATGACTCTCTTCCCCATCCACGGTGGACTGCTCAAGGTCAGCAATTGGCAGATTTGGTTTCAGACCTGATCTCTTAACCACTCTGTTATAATTAGATTCTTAAGTGACTTAACTGCGTACTCTGCATGCTTTCTGGTTCTTTTTTTCTTCTTTATGGAACCCAGGTATATTTTGATGATTTGTGTTTTTCTCAAATTCTGTTTGATAGAGGGTAGACTAGAGGTGTTCCAGGGAGAGAAATTGCTATCATCCATCCCGATGTGGACCACATTTGGGGAACTGGCTATTTTGTACAATTGTACGCGGACTGCCTCTGTGAAAGGTAAGAGGAGCTGCTCAGAATCACTACTGCATCTAAGGTTGGCTCCTGAACTGAGCTGTGGTACTTCATCTCTCATTTTGCCCCATAAACTCTTGTTGATAAAAATACAATTCCAACAAAAAGATTTATACGGGAGCTTTGATAGAAATGATTCAAGCTCAGAAGAACTTTTCCATGGTTAGGGATAGCTCAATAGGGAAAGCACTTGACTTGCCATCATAAGGACCAGAAGTCCATACCAAGAATCTATGTGACATGCCAGGGTGTTGCAAGAGCCTTCAGTCCTGGTGCTGGAGGGGTAGTGACAGAGTGGCCTGGGCTTTGTGGTCAGTCTAGCCTAATTGGTAAGCACCAGGACAGTAAGAGACCTGACTCAGAGGAGGTAGGTGGCATTATTGAGAATGACCTCTAAAGCTGTCTTCTGGCCTTGCAAATATACATATGCACATGCACACTTATACACGTACAGGCCCCCGTACAGGTATGTGCACCATGTGCAGACCCCTGTAACTTGGGTTATGGATGGTTGTGAGCTACCATGTAGGTACTGGGAATCAAACATGGGTCCTCTAAAAGAGCAACAAGTGTTCTTAAACACAGAGGCATCTCTGCAGCCTATGCTTTTAAATCTTCCAACCATAATGTGTCTAAAGATCTTTTTTTCCCCAAGAAGTTTCTTCTGTTCCCCGTCAGTTTGGATATTATGCTTGCTTTTAAAGTCTCCCAGATAAAAATTTTTGCTCCCAAATTTTCTTTTATCCTTAAAAATCATTTGTGTGCATTTTAGACAATAGTAACTGTAGAGATCCTTAGACGGTAACTGGCTCGTAGGCAGCAGTGTCATAGAAAGACACACATTCGCACACGTGCACACAGAGACTTTAGCTTCTAGTTACCTGCTTCTGAACCCTTTAGTGTTGAATCAGTTGCAGGCTGGCTGGCATGATTCATGAATATACCCTGTGGTATGTGGTGGATTCAGTGCACAATTTGAAATTACAAACACACTATTTGAATAGCATCCTACCTACAACATAATCAGAAAAGAAATCTCCAATCCACTTCCAAGCCCTGGTAGACTTCAAAGCTGAAGTGATAGGAAACTACCCAGTATCTCAGTATTTCCTCTCATTTGCATGCTAAAATAATACATTTCCAATAAGTAAATACTCATGATTACCATTTTGGAATGCTTTCTTTGGTGCTAAACACTGTTGTATTGTTTTCTTGAATTTTCTGAAGCTATTACAAATGTTAAAACTTGGGCACTCGATAGAGAGGTTTTCCAGAACATTATGAGGAGAACAGCGCAAGCCCGAGACGAAGAGTACAGGAACTTTCTCAGAAGGTAAGAGTAACCGTGAGGCAGACGAAAGTGCAGCAGCTGGTACTCAGGTTGAATTTGGCCACCGTAATGATTTCCTTAATGCTTGGCCCCCTTTTGAGCAGTTTCTATTATTAAAGTAAGGAGAAAAAGCTGTAAATGGCAGCGGATACTAAAAATTGTGTTTGCTTCCTATTAGCTTGTATGCTGAATTATTTTCTTGCTGTTCCTTTTACTTTAGCATTGAAGGGGCCATAGTAGAAAAAACATGTAAAAACACCTAAAAACTTCACCTGAGTTTGTTCGCTGGGCTTTGAAAAACATTTATGACCTGAGAGAGTACACCAAAAGGCTAATTCTTCTAATATTAATTTCAGTTATCTTAATTAATTTTTATTTATTTATTTATCTATGTATTGCATGCGCACACACTCACATGTGTGCCACATCATGTGTACAAGTCAGAGGACCACTTCCAGGCACACCGTTCCAGGCTTCACACTCCTTTACGCCCTGAGCCGTTTTACCAGCCCCATTTTGAATATTAAGATTAATTTATTTTATTCTCCTTGCTTGACAGGTGACATTACTTTTCTCATTTGCAAAGGCACACTACCTTCTAAGTAACCATTATTTGTAGCAGCTTTTTAAAAAAAAGTTAAGTCTCCACAATGACATGGATACTAGGACAGTTGATTTTGTAAAATGATCTGTACCTGGGCATCATGACTGAGTCAATTTATAAGGAACACGTGTCTGTATAATTTCAAAAGCAAGCTTAAGGAGGTAACTGTTTTTGAGAGTGCACACTCTCCATGTTCAGTAGTTTTGCTTCTGAGAGTTTTGACAGCCTCTGGATTTGGGACACAGCATGTGATAAAATATATGTAGAGTAAGTGTTAACAATAATTATGCATCATGTGACTTCCAAAAGTAAGCTTCCAGTTTTTCCTGAGTACACTCTAGTAATTTGAACTTCCATAGCTAGCCTGCAAAGCCAGTTGTATTAGGACTGTCTATATCTAGCATTTGGTTGGAGAACATAGGCACGGACACATTGACAATCAGCAGAACGCAGCCAGTGTGCAGGTTCTTATAGAGCATCTCCCTGATATACCCTCACAGAGACAATAATGACTCCTGACAAACAGTTGCAATAATGAGAAGCAGGAGTCTCATCTCTAGGTATCATGTACCTTAGCTGTCATGTGGTAGGATCTACCTAAATATAGGTGATCTCAAAATGCTGTAGCTGAATATCACAGATCAGCATTTAAAGTAAATAAGTCACACTTAGGGATGAGATTTTTTTTTTTTTTAAATAAAAAAGAGTACAGGAATAAACCAGTGGCCGCAGGGTATAGTTGACTAAGATAAAACACAAACCATTCTGCCGAGCTATAATCCCCTTGGAATCTAGTGCGCTCTGTTAAAGGAGCCCAGAGAATCTACCAGCACGTATTTCTTTTCTCCAGCCTTCTTTTTGTTATTCCATTCATCCATTCAACAAATATTTATTTCTAGACACCAAACATTGTGGATTCAGTGGTGAACAAGGTAAACCTGACACCTGTCCACACCGAGGAGAGGTGAACTGAGATTTCCCCTCATCTGTTTATCTACCACTCCCAAAGGTGACAGGTTTACTATTCATAGACCCCAATTTGGACCAGAAGGGAAACTTTCATAGGTTTGTGGAAATTGAGTTCTAGTTGCTTTTTGCCATTTCAACAGGGAGGCACTACGCTGGGGTAATGCAGTTTTTTTCTTTGTTTGTTTCATTATATATAATAGGCTCTTTTAATGTATGGAATGTAATACACACCGACTGTGGTATACATGTAAATCGCAAAACCTCATAAAGCCAACAAACCCATTAGGAAATACATCCAAAGGAAATGAAATCAGTAGGTTGGAGGAGACATCTGTGTCTCCATGTTCTTTGCAGCACCATCCAGAATAACCAGGAAATGGATACAATGTAATTGAAATGGATACAATGTAATTGACCATCAACCATGAATGGATAAAGACAATGTGGTACATATAATGGAAGAGTGCTTAACCATAAAGAAAAAGATTAAAACTCGTTATTGGGTTGACATGACTCCAAGTGGGGAATGTTCTGTTTAGTGGCGTGGGCTAGGCATAGGCAGACAAGTGCTGCATAATCGCACTCAGATGTAGGCTCTGAAGGAGTTCACTGCATAGACATTGAGAGTGGAACGACACTTCCCAGATGCTTACAACAGCAATGGGACAATGTTGACCAGTGGGTGCTAAGCTAGAGGTGGATGGGAGTAAGAAGATGTGATATTGCACCGTAAGGTGGTTATACATAATAACAATGTAATGCATATTTTAAAAAGCTGGGAAGAAGAATTCCCATAAGAACATGATACATTCTGGAGAATATGTGTTTACCCATATTTAAACATTGTACGTACATATACATGTATAGAAACATTGCAAAGAACCTTATAAATATGTCCAATTTTATACACACATTTCAATTGAAATAAATTTAAATGAATAATAAGTATTATTATTGTAAGTGAATGGTAACATTATCATTATTATAATAAGTGAAGTTAGTGATGTCCCCATGGTACCTGTGGACCCTGATGTCATCACAGGCGTCTTCTCCTCTCTTCTGCTCCTGCATTTGGAAATTTAGTGACTATTCTTTAGGTTTTCTTTGTATTTATGGCTTGATTTGAGCCATTTTGAACTTGTTAAGAATGGGTTTTTTCAACCCATTCGTTCTTTACCTGTCTCTATGTATGTTCTCTAGCTGGGCTCACTCTGGTGTTTTACAATTCCAGTGCACCAGTGTAGTCATTCTTACAGATCTTACACATGTTTTTTGGCCTAGTGCCCATTGCTACATGTGTGCAAGAATCTGCCTAGAGCCCCTGCATTCACAAGATTTAGTCATGCATTTTGGTAGTGGCATAGTATTTCCTGTAAGGGTGTTAAATGGTAACAAAGAAATATTGTTTATAGAAATGATGTCAGTGGTCTCAAAAATGTGTAAAACAGAAAGAAATTGATTCAATAAAACAATATAATCATATAGATTATTTAATCACGCTTAGAGAAATTCGTGATTTTTTTTAAAGAATAATGGGTTTCAGTATTCTATTTCAAATGTTCCTGTTACCTGCCTCTAGAAACATTGATTTTAAAAGTCAGCACAGTAAAATTAATACTCAAAGAATATGTCACTGGTAATTTTCATGTTCCTATGGGATCAGTCTTTACCTAATTACAAGAAGTTAGATGAAAATCTGACCTTCCATCTTGAATAGAGTCATTCACCTGGGCTATAAGAGACATGGAAAAGTGGAAGCAAACACTTTTCCAGATGTGAGTCACTTAGCAACCCCACAACAGTGTGAACTGGGTCCCCTGAGTGGGTGGGATGTGACTGTTCCCTTTCTAGTATGTTGACACCTTCATTTCTGCACCTATGACAAATGCCTGGAATAGTACAGTATATTTGAACCATTTTCCATTGTCAAGAAATTCTGTTATTTTTTGTGATTTCAGTTATTTGAATGCATACATTAGAAAAACTGAGGTGCATTATATTATAATAGTATGAAAGTATAAGAATTTAAAATCTGTATGAAATATATATATAATTAAATAAGAGCTAAGTATGGTATGAGATATATTTATGTAGGTATGTATGAAATATATATATACATAATTAGGTAAGAGCTAGGTATGGTATGTATGAAATATATATATATATATATACACATAATTAGGTAAGAGCTAGATATGGTGTTATATGACTGTAATTCTAGTGCCTAGAAAGTCAAAGCATGGGGTCATGAGTTCAGGGGTAGCCTGCACTACATTGTGAGACTGAATCTCAAAAAATTTTTCAATTAAAAAAGGATAATTAATTTAAGATTTCTTTTTAATTTTGAAGTGTTTCCCTGTTGAAGAATTTACCTGAAGACAAACTAACCAAGATTATTGACTGCTTGGAAGTGGTAAGACATTTTAAAGTAAAAAAAAAACAACCCAATATCATTAGGCCTTAGAATCTAGTCATATTATTAGTGCTCTAAAGGAATAAAGAGGAAAGGAGAGCACTAGGGTCCAGAGACCAGGGGCCATGTCCACTTGTGAGAAATCTTCCGGGCCAGCTCACACTGAGATAGTGCCCCCCCCACCCCCCCACCCCCCACCAGGGTTAGGGAGCCTTGGAGCTTACAGAAAGAAATTTGCATGTGTAAAGTGACATTTGATTTACATATTTTAATCTTTTTAATACATTTTATACAACTAATCTGTCTTACTCAAGAGGCATTTGATTTTTCTCCAATTAACATCACAATCCCTTGCCTGCCGAGTTTTCACAATATAAAGGAGTCAGTGAGGCATAATTAGGAAGCAGGGTACAGAAAGGGCATGCTGGTGCTGTGGGGGAGGTGCCCAGAAGCCAGACCCTGAAGCAGTCTATACTCAGCACTGTGGGCCATGGAAACACATCTGAAGAGCTCACGCTTGAGTACTTTACCTATTTCAATATCTAGAGGCAAATGACAGATTGGAAAGTGTTCAAAAGCTTATTCCTGGCATCCCCCAGATGGCTGGTTTTAGTTTAAGACTTGTCAAGCCTTATTGTGAAAAAACGATTTTATAACATACCTTGTCTTTTAATGATACACGTTTTATGTAAACCTCTTCAGATTTCAAAGATTATAACTCAAAGCCAATAGCCCCTCTCACTTTCTTGGGGGTCCGTGTCACTGAAACTAAAACGACTTTTGAGAAATTAAGAGGAAGTAGGAGGTTGGTGGCAATACCATTGCTGGATGTGACACTTATAAAGAACAAAGTAAAAAAGAAAGCCCACCCATCTGTTGACAAATTTATGCCCCCGTCAATCATAACATACAGTGCAAACAACTATGTGTTGAGAGAGAATCAGGGACTGTTTTATCCTAAACCTAAGCAACACCAGTAATGTTTCCATTATAGTCATGGAGCCTATCGAACAGTTGAAGGACAGGTTATGGGGACACCATGCCTCACCTCCTGTCCCCTAGGACTTCAGACATGAAGTCAGATTCAACAAGCCTGTGTACTCTGCATTCCTTTGGGATTTTCCCAATGTAACATAAACCAATCACAGATGTTACAAGTTAATAATTCATCCCAATTCCTTAGAGTACTTTTCCTTTCAAGCCAGAGAAGCCCTATATGTACAAATTTTGTTGTTGTTGTTGTTGTTGTTGTTAACCAAAAAAATAAAAAATAAAAAAATAAAAAAATCTGTTTTTAATATACTACTAATAGAGTGGTTTCACCAGAGGGAAATTCTGCGTTGACAGTGAATATGAGAACTTGGTGCCGTTAAAAGTAAATAAATGGTCAATTAGACACATTTATAGCGGCCAAAGGCAACAACCACAGAATACATAGATGAATCTGGAATTCAGTATTAATTAGAGCACAATTCAAGTTTGTAAGCTTCATCTTTTAAAACACCCTAGGAAACCTTGATTACATCCCAGCCTCTGCAGACAGCAACACCATGTATAAAGGGCAAACAAATGCATCCCTGTCATGTGTGAAAATCCTCAGCCGCGGAAGTGATTATCAAGGGAGTAATGGAGTCTGTTTAGTTCTGAGAAAAGAGAGCAATTTACAAAACAGATCCTCCCCCACGGTCAACCCCCAGTGCAGGGAACTGTGATGAAGTCCCGGCTGAGTTCCCGGCAGCTCATCTCCAAGGTTTTTGAGAAAAGAGGTGTCTGAGAGGATGCTTAGAGGTTGGTAGGGAAGGCTTTCTATCTTTGTGTGTGGGGAGAAAGGTAGAGAAGAGGTTCAGAGTTTCCTGTACTAAGCAGTGGAGCTGGCAGATTCAAAGAAACACAGAACTAACTCTGGTGCCTTTTAGCATGACAAAGCACGTAAACACCAGGCCCATTTAGTACCTGTGGCTCCTCTCAGTTCTTCTCACCCTGGCCTCTAAACCTCTCCAGCCTGGGAGCCAGCTTACAGGGGCGGGGCTTCCAGAGGCAAGACTAACGGGGCGGGGCTTTTAAGGGCGGGGCTTCCCTTCTCGAGCTTCCCATTCCTATTCATCTTGTCATTTAGGCGACTGGCTCTTTTGATCCTTATTCATTCTCCTTGCTCTGGATTCTTCCAGATGCCTTTGGCTGTACTCTTCCTCACATCTACAATAAAACCGGATAAAACCGGTCTCCTCTACCGTACCTAGAAACGAACATGTCCTCATTTTCATTCAGATCTTTTGTGTTTAAGACATAGACTGTGAACTCCAATGCCTAGTGGCTCTGAGAGTTCAGTTTTTATCAGCTTTCTTGAACACACGTCTCCCAGCGCATTGAGTTTGGGAGGCAGCCATCTTCCGGAAGCCTTGGCTCACATTCTGACCAGAATACCAGTAGGAATAACAGCACACAGTCACTGCTATGCTTTAAGATTTAGCTAACGACAGACTGAGAGGGGGATTCAAGTTTGGTGGTAACAATGGACCAAAATGAAAACTCTAATTTGCCTTGTGTATCTGGGCAGTCATGAAGAAGATGGAGGAGGTAAGAGTGTCTGCTTCCATGTCTGCAGCAGAGCAAAGCATGGATATGTGTGTGGCAAAGCTCTGGAATCTGACCCAGTGGCCCTGAGTACTGACACCGTGATGCCTACCTTTGCTCCTTTCCTAGAGCTTCCATTGTGGCAGGGGTGGTGGGGTACAGTAATGTGAATGCCTTTATCCTTCTGCAGGTCTGGGTTGTCAATAGAAAGGCAGATTCCTAGGTACTGCCTCACGATTACTGAATCAGAACCTGGTAGAGAATGCTAATTTCCCAGTTTTAGCATTTCACCAATGGGATTCTTACGCTCATTATGGTTTGAGCAGAGAAAACAGATTGAGAAGCCTGCTTTGTAGAGTTTCTGCCCATTCCTTCCAGAGATTGCCATTTTAAATCAGGTTTGGAAAAGTCTCTCTGCATGTGTTCTTTGTGCTTTGGGTGAGTGCTCTATGTGTGTTGTGTGTAGCCCGGTGAGTATGCAGGTGTGAACGCATGTGTGTGTGCATGTGTAAGGAGGTCAGAGGACAATCGGTGGGTGTCATTCCTCAGGCACCAAGCCCCTTTTCTCTTGAACAGGGTCTCACATTGGCCTGAATGCATAGCTTAGACTAAGCTGGCTGGTCAGTGAGCCCTAGGAATCGAATCCACTTGCCTTTGCCTCTGGAGTGCTGGGATTACAAGTGCTCCCATAACTAGTTTTCAAACATATGGACTCTAAGGATCAAACTCAGGTACTCATGCTTGTGTCAGATGACCACCTTACTGCCTGACTATCTCCCCAACTCTATAAATAGGTTTTGGGAATGGGTTATACATGTGTGCTTCTACGTATGTGTGAGCAGGTATAGGGTTACATCTTGCCTGTCATCAACACCTCTTTGCAAGGAAGGTTTATAGCACACACTTTATATTGTGAGGAAGTCTGGGCTTTGATTTTCCTCCATCACTCTGGAGTTTCTTCGCAGTTCTTATGCTCTCTGTATAGAAACTCAATTTCTTGCCTTTTGCCACATCAGCACAAAAAGCGTGTCTTCCTTACAATGAAATGTGATGCCTGCAGGGGCCACCATCCATTTGTATTGTTTTCTAGTCTGCCCTCAAATTCATCACCTTCTTTCTACTTTTTTTCACGTATGTTACATCTCTCTTCGGACTTCTAGGCCTCTTCCTTTAAAGACTCCTTTTCAGGCCATGAGTGTTAGACCATTACTAGTTCACGGAGGCAATTTGGTGGAACAGTTTTGCAAAATCAAAGGAGCAAGTGTAATCATGGTTTCAAAGACAGTTTATATTTTACATAAGTGTCTATGTGTATGTACCTATATGGGTATATCGAGCAAACATGTGAAGTGAATTTCTTATTACAAGGAAAATGCTAGAAAACCAACTCAGCACAGGGCAGAGCCTGTGGCTTCTTGTGGCTTCTAAGGGACCCTTTGCAATGTAACCGCAAGGCAGTCACCGTACTGTTTGTACTTCTCTTTTTGGTTGCGGTGGCCGCCTAGGTGTGACTGGCTGCATTCTTCTGTTGACAAATACTGGGCAGGCTAGCATCATGGCCAGTTCTCACCACCATATATTTTTGGTCTGACCTATTTCCACAGCCTTTCCTGATCCATGAGTTACTGTCGACACACAGGGAGGTATTATTTGCCTTCCTTCCACGGTTTGAGGTGACAACCATTCCTAGGATGATTCCACTGGAGAAGCTGCCCTTTAAGAAATAATAGGGTTCTTTCTCAATGTTCTTTTCAAGCTTGTACCTTCTGAACTTGCTGGTTGTCAGGAATTAAGACCACAACTCTGTACATGTAAGAGGTTTTATAAGAGTCCAAGAACAGCCTGGTAGGTGATCAGAAACTTCTCATGTCATTTCTGCTCCATGTATGTGATGGGGACCGAGATCGAAATGGGGATAAGGGACATCCTCAGCCATGGTCCACCTGGCAGGGCACTGTCATTTTATTGAAGCAATTGGTATTTTAATTAGTTACAGAAGGAGGACACCTTGGGTTGAAGGGGTAGGGTCATCCTAAAGGGTCATAGTTACTGCCACTGTAAAATGGAACATCTCCATAGAGTAGACTTCTGAAAAATATGAAATAAGAAAAAAACCAGAGTTGAGCTAAGTGGAGTGAATGTAAAACCTCATTGTTTGTGTAAAATAGAATTCATCTCTCATTCACAGACCAGTCCCCAGGGCATTTTAGGTTTACCCGGTCATCTGGGGATGTAAACTGAGGCTACTTTGCCATCTTCATTTAGCAAATTGTTTTCAAGGTCCCTCTAGGCCATGCATTAAGGATGTACACATGGAATGTTCATGGGTCTGGCTGGGAAGTGAGATGCATTGCCTCTGCCTTATTTTTTAGGACATGTGGTTAATGCTAGCAACAGAAGCATCGCTTCCTTGGGTAGCCATAGATGACTTTGAGAGCCAGCTTGCAACCTTGTCCCCAAAATTAACAGTTGCTAAGTGCTTGGTGTGTACCAAAAATTCTACCATGTATTTTATGAACACTACTACTTCATCCTCAGACAATGCTAGATGCCGTAGACACAGAAGAGCAAATTGAGGTCCAGAGATGTGGCCATAAAGCACATACCATGGTCCCTTTGCTTAATACATCAGTTATTAAATAAACATTTACTGTGTTTAAGATGTTCTATCGTTTCAGAAAACATTGTCTTATGGGATATACAGAATTGTACTCATACATGGCCACCCAGTCCCTTGTTGGCTACATACACGGCCACCCAGTCCCTTGTTGGCTACATACACGGCCACCTAGTCCCTTGTTGGCTACATACACGGCCACCCAGTCCCTTGTTGGCTACATGGGCTGAATGTAATTAGAGAAGCCCTTGAAAGAAGAGAATCATTCTATGTGGAACCAGAAGTGAAAACTAGGAGAGAGTCCATGAGTAAGAATCCCACACGCCATTCTTGTTCTAAGATGTCAAGGGTACTGCAGCAGGCTGAGGCCTCCAAGAGCTCAGAGCAGCTGACTCCCACAAACAGCTGAGAAGGAAATGCCATCTCTCCCAGAGTTCACAACCATCACAGTGAACTTGAAATGGATTTCCTGTACCTGGAGGTTTCAGGATGGGGTGCAGCCCCTACTGATACCCTCCAACTCAATCTTCAAAGACCTCAAGTAGTTGGTCTCCTTTGTCCTTGGGCTTTCTGATTTGCAGATACATTAAGTTAGCCAAAGGGAGTTTCTCTAAGCTACTAGGTCTGGGCTTGTTGGTTTTAGAAGCTACAGAAAGCTAACACACTTCTATAGCTTTGAAGGCCAAAGTTCTCAGCTGATGTATTCATTTAAAAGCAGTTCCATGTAGAACTGGATTTCGGGTCTGGTTCTTTTGGCTTCATGTGTCTATCTGAGAGATGTTGAAATGTGCAATAAGTGTATATAACACTACAAGAATAAAAGGTGTATTCATTGATGTGAGGAGTAGTATTCAGTCCATAAAGATTTGTTCTATTACTCTTTGGTCATTTTGCTTAAATAGCCAGGAATATTTTGAAAAGCAAACACATTAAAGTAGGTTTAGTTTAGAACTTATTTTCCAGTCTAAAGGAAACAAATGAGTGAAATTATATTGTCAATTTTGTTGTAGAAATCATTTTGTTTGTAGAAATCATTAAGAAATCCATCTTGTCTGAATTGAGACAACCTCAAACTAAGGCGATATAGAGGGAGTCAATGTGATCTGTCTGTGTCCCATGATGCTGGGTTACTCTTTTGCTCTGAAAAGTGGATACTTCTCAGATCTCAAATCTCAAAACTATGTGTGAAAGACAGAAAAACTAATACAAAAAAAGAGAAAGAAGTGATCACTTGCAGTTTCATGAGGATAAATTAACACTAAAGCTAGAATTTGCACATGTAGGTTCTGATGTTGTTGGATCTTTTCTGATGAAGACCCCTTAGAAATAGTGCACATAGCAGAGCAACCCGCTGTGTACATGAACTCTTTCTAGGCGTTGTTCTACAAAGAGTTAAAAACTGAGCCTGCCTCTCCTCACACCCTCGGGAATACTTTGAAGCTATCATGCAATTGCGTGTTCCCCTCCGAACCTTTGACCTACTCTTTAGACAGTTAAGGTGAGACCACACTGCATGCATGGCTGTTGCCCTGTTCTCTCTTCTCACCGTATCTCCACCCTCCATAACTGAAAGTGAATATTGCAAGTGAAGGTTCTCTGAGAAAAGATAAAGACAAGCACAAATCTTCTAGCTGATCAAGAAAGCAATGCTCTTTAATTTTACCACAGCATTAATGACAGGTAGGGTAAGCTCACGGGCAGTCCACACTCACTTAAAGACACAAAGGACTGTTTCCTCTATGTCTTTAGTCATAGGCCTTCACTTGATCTGATGTTTGTTTTTGTTATTTTTTTCATCCCAACAGGAATACTATGACAAAGGAGATTATATCATCAGAGAAGGAGAAGAAGGGAGTACCTTTTTCATTTTGGCAAAAGGAAAGGTAAATTCTAAGTAAAGCTTAATTCAAAAATCCTCTGCTGGCTTCAGCGTGTTGACAGCGTAGTGGTGCTCTGTGTGGCTGTGCAGGAAGCCCCTGACTGAAAGGGTGATGAGACATCTCTGCTAGAGGCTCTGGGTTTCTCTCAGAGGCCTGGGTTTGGAAATGAGCATACACAGTACTCCTGATTGACCACAGATGATATAGTCCCTTGTCAGTAACTGCACACAGGTTACTTTATTTTCTGTGGAAGCCTCACTGTGTGTAATGTCTACAGTGGCTGGTTTATTTCTAGAGTCCCTGTTTTAGGAGAGAGCCTCTGATTATCAGTCAGCCCAGTGGCCAAGAATGGGGCTAGAATTATGTTTTAATATAACAGATATGCTGGGCAATTCAGGAGAATGAACTCAACAAGCAAAGTCTAATCCTTTGAGAGAATTCTGGCTAATAAAGGCATTGTATTTCAAAATATTAATTTGTGGTGACACACATAAATATCAGTCATGAACTCTAGCCAAGGTGAAACAATGCCCAATAACATATTAAAAGGGACTAATTCTAGCTCAAATAGAGAATACTGTAAATTTGCGTTTCTATGCTGTACCCTTCTAGCCTGTGATTCCCTTTGAAATGGACACTGAGTTGTGAGCCTTTCTACAGCATCATTTTGCATTGTTTTGGAGATCCATGTGATACAGCCTGCCTGTGGACCAACTTCAGACTGATTCTTGATTATGTCATCAAGTCTGTTGGAAATTTTGAAGCAACAAAAACCCCCATAAGACTAAGATTATTTGCTTCGAGGATCTCTCGGGAACGATCGCTGGATTTACGTTCTTAAAATTATCCTTTGGAGTCAGGCATAGCGGCTCACATCTTTATTCCTAGCACTTGGGAGGCAAAGGCAGGCAAATGTCCAAGTTTGGGACCAGCCTGGTCTACATAGTGAGTTCCAGACACAAAGAAACCCTGCCTCCAAAAAGCCAAAATAAGTAAAAATACAAATAAAAACTGACTTTGGAAGTTGATTTGGGAAGAGATTCTTCTGCTACAGAGGGTTGTCTCATGCCTGCCTGAGCCAGAGCAGAGCGCAGCGTGTTGTCCTGACTACTGTTCCACTAATGCGGCCTCTTCTTGTCCCCCCTTCAGATGGTTCTCTGAGTGTGTGTGATGGCTGTGCGTTCTCGGTTACTTTGATCTCTGCTTTGAGTGTTTCTCTTTGTGTAGGTGAAAGTCACACAGAGCACGGAAGGCCATGATCAGCCGCAGCTGATCAAAACACTGTGGAAAGGGGAATACTTTGGAGAAAAGTCTCTGATCAGGTGAGTCCGCGGATTCACACGTCACTGGAGAGTCTCACATCAGTACGATCAAGACGGTGTTAGATGTGTGAGATGAACTCTTAGCAAAAGAACAGAAAGCAAGGAAATCACTAACCTAAGGATGTCAGAGCAAGGTGTTACGTTGCTGCGGTTTGCAAAAAGTACCCTGCTCAACAATTTCCTTTTTTATTAAAACGTGAAAAGAGAGCTGATAAGAAGCGCCAGTGGGTGGAGGGGCTTGCAGCCAAATCTAAGGACCCGAGTCCCAAGGAACTGCATGGTGGAGGGAGAGAATGGACTCCCCTAGACTGTCCAATGACTTTTACATGTGTGCCATTGCATACACACACACACACACACACACACACACACACACACACACACACTCTAAAAACTGAATAGAATTTTTAAAAAAGTTGCAACTTTTCAGATGCTGGGTATCTTTAAAACATCACGTCAAAAATAATTTTTAGGAACTTTCTCATGAGCTCAATTTGCAAGTCTTAGCATCAGCTCAAAATAGTGCATTTGAAATTTTTATGTGACCTGTCTATCTTTTGAAGTATAAGTTTATTTACAATTGACCTACGTTATGGAAATATGTTTTAAAAAGCTGATAAATGGCTTGAGGAAAACTTTGTACTTCCTCAAACAAACAACCCCCCCCCCACATCTAAAGAAATATTTTTTTTAAATAAAAATAGCTTCATAAAATAACAAGACAGGGTTCAGAGAAAGACACTAAATTTGGGAGTAACGTGTTTTTAAGTGAATGATTCAGAGTTATTTAGGAATCGCTTAAATTTTATATTACCACAAAATGGTTTTATTGCAAGTTTGTGTTTGAAGAAAAGAGCTATTGAAGAACACGTTCTCTCTGCTCTGTTTTCTTCCCTTTCACGCAAGAAACTCCCGTGCTGCTGCTGATCTGCATGGCAGGCTGCATAATTACAGCAGAGGGAAACCGCTGCACAATCACCCAGACACACATCTGATTATCTAAAAGTCTTGCATCTCTTAGTTTTCAAAGAAAGCTCAAATGGTAAAACATAATAAATTGGGCTCTAGCTATTATGTAAGCGATTTCCAAGTAGAATTTAAAGACAGGCTGAGTTTTTCTTTCCTAATTTTTAGCTGGTGATGAACTTACTTTGATAATAATGAAATTACCTGTTTTTTTGCACTATCATAATTATCTTCCCACATTCAAGCAAAACAAATAAACCTTGCAGGTTTGAAAGACTATAAATGGAGTATAGATATTAAGCTTCTCTTGAGAGCTAGTGTGCTCTCTGGTTTTGCTGGACCTGAGGTAATTTGCGCTGTCTATTGCAGCTAGCCAATTATAGTTCTTTTCCTATAGGAAACACAAGGATTTATGTTTAACATAGACAGCCAGCTCCCAGTGCATCTGAAAGCACAAAGCTAAAACGAATGGGAAGGAATGTTGATACAAATATTTTTCCCCTTTTTTGCACATTTTTATGGCCCCATTTTTTAGAGCTGCTGATGGCAGCTCTCAGTCTTCCATTTTATGTTTCCAAAATGACACTAAATGGTCTCAGGAGTTCTTTCAGAATTTTATTCATAAAAATAAATCCATGGCACTTAACATGCAGTTACTTTAAAGGCACATGTGGGACCCTGTTGTAGAGTGTGCCGAGAATGTTTTTTGTGACAATCACGAGTACACATGTAAGGCAAATGCTTTACGCATTCCCTTGCTCTGAGCTTACAACCCAAGGTCATGTCCGTTCCTGTGTCTGTGCGAGTCCTCACATACTTGGTTCTTTCTCCTCCACTTCTGCTTCTACCACTCTTCATACCTCTGTCTCTGCATCTGCTTTTAATTGCTTGTGTAAACTAGTCCAAAGCTGTCCCACCTCTGCCTAAAATTCCCCGAGGCTCAGTTGTTTTCACTGATACCCTCTAGCGGGAACCCTATAAACTGAAGACAAACTGTAAACTACATAAGATGGTCTTTGGATATCATCTAGAAAGAAAGGGGCCCCTTGGCCACACAAGAGATGGCCTGCGTGAGTTTTCTCTGTCCTCTCACTAAGGACATGTGAAGGAACACATGGTTGGTATTTTTAATGGAATTGTCCAGAGCTGTCCCTGTGAAGCCCACATTTTGTTGGTACTCCTGGGTTACTCTAAGTGAGTCTCTGAGCACTGGATACTATTTCTGTACCTTTCATTAGACTCTGATTTATAACTAATAGAGGGAGAAGACTAAGTCAGGGCCACTGAGGAAATACTTTACCTGATTCTTGACCCAGTAGTATTTATAATGACTCATTATAGCTAAGAGATCCATGATAAGAATCTGCATTTCATTATGTACCAGAAAGGTAGTGGTGTTAATTATGTCATGGTTCATCTTCAAGAGATATTAATTTCAGAAATTTTACTGAGGGAAAAATAATATCCATTTTCTATCCTATGACATGAAAGTGTTTCAGCATTCAATTAATCTGTTGCTATAACTCTGTACTCACAGGCCTGGATTCCATTTTAACTGCTTTGTTGTAGGTATGCACTTGACCATTTCCCAGTACATTTCTCTGATCTGTTGGTCTCTGTGCTGTCTTCTTGTTCATTTACTGTGCTCCCTTGATAGGGGAGAGCTATTCTATTCTGACTATGACAAACACAAATGAGATCTGTACTGCAGCTGGTGATTCTTCCAGTTCAGTTACCTTCCCTGAATTCTTTGTGTACATAACCTTTATTTATTGGGATACATTTCAAATCCATTTCTTAGAAGGGCTGGATATAAAATAGCGTGGTGTTTTTGTTTTTTGTTTTTGTTTTGTTTTTGTTTTTTTTTTAAATCCACTGCAGTCTTTGGATGGTTTAGCTGCTGGATGTGAATTCACATAAGGTTGTAAGTCCCCTAACCAAAATGGACTTTTCATTTCTAATTGTGGTGAAAGCTAACTTCCCTTTTTCATTTGCAGTGATGACGTCAGATCAGCCAATATAATTGCCGAAGAAAATGATGTCGCATGCCTCGTAATAGATCGAGAGTGAGTGTCCCAGTGTTGGAGAAGGCAGGCACCTGTTACTTTCGAAGACTTGGCATCTGTTACTCCAAGGCCCTCTCTGTTTTCAGATTCATCACTACTTGGAAATGCTGGCCAATGCTCAGCTGCAAGTACATGCCATTAAAATTCATGAGCAGGAACTGGGCCTTCTGATCAGAGTCTGTCTCTGCAGTGGCAGATGCTGGCAGGCTAAATATTTTGTGTGCAAAGTTGATACATAATTATCAGCAATGGGCTGATTTAAATTCTGTGTCTTTCAGGGAACTCAGTTTGTTAGTGCTTTTATGGATTTATTTGTGTGTCTGTGGGCATGCCATATGAGAGCAAGTATCCAAGGAGACAAGAAGAGCTTCAGATTCTTGGAGCTGGAGCTATAGCATGTTGTGATCCACCTGATGTGGGTTCTGGGAACCAAATATGGGTCCTTTACAAGAACAGCTAACCATTGAGCCATCTCCCCAGCCCAGAATCTTCTTGTGAAGTAAAAATAGTCACTAATTAGTTATCATTGCAGAGAGGCAGGGCCATATGCAGTAATTTTTAATAATATGTACCAATGTTGATATCATTCTTAGGTTACTCTTTAAAAATAAGCCTCACTTTATATCCCTTTCTACTTCAAAGCCCACTTTAACCTGGCTCCTTGGACCCTTCATTAATCAGTCAAATATTCACTGGCTATGTAGCCAATCCAAAGAATACAACTCACATAAACAAAAACTGAATCATCGTCTACGGTAAATTCATAGTGTCGTCAAAGAAATAAGACATACTCCTGTGAAATATTAGCAAAATCAGTAAAATGGCAAGGTATTGTCAGTGGCATCATAAATGTGAAGCACTGGGAAGGATTTCAGAATGCTTATCAGGGAAATTTTCAAATATTGAAAAATAGAATGACCTTGTCAACTTCATAATGCAAGTTCATCAGTTGTCAATGCATGGCTAATCTACAACCCTTCCACAGATCCATGCCATCTTGATAGTTCATTCAAGGAAATTAAAAACCCACAATTATTTTGTCTATAGATTTCTCTATTGTCTCTAAAAGCCAGCTACTATATGTAAACCACACAATCCTAGTGCCAACATACATAAAATGTTAACTGTAATTTTAACTCTTCTCCAAGCTGTTCTGATTCTTTCTGGCAGATAAGTCAAGTGAACCAAGTAAGTTATAGGTCTTCTTCCTCTGTGCCCTCTGTGATTGGACAGGGGCTGCTGCCCAGGTTTTCTGACTCATTTCAGCATCCTGCCACCATGCCCCAATGCTCCTGTAGCACCCTGGCAGAAAGAGAAGCAATCATGAAGTGTGGAGTAGGAAGGGCTTTATTTTATTTTTAAGTGTGCAAATGGACCTTAAAACAGGACTTTTTCTAAGCAAAGAGAAAATGTAAATGTCACTCCAGGGGAAGTAAACCTGCAAAGGCACAGGGCTGAGGAAGTGCAAAATGTATTTAAATGCAAACAATTCTTGGATGACAGCTGTCGGATAGAAAATGTATTAGTTCAATATCGTCCCACCAACAAATTTGCTTTTTATGAGTTCCTTAAAAATATGTGCGTGTGCTGAATAACATTAGCTGGGCTGTAATTGCTCCAGGAGCTGTGACCTGTGAGAAAAGAGATGGATGAACTTCATTTGTAATTACATGTCAGAGAGAGTCCCTTGGAGTCTATGAAAGAAATGTAATAATTTTATGTAAACTTTACAAGTTTAATTTATATGCATATTAATGAGGGTGGAGAAGTACACCTGACACAATGAAAGATGTAACATTATGTACATTAGGGGTGAGACAGAGGAACCTTAAGGTACACGGAGGTTGATCTACAACCTAGATTTCTGTGGTCACTAGGGTTATGTATCTCTGAGTGGTATCTCATTGCCCTGTGAACACTATTCCAGTTTAGATGATGAATGATAGGTGATTATTGATTCCTCTAGTTATGACAAAAGGAATAGATTAGTCTCCAGCAATAGAACCATTCAGGACACTCTGTAGACTTTAATCAGTTTGAATGATAGTCACAGTTTAGTGTATGTAACGCCTGCCTTATCAACCTCCTGTTAGTCTCATGACACAGAAGGATGTCCTTTGTACATGGTGACTGCAGAACCAGAGTCTGCCATAGTCCTTGGCATATAAGAAGTGCTCACCAGATGGTGGCTTGCTGAAGGGTGCCATACTTGCACTGAAACAGGGTGACAGAAATCTATAGATCCTAATTTCTCCTTCCATGTTTCCCAATTTTACACAAACTCTGGATTATATAATGGGTCAGAAGAATACAGTTTGAGTTGCCCTTTTTATCTTGAAATTGTGAGAAAATGTGTGAATTAACTGTAAGGTAATAATAACTGTATTTTTAAAAAGCCCACACTTCCTGGCGACATCTCCACCATGGATTGTGGAGGAAAATCTCAAGTGGTCAATAAGTTACTCCTTGGGGTCTAACATCTGAGTGAGGACAGCTTGTTTGAAGTTACAGCCTTGCAGTTGCCAAAACCTGGGGAATGGCAAAGCAGGGATGTGGGAAAATGCTACCTTACTGTGAGTCCCTGTGTGTCCTTAAAAGAAGGTGTCAGCTACAGAACTTCCAATGACTAGTCACAAGTATAGAAACTTTAATATTCCATAACTTATTGAAAAGCAATTTAAAAGTTGAAAAAACATTCAGATAGCTTTGTACCTGTGAGTGCATTGAGTAAAACTCTCAGGCTTGGGGGTGGCTCAGGGCTTTGTGTGTGTGTGGGGGGGAGGCATTTAGGAAAACTTTTGGGCTTGGGGAATGGCTCAGCCAACAAAGTCCTTCTTGTGCAACTACAAGGATCTGACTTCTATTCCCAGAACCCACACCCAAATTTTAGACATTGGAACATGTGCTTGTAACCCCACCACTAGGAACGTAGAGGGAGTCACATCTCTGGGGCTTGCTGGCCAGCCAGCTGAGTCTAATTGGCTGGCTCTGAGCCAGAGTGAGACCCCATCCTAAAGGTAGACAGCTCTTGAGTAATCATACCCAAGGTTAGGCGGCCACACACGTGTATACCATCCCCCTCCACACACACAGAGAAACACACAGATAAATGGGAATGGAGAGTGTTAAATCATCTTGATATCTTCACAACAGACCACTTTGTCTCATTTTATTTAGAACTTTCAACCAAACTGTCGGGACATTTGATGAACTTCAAAAATACCTTGAGGGGTATGTGGCCAACCTGAACCGGGATGATGAAAAAAGACACGCAAAGTAAGTGAGGTGGGGTTTCCCCGCCTGAGGCAACTGGGACAGGGTGCAATTCCCCGCGGACTGATCCTCCATGTGCCCTCACTAGAGGATTCTGGAGACACCATTTCAACTCTGGAATGGGGAGTTGTTAAGCCTCTAAGTAAACACTTTGAGTGTTGAGTAGGAATTTGAGAGAATTTTTCTGATAAAGGGAATACTTTAGAATGTTAACTTATTCCAAAAAGACATGGTTACAGGTGAAGAACAGGATTATAGATGAATTTTTTTGGAAAGTTTCCAAGGATATATTTGTGAGTAAGAAGGGTTGAGTTGACTACTTCAAATTGGTAATAGTGGGGGTTTTTTGTTGTTGTTTTTTTGTTGTTTTTAAATAGGAAACTTTTGTTTAATGCTTTATTACCTGATAAAACATTTAAATTTTTATTGTAATATTTTTGTGCTGAGAATTGAACCTAGGGCCCCATATATTGAAGGTGGATTATCCCCCACTCTGCTAACCTCAGACCTTAAGGCATTACAAGGGAAAATAGGATCTTATGTTCTTGAGACAGGCTTCTGATGAAGTACACTCAAAATTTCTAGAAAGACTAAATTTTGAGTTAAAGTGTTCAGTCAGTACTTTAGTTTTCTCCAAGATGCGCACCTTCAGTCTTTGTGCCTACAGCCTTGTAGAGTAACAGCTTACTCATACAGAACTCAGAACAGTTAGTTTTAATCAAAGATGAAACAGGTATTTATGAACAGCACTATGTAAAATAGGAAGTGTGCCTTCATGTCTCATGAAGCAGTCATTCTGCCTAAGGTGTGAAAATCTTTGGTGACAAACAGCAGAAATTCTCAGTGTGGCCTTCTGGGAATGACAAACGTGACTGGTTTTGTTCTCTTCCACTGACTCCTCTCCAGCTTTTTTGAGATGTGTTTCAAATGCTATAAAATCCCTCCACTTCACTCTCATTGAATCTGACTTTTGTCCAATCGAGTGATCCCAGGTATGATCAAAGGCATCCCTGTCAAAGGTCGAGACAGTCTTTGTGGCATTGATAGGCTGTGTGAGAGTAGAGTTTGTGACTTGCAGGGTACCAGCATGGCTCAGGGTGTGTGTATGACTTCTCCCTTCTCTTTTCAGGCGTTCCATGTCTAGCTGGAAGTTGTCCAAAGCCCTTTCTTTGGAGATGATTCAGCTGAAAGAGAAGGTGGCCAGATTCTCCTCAACCTCCCCATTCCAGAACCTTGAGATTATCGCAACACTGGGCGTTGGTGGGTTCGGAAGAGTGGAGCTTGTAAGGGGTTTACGTTTCAAGCATCTGAGAGAAGCATTTTGACTTTTTGTTTTGTTCTGCTTTATATCCCAGCTTAGGTTGGAGGAATTTATGAGTTATCACTGCTATCTTAAAGTGTTCTGAATCTGAGGAAGTAAACGTTTCCGTTTATTTGTGTTTGAAAATAGTAATTAGTATCTCTTACATCGTGTCCCATGATGAATCCTTCTTGATAGTAATTATTGGAGAATTCTGAAAGACTATGAAATGTAAAAATAATGTGCTTCATAGCAACCACTCACATTTGCATAGATGTGTACAGTCAAAGCACAGTATCTCTCTGCAGTGGCCAGCAGAGACATCCTAGATGGAACCCTTAATATTCTAGTCCTGTCCTTAAGAACCCTGCTTCTATGTCCCTGCTAGGCTTCCATTACCCTGCTTTGGGGTTATGTAAAAATTTCCTTCAGAGAAACAGGAAAGGAGAAGAAAGCAAGAGGATTTTGAAGAGCAGCACTCAACAGGCAGCTGGGAGCCAGAGCCTGGTGTCTGTTAGCACCACCTCACTGTGCTTAATAATCAGCTCCCCAGAAGGAGCAAGAGGTCCTGGGTTAGACCAAGTGTTCTGAGAAAACCGTGGAATCGACAAGTGTGCTCTTTTGGGGCACAGATGGCTGGCCCCTGGCCATCACCAAGCCCTTCTTTGCCCAGGCAATTTTTAACAGTTCACTGTACAGTGACCTCCTGGAGCTACATCAAGGCCTTTGTCTGCATGATGGCTGGGCATAAGCAGCCGTGGCATGCTGTTCCAGACCTCTATAGAGCAATTCACATCCGCTCCAGACTCATCTCTGATGGAGGAGGGGAAAACTCTCTCCTAACATGGCAAAGAATATTTGTAATGAGTCTTACACTCTATGAAGATATTTTGGGCACTGATATTTTCCACCCAAGAACACAGCTAAAAGATTGAATTAACAGTGCTGAGATCTGCTCTCCTAGATAATAACTCCTGAAGAAGTAATTACTCTAGTCATTTAAAAATCTATCGACATTACAAATGCTAATTAAGATGAGAATATAAAATGTAGTCAATTTCCATTTACTATTCAGTATCGTCAGCCTATGGATTTTTATACCTATCAGAAAAAAATAGTTGTTTTCAATTCTGATTTACCTCTAAGAACAAGTTCTGATTTTTGCATGCAGAGAAGACTTTCTTTTACTTTCCAACACCAATTTCCACCCTGATGGATACATGCTTCTCTTACCTGTTGTGTCTGTTGAGTTTTGGAAATGTGTCCAATACAATCAAGGAAATAAATCTCTACTTTTAATTAATTAAATTAATCAATTTTCATTAATTTAAATTTAAGTAACCTCATGCGATCAGTAGGCTGCCCACTGAATAGGACTGATATAGAATTAATTTATATGAGTTTCTTTGAAAATTAGAAATGAATATTAAAAAATAAGAAGCCTTGGCAATTCTTGTCAAACGATCATGTTTCTGTCAATGAAATTTAATGAGAATCTCTTTTCTTATTTCAGTAGAAAAACCTTAGAACCAAGTTATATGAAGTATTTTGAAAATGATTAGAAGTGCATAAAGTTATATAGAAATCAATTCTTGAGAAATACATGGTTAAAAGCTAATGTACTCTTTAAATGTAAAACAATTTAACTCTCGTTAATTAATGTATTATATTACATATTGTAAATTGTCACGATATGTTAAGCATGAGAATGCTTCCATTTCTCACATAGGTTAAAGTTAAAAATGAGAATGTTGCTTTTGCCATGAAGTGTATAAGGAAGAAGCACATTGTGGATACAAAGCAGCAAGAACATGTCTACTCAGAGAAGAGGATCCTGGAGGAGCTGTGCTCTCCCTTCATCGTGAAGTAAGTGGGCAGCAGGCCTTCCAGGAAGTGTGGCTCTGAGTTTCCAATTGCTCTTATCCTAAGGAAAACTTGCTTAAATTCACACATATGCATGCGCACGCATGCGTGTGCGCGAGTGTGTGTGTGGGTGGGTGGTATATTATAGAATAGTTGGAGCTAATATGGGATTTGGGGAAGAGGAAGCAAGCAGCTGCCCAGGGTGGGTGGGTGTTAAACTCTGCAGAGAAGGCATTTGGGTACACACAGTTACCAAAGGGGGGACATACCTGGTCCTAGAAGTTCAAAGCTCTAAAGTGGCCATCTCCTGATCGTTAGTGCTTGTTAGCAGCTTGGAGGAGATACTGTCTAGGGCATCACCCTCTATACTTGCATATTCATGGGTCACTGCTCTAAGCCAGTTTAAATTCTCATTTACTTCTTTACGATCCCTAAGTGTAGTTTTGGTGACTTGTGAAGTACAGTCTATAGGAAAGACCAAATGGGTGTGCCATGTAGCATCTAGCCTGGGCTCTAGCTCTGGAGCCCACAATCTGAAACGCTTTTACTCTCTGACTAGCCTGTTACTAACTATGTGGCCCAGGATGACCCTGAACTCACAGAAATCTTCCTGCTCCTGAATATCATGATCACAAATGTGTGCCACCATACCCAGTTTCTAAAGAGCTGAGTTAACTGCAGGTTCTGTATTGTGTGTTATTTGGGAGCTCTCATGGCTGCTTCCCTTTGGGTGTGGTACACCAAGAAAAGGGTCTGTGCCTTTCCCTCTCCTTCTCCACGCCCACCACTCCATTCCCACTCTCTTTCTCCTCTCCTCTTGTTCTTCCTTCCTTCCTTTTATGTGTATAAATGTCTGCCTGCATATATGTATGTGCACTATATGCATGGCTAGTGTCCACCCAGGCCAAAAGAAGGTGGTGGAACTGTCATTCTAGACAACTATGAGCTGCCACATGGGTATTGGGAATGTAATCTACATCTTTTTGGAGATCAGCAAGGGCGGAGCCATTGCTCCATCTCCTAAGACAGGCTCTTCTTGAACTCTGAGTACCTGCAAATATTGCACGCAACTGCTGAATGTGACATATGGTCCAGGCTCACTACTCTAGGTCTGAGGCTTTCCCACCTCAGCTTGGAGTATGGGGGCCTGTTAAGCACAGAATCTCTGTCCCTCTTATGCATCATTTTTAATGCTTAGAACCACTTGACCCACCATCTAATTTTTAGGGGATTTAGGCAAGGCAGCAGAGCTCCTTAGAGGTGAGTCTTTGTTAAACCTGGATCATACATACTCCTCACTCAGACTGCTCTCCACTTCCAGGGGTCCTTGCCAAGTCATTCTCCACTAGCCTTACTACTTAAAAGCTTGTTTCATAGTCTAGCTCCAATACTAGCTAACCAATTAGGGGCCTACAACATACATATAATGAACTGTTATGGAAGGTACATATTAAGTGATATATGCATGGGCCTGTGGCTTTGAGGAAGAAGGAGAGGCCCTATTTGATAGGTGGCATAATGAGCCACTTTATTTTATTTTATTTTTTGTTTTTCGAGACAGGGTTTCTCTGTATAGCCCTGGCTGTCCTGGAACTCACTCTGTAGACCAGGCTGGCCTCGAACTCAGAAATTCACCTGTCTCTGCCTCCCAAATGCTAGGATTAAAAGTGTGCACCACCACTGCCCAGCTAATGAGCCACTTTATGATGAAGGTGGTCTGGTGCTCAGCCTTTCAAGAAATGGAGATGAGGAAGTTCAGTCTGTGGGCAGAGGCAGGGCTGTATAAGTACAGGATAAAGTCAGAGATCCAAGAAATACTCAGAGAGGCTTTGGTGAGGAACCCTGTGCTGCTGTTGAATGTTGTCTTAGTTAGGGTTTTAGTGCTGTGAGCAGACACCATGACCAAGGCAACTCTTATAAGGACAACATTTAATTGAGGCTGGCTTACAGGTTCAGAGGTTCAGTCCATTATCATTAAGGCAGGAGCATGGCAGCATCCAGGCAGGCATGGTGCAGGAGGAGCTGAGAGTTCTACATCTTCATCTGAAGGCCACTGGGAGAAGACAGGCTTACAGGGAGCTAGGAGGAGGGTCTTAAAGCTCATGCCCACAGTGACACACTTCAAGGCTACACCTCTTAATAGTGCCACTCTCTGGGCCAAGCGTATTAAAACCACCACCGATGTTTATGTGGAAACGAAGCCATTGTTTCAAATGCGGCTGATGGTAGCTTAACCAGCTTCAAAGATGTTAGAACTACATTTCCAATCATTAGTTTTCATCTGTCTCTACAGATTGTACCGTACTTTCAAGGACAATAAATATGTATACATGCTTCTGGAGGCCTGCTTAGGTGGGGAGCTGTGGAGTATATTAAGGGACAGGTAAGGAAGAGATCTGTAAGCAATGATTCTTACCAACTCACATCTGGGCTGGGCTATAAGGATGGCACTGCGACATGGTTATAGGAAAATGCTGTCACTACATATAACAGGGTAGTGATTGCTGTGGTTTGTTAGATAACATTACAGAAGTACCATGTGGGTCTCGTAAAGTAATCTGCCATAAAGGGTTTCAGGCATACAGCATCTATGAGCTATCTGAGGTCACATAGATAGGAAGAGACGGACTCAGACTCAGAATGCTAACAAAGGGGTGTGGTGGGGACTGATTAGGTCCTCACCGAACAAAGCGGCATGGGATGTCTACAAAGGTTTGATTTTATTAAAGGAATGATTTTGGTAGTCATAATACAAATGGTACTAGGCAGCTTCTATGTAGAAGGCATAATAGTAAAGGTTTGAAAGATTCCTAGACAATACAGAATTTCATATGTAAAAAAGGCTACAAAAGTATAAACTTTAGGAAAATTAAGTTTAGAGTTTATCTGAAGAAAGGGGGTGATATTAAAATATCCTACTGATATGAAACCCAAGTAATGACAGAGAAGTTGTGTATTTGTAAAGAAATGGTAAAAGCCTGACTCAGAAGGGCAGAGAGGTGGGAAAAGACAAGGCAGGAAAGCTGTGGACTTTTGAGCCACAGAAAGCAAGAAGACAAGGGCACCAGAAGAGGAATGTGAGGGCATGCTGTAATAGGCAAGGGAGTCGTTGACAGGCGAGCCCTTAGATGTTCTTCTTTGGCACAGTGGTTCTCAACCCTGGCTGTATGACACAATTGCATGTGGAGTTTACTTACAAGCCAAGAACATTTTGTCCTAATATCACGTTATGATTCATTTTACTGGGGTGTGGTCCAACAAATCATTTGCTTAAAGGCTTATCAGGGCTCTCATGGCGGAGACCCACTGAGCTAGGGATGTAAGTAATGAATGTTGGGTTAAGAACATGTGTGCACAGCACCACATGTAAATTATAATACAATCTAGATACCTAGTATAGCACCAGGACACATTCAGTGTATTAAGAAGAGAAACCATGTCATTGCAGAGGCAGCTTCGATGAACCCACCTCCAAATTCTGTGTTGCTTGTGTGACAGAAGCATTTGATTATCTGCACCGACTAGGCATTATCTACAGAGACCTGAAGCCAGAGAATTTAATTCTGGATGCAGATGGCTACCTTAAGTTGGTAAGGCACATTCTCTTACACATAGTAACATGTAAGATATTTTTCTGCAACAAACTTGTGCTATAGTTGCAATCTCATTTTTGTTTTGGGGCAGCTGCTACTTTTACTCTGAGGGATGAGGCTCCTGAGTATGCTTAATACCTTCCTACACATATATTCTATTTAATTATAATTTTACCTGTGTGGATGGTTTACATATTTATATGGGCCCGTGCATTCATGCCTTGTGCCTGAAGAGTCAGAAGAGGGCGTCAAATACCCTGGAACTACAATTGTAGACAGTTGTGTACTTCCTTGTGGGTGTTAGGAACTGACTCCTGTCTTCTAAAAGAGCAGCCAATGTTCTTAACCTCTGAGCAGTTTCTCCATTAACTATGTATACATTCGTGTATACATTAACTATGTATACATAGTGTTTCAACTGTATCTGTAACTCTTTCTGAAGATTCACATCATAGAATGCCTTTGAGTTTGTTAGTATCGTTCAATCATTTTAACAGTGTTTTGTTTGGTGCTTCATACAGGAGCAGCCTTGAAAGGGATAAAGAAGTTATTGTGACTTCTGTGTCAAGGTATCCACTTTCTAAGTAGGGAGAGAAGGAAACGTGACCATTGGTAGCTGTTTTAAAATCTTTCTACTTGTTCACTTAGGAAGTAAGCATTCAAAGCTATGAGGCCAGGCTGTATGAGGATCAGCTTTTTCTTGCTATCCATCTCTGTGGTCCATTTATTCCTAAGAAGAATCCCTTGCACACCACACAAGATCATAAAAGGCATAAACTTCTTTCAGTGAGATGCTAATAGAAGTTGGTGATCAAACTGAGGGAAAATCAAGCCACTTTGGATCTCAGGAAGAAAACCTACAGGATGGGAAGCCAAAGCAGCTTTCTAGCATCCATTTTGATAGCTCCTCAAACATCTAGCCATATCTGAACTTAACACTTACAAAGATATTGCTACCTCAGGGTTTCGATGTAAGGAGATAACATTATTTACTGATCAGTTATCAGATGCAGATGCTATGTTAGAACTTTTAACAGTGAATCTGTTCAATAATGTATGAGATAGGTTTAGTTGGTATAATTGTGAAAGTTAGCCCAAGTGTTTAAATTTGTTATGTTTAATTTCTAAGAGATCTTTTCCTATGAGGTAAAATAAGAGGCCTTTCATGTGAGACCTGGCACACTCCCAAGAAACATTTTGATCCATTCAAGCTTTATTTTGTCCATGAAAGACAGCTTTCAGAACTGGTGAGGTCCGAACATGAGGCTTCACAATTCATCCATTGACTGTGCCTCCCCCAGGTCTTTAGGGAAACTCTGGAATATTCTAGAAGAAAGAGAAATTATCATGAGGGCTGAAGCCTGTTTATTAAATGTATCTCTTACTTTTCATAGTTGTTTTCCCAAAACCCTCAGAGAGCATATTTAGTATTTACAGAACTAAATGGCAGGGACTTCCTGTTTGCCATTATTATCTAGCCTTCTCATTTATTTATCAGTGAGCAAAATAAACAGCTAGTTGGTGATTTGGAGTATCTAAAATTTTAGTGTTGAATTTGTCAATTACCAATTATAGTTTGAAGTACATATCCTGAATTTCTTTCACCACAAAATGTTTGAAGATACCAGAAAAGACAGGAAGAAGAGTTTTGGGAAAGCATGGAGGAGTTCCTTAGCCAACACAGGATTTCTATGGGGCTGGGAAAGAAGATAGAACAGTAGTGCATTGCTATGGCACTGCACACAGGAGGGCTCGAGATTACAGCAGTTGCCTCATCTGAGCAAAATGCTAGGATCAGTCCTCAGTGCTGTCATCGAAGCTGCATGTTCCAGCAAGCCTAAATGACCTAGAATTTTGATTTAGTGGCTGTGTCATTGAGGAATAGGAAACCAAACCTTAGTTCTGGGCATTGTGGGAAAATGAGCTAGAGAACTTTCTATAGAGGCAGGAGCCAAGCAGGTTAAACAAATATCAGAGTTATAAAGACAGTACAAGCAGACAGACAATGTTCTTATCTCATCATTAACCCATGGGAGTGTAATGAAAAAGTCTCCTCTAAGAATTCTTGGCCACAAGCTGGTCTTGATGAAAAACATCCAAGCAAGTATTTAAATGAAGATGGACCCAAGCTGGGACCTTTCCCAGGGTCCTAAGTACCACTGAGGATTCTTTTAAAAAGAATCCCCTGTCAATTCAGGACACAAAGAACTCCTGGAGGTGAAGTTCTAGGAAAATCAAGCCCATGCTAAGTATATTAACAATAAACAATAAACGTATGAGAAAAAAATACTAAGTACCATGGGCATTAGCTGCTAAGAGAACGAAGAGCAGAAGTAGATGCTGAAGCTCCTTGAGGCTCTCAAAAGTGATCTAAGAAGTTTGGAGAGAGAGCCAACAAATTAGGTATCTGCTGGGAAAAATAAGACTATATTAATTAATTAAACATACAATGGGAGTTCTTTTGTGTGGTGGAGTAGTTTGCGTTGGACTGCCCTTGTATGACTAATGTATGTATAAAATGTGAAGGCACTGGAGAGCAATCAAGGGAAATTAATATCTAAGCCTTGATAAAGAGCATCCTGCTAGGTGAGACCCACACTTTAAAATGGCTGCATAGGTGCTTATAGAGAATATGTCTCAGTATATAAGGAAGTAGGATTAAATCTGATTTAACATCACACCCAATGAGCAATATTGAACATTTTTTTCATTAGATTGAGAACAAAAAGAGATTATCTGGTTTTGCACTATTAACATGGTAATAGGTTTCGGCAAATGAAATAAACCAAACAAGGTCAACAAAAGGCTTCAAGTCAGAAAATGAAATAAATCACCTCTTTTTATTTGAATATCGCATGAATTTTAATTTTTTATTATTTTATTTATTTATTATTTAGAGAAGGCTAGAAACATCCACCAAAGAGGAACGTAGAGTGTTTAAGTGAAGCATTGTTGGCCTGAAATCAATAAACAAGTAAAATTCTCTTTTTTACATAGTAATGATAAGAAGTTCTAAATGAAACAAAATGACACTTATAGCATCAAAAATATAAAATATTATACTAAAATAGTATCACCATTATGAAAAATAATAAAATATATTTATAAAGATATAATATAGTTCTTCACTGAAAATCATGAAATATTAATTAAAATAATTAAATGGTAATATAGACTATGTTCATGATTTGTAGAAAGTAATAGTGTATAAAGCTAAATTATATAAAGATGTCTGTTTTTCCAAACTGATTTATAAGATTTTTATGTCAGTGCAATCAAACCTGCCTTGTAAGACCTACTCTGATGCCATTAGCCAGTACATCACTGTCTTCTTTTGGTCACACAGAGCCAGCACTTGCTTTCTGTGGGAGAAGAATCTCTGAATTCCAGGACACCATCAGGGTTGCCTTGGATATTGGCTACTGTAGTAGGGAATTACAGAATTGGAATTTAAACCAAGTGAATCTCAAAAGAGAAAGGCCAGTAGGTGTAAACAGAAAGAAATAAAGTAGGCAGGAATATCAGGGAGTGGGGAGTCTCAGTTGACAATTTACCAACAACAAAAGAAGCCAGAATTCAGTAGAAAATCATGCTGAAAACTCTGCATAAGAATAACTGAAAAACTTTAGTTATGAACCCAGAGACACCATCGTTTAGGAAGGGAGCAATGACGTATTTAGACAAAGACGAGCGCTGTTTCCTACATAAAAAGGATATGATTATGGAGGGCTAAAAAATGACACCTCTTCCCCCAAAGAGAGTGCAAGGCAGCGGGAACAGTGACCACGGGACAATGGTACATCTGTCAGCTCCTTAGACATTAGGATATAAACCAGCCACACTGTAACATAACACTTTAAAACAAGAAAATGCTAACTAACTCAACGGCAGTGGCATATAAACTTAAAGTAGGAGTCTCTGAAATTAAAATAGGAGAATAAAATGTCATCTTCAAAGAAGGCAGCAAGAAGAAACAGGAGAGCTAGGGGTGGGGGAAGAACATAAATTAAGAAATTAGAGAGAAATCCAAGATATGAAAATGAACTTAACACTCCAGATTTAAAAAAAAAAAAAAGAATTGTCACATAAAATTCTAAAATAAAAATTAGATATCTGATATTTGCAACAGAAAGACTTAAAAATTGAGATGCAGGAAACTGAAATTAAGGATGAAAAGGATATGTCTGGTGTCTTAGTCAGGGTTTCTATTCCTGCATCATAACCAAGAAGTTAGTTGGGGAGGAAAGGGTTTATTCAGCTTACACTTCCACACTGCTGTTCATCACCAAAGGAAGTCAGGACTGGAACTTAAGCAGGGCAGGAAGCAGGAGCTGATGCAGAGGCCATGGAGGGATGTTTCTTACTGCCTTGCTTCTCCTAGCTTGCTCAGCTGGCTTTCTTATAGAGCCCAAGACTACCAGCCCACAGATGGTACCCCTCACAAGGGGCCCTCCCCCCTTGATCACTAATTGAGATAATACCTTACAGCTGGATCTCATGGAGGCATTTCCTCAACTGAAGCTCCTTTCTCTGTGATAACTCCAGCTTGTATCAAGTTGATACACAAAACCAGCCAGTACAATTGACCCCCTGTCAACTTGACACACACATACAAAATCACAATTAAGCCTCAACCCTTACTTTCTTATTCATCCCCAAGGTTTAAATAACTTTAAAAGTCCCACAGTCTTGCATATTAAAAATTCAATCCCTTTAAAATATCCAATATCTTTTAAAATTCAAGGTCTTTTAAAAATTCAAAGTCTCTTAACTGAGGGCTCCACTAAAATACCTTCTTTCTTCAAGAGGGAAAAATATCAGGGCACAGTCACAATCAAAAGCAAAATCAAACTCCAACTGTCCAATGTCTGGGATCTACTCATGATCTCCTGGATTCCTCCATGAGTTTGAGTCACTTCTCCAGCTCTGCCCTTTGTAGCACACACCTTGTCTTCTAGGCTCCAGATGTCTGTATTCCACTGCTGCTGCTGTTCTTGGTGGTCATCTCATGGTACTGGCATCTCCAAAACACTGCTGTCTTCCACTATAACTAGGCTTTACCAACAGCCTTTCATAGGCTCTCTTCATGGTGCCAAGCCTCACCTCCTTTGCCTGACCCTTCAGTCCTGGGCTGTCAATTGCAACTGAGGCTGCACTTTCACCAATGGCCTTCAAAGGCTAGCTCACAGATGGTATCACCCACAAGGGGCCCTCCCCCCTTGATCACTAATTGAGAAAATGCCTTACACCTGGATCTCACAGAGGCATTTTCTCAACTGAAGCTTCTTTCTCTGTGATAACTCCAGCTTGTGTCAAGTTGACACACAAAACCAGCCAGTACATCTGGAAAGTGTTGAGTCCATTAAAAATCAGGTTTCACTGTGTCATTGTCAGGGAAGAAATATTCCTAAAGGTGAAGAGATAACATAATATCAGAGGGTGCATAGTTCATCAAGGTCATAGAAAAAAACCTGTTTGTTTCTAAGTGTTTTCTAATAAGATTCTTCAAAAGTAAACAGTAGACTAGCAAAATTAGGGGCAGAAATATTTACAGACATTTTAATACACTGCCCAAAAATTGATAGAACATTGAATCATAAAACACTATAGCATTAGAAGATGCATGGAACACAATGAACAAACTTGACCTCATAGGCCTGTGAAATGTTGTTCCCAGTAGATGATGAATGCACATGAGAAAAATTTTAGCAAATACTCGGTCATTAAGCAAGCTTCAGCAGACAAAAATATAGGAATTGGGCTGTTGGCAGAAAGTCCTGTAGAACTACACTGACTGAGGGTTCCTGGGGTGGTTGAATGGATTGGAAGTTGTGGGGTTCCCTGGCTTTAGCACAGTAGGAGTCACAGGGTCCTTGTAATTGTGATCTTGGCTTCATATATATAGCCAAGATCACAATGTGTGTGTGTGTGTGTGTGTGTGTGTGTGTGTGTATGCTTGTATGTATGTATGTATGTATGTATGTGCATATGTATTTCTCCTTTATCTTAAACCTTGAAATTTTCATGGGAAGTTAGACATCTAATGAAGGTAAGTAAGAAAAAAAGGAACAAAGTGAAATTATGATCTCATGGTTCATTAAGTAAGAAGGTTTTCATTGTAGTGTTCTCGGTACCTTCTGGTATAGGTTTATTGCTAGATAGTTGTTTTGCGGCCAGTGAATGGGCATGGGCGTCTTCTCATGATTTTTTTCCAACATGTTTTTTTGTTTTGTTGATTGATTTCTGGGTTTGTAAGTTGACTTTGTATTTTGCCACTTTGCTGAAATTGATTATTCCTAGAAGTTTTCTGGTAGAAAATTTGGGGTCCTTTATATATAATATCACATCGTCTACAAATAAGGATAGTTTGAGCTCTTCCTTTCCTTTAAGTTTCCCTTTGCTTTCCTTCTCGTGTCTTGTTCTTCTAGCTAAAACTTCAAAAACTATGTTGAAGGGTGGTCAACAGGCCTGTCTCATTCCTGATTTGAAGAGGATTCCTTTCAGTCTTTCTCTATTTAGGATGATGCTGGCTGGGTTTTGTCATATGAAGTCTTTACTTTGCTAAAATACGTTCTCTTCAGTCCTTTTCTCAATAACTTTTGTCATGATGTCATGTTGTGTGTTGTCAAAGGATATATATATATATATATATACTATTTTTGTCTTCATGTCTACTTATGTGCTTCATTAAACTTCCAAACTTCTGTATGTTGAACCATCTCTACTTCTAGGATAAAAGAAAAGACAATGCTGGATGATTTTTTTTAAAAACAAAACAAAACAAAACAAAACACATGACTGTTTTCAGTTTGAAAATGAAAAAGGAAAATAAAAAATAGACAATCTGAGAAAAATGCATAAGTAATAGAAAAGCTAAGATTCGGAGCTCCCTGTCTTAGAGGGTCATAAGGGCATGCCCATTGCTGATAACTACAGACATGGTTTTTTTTGTTTTTTTTTTGTTTTTTTTTTCTGTTTTTGGTTTTTTGAGACAGGCCCTGGCTGTTCTGGAACTCACTCTGTAGACTGGCCTCAAACTCAGAAATCCGCCTGTCTCTTCCTCCCAAGTGCTGGGATTAAATGTGTGCGCCACCGCTGCCTGGCTCAATTACAGACATGTTTGTGGTGAAGAATAAAGACCTGGTTCTGTTCTTCCCCTTCAGTCCGGAGTGAAATGGGCTTTCACTTTTTGTTTGTTTGTTGGAGTTTCAATGATTTGTCCCTAGCTAGATTCTACCTGGGTGCAAGTTGTCTTCACCAGAAAACACACTAAGTTCAGATTGAAGAACCAGAGGATCATGAATATCTCACACATGTCTTTCCTGTGCACATACCATACTTTACTTCTTCAATCTTGTTTCATTTCCCAAGCCAAGGAAGGCCAATGAAGCCAATAGTGTTATGAAACTAAGTATGAGTGAAAAGAAACAGATGTAGTAGTACACATTTTAAACACCAAGCTGGATCCGACAGTGAGTACCCTGATATGGCTGGTGTCAAGAGCCTCAGCACAGAAGGAAGCTTATGAGTCATAAAAAAAAGACCAGCAACAGTGTCAACACTGAACATATTTTGCATTTTCTTATGTAGGACTCTAAGTAAAATTAAGTTGTTTTATTGTCACACCTGCACAAAATAGAAATCAACAAGTCATCTGGGTAGAATTTTAAAGACACCAAAATAACTCAACAGTTAGTGGAGAAAATGTTAATAGTTGAAACCAGGTAGAAATATACTAATGAGGAGCAAATTAGAAATAGCTAGGAGGACCAGAAAAAAGTAAGAAAATAGGAAATGCCAGTGAACCGGTATCCAACTTTAGAAGTTAAAATGACAGAATAAAATGAATGTAATTAAAAATGGAGAATAATCACAAATTATCTTGAAATAAGAGGATACTCATACCTAAAGCTGAGTATTTGAAAATACTGATAAAATTAACAAATCTGTCCATCTCCTATTCATTTTAGTTATGTTCCTACCACTGTTATAAAACATCATAATCAAGGCAACTCATCAAAGACAGCATTTATTTTGGGACTTCCTTTCAGAGGGTTAGAGTCCATGATCACAGAGCAGAGGCATGGTGGCTGGAACAGCTGAGAAATTACATCTTCTACAAGTTGGAGGCAGAAAGGGAGAAACTGAGAATGGTGTGCATCTTTTGAAACTTTACTGCCCACCATAGTGATTCACCTCCTCCAACCAGGTCATACCCCTCAACTTCCCCAAACCGTTCCGCCAGCTGGGGACCATGTATTTAAATATATGAGAAATATATGAGTCTATCTGGACCACTCTTATTCAAACCATATTAAACTCCCTGCCCCCATAGGCATGTAGCCATGTCATGATGCAAAATGCGTTTAATCCAACTTCAAATGTTCCCATAGTCTTTCAGTCTCTTCCCAGTTTAAAACTCCAAAGTCACATCTGAGACTCAAGGCAATGTCTTGATTCTAAATACCTGTAAAATAAAACAGCAAATTACATACTTAAAACATACAGTGGCACAGAATATACATTACCATTATAAAAGGGAAGGAATATGCTCTTTTGTTCTTCCCTTCTTGCTCCTCTGTCCCCTCCCCCCTTCCCCCCTCCCATCCCCCCTCTCTCTCCATGTGCTCACGGCCAGCCTCTACTCCTCTACTCCTCTCTGCCTTTCTCTGTCTCTACTACCCTCTTAACTCCCCTCCTCATGCCCTGAATAAACTCTATTCTATACTAAAGGGGGGGAGAATAGAGGCTGAGTGAAGAAATACTGAACCAAAGCCAAGTCTGAAACCCAGAGGAGGGAACTCCAAATCCTATAACTCCATGTCTGACAACGGAAGGCTTAGATGACTCTTCCATTCTTGCTTTGTTGACTGTGACACTCTCCTCCCCCAAACCCCACCTCCTCTTTCGGGCTGGTACGGTTCCATGCCCTGTCTGCAGCTTCCCTTAGCAGAATGGAGCAGAATGGCCCTGGCATCTCCAATGTCTTGGGCTTACCAATTAATCTAGGCTTTTTCTTTCACAGCTTCACACAATGGCCCCTCAGGGCCTCCACATAGGACTCCTCTGCCACGCCCATGTCCTTAGTGGCTCTCTGTAACCATGAAGGAAGATTCCACGACTCCATTACTGTATATCTTTCATGACTCTAAAGGCAGAACAACATGTTCAGACCTGCCAAAGTTGGGTACCACTTGAGGTGGAGCCTGGTTCTGTAGAATCACATGTGCAGACAGAAACTAAGCAGAACTTTCCTTTTCACAAGTTGAAAGCTCAGCTGGGTGTGGTCTTACACTGAGGACACCTCCTTTGATCCCCGTCTTACGAGGCCTTTACTCTTCTCATCTCTTTCATTCCTTGTGTTCTTTCTTACTGCAAACAGTACATTTTGTTTTTCCTTTCACCTCCCTTGCTCTTCTTCATTGAAGACCTGCGTAAGAGTGATTACTAATGACCTTGCAGCGAAGTCAATTATTAGGCTGTTTCGGTATCTTCTTGGTCAAGGAAATACAATACCTTTCGAGTTAGCCTCAGACAGATTCTTAGGACAGGGACAGAAGGCAGCCACATTCTTTGCTGAAATGCCTCAAGAATGGTCTAAAGCACAGTTTCTAATATTGTTTCCCCCTGAGACTGTTTGAGCTGGGATTCCACAATCCGTGTGTCTCTTAGTATCACTGTCTTCCAGGATCCTACTAGGGTGGCTTACTTCTTAAGCCTCACTTAGTGAGTTCAATCCTCTTCTAGTCCAAAGTCCCACTGTCGTCCACATTTCTCCAAAAATAGCATGGCCAGGCCTGTCACAGCAGCAGCCCACTTCCTGGTATCAACTTCTGTCATGGTTACTTTTCTATTGCTGTAATAAAACACCATGACGAAAGCAACTTATAAAATAAAGCATTTAATTTGGGGTTTACAGTTTCAGAAGGTTAGAGTCCGTGATGGGAGAGTAAAAAGCACAGCAGCAGAAACAGATGAGCACCTACATCTTAATCCACAAATTGGAGGCAAAGACACCGAGAATGATGTAATTCTTTTGAAATCTCAAAGCTCACTCCCAGTGACATACCTGTAAACAAGGCCATATCTCCCAATTCTTCTCCTATATTCCACCAACTGGGACCATGCATTCAACATATATGAGCCTGTGGGTGGACATTCTCATTCAAACCATCATGCTGCTTCAAAGAAAATAAGATCTATAGAAAAGTGCTCTTATAGATGAATATCATTATAGCAAAAGCAATGTTTCTGTGGGTTAGAAAGGTGACTTCCATCTTGTTGGGTAACTTTATACTGTATATGAAATCTTAGATGTCCATAAAATATATACAAAATGCCTAGATAAACTAATCTAAGGAGAAATAAAAGTCATATTAAAATGTTATTGATTTCAGGGACTTTACAGTTTATCTTACACAAATTCCTTGCAAAAATAGTAAAAGACTGATTATTCTCACTTTAAGAAGCTACTTAATGTAAATTTAATCATTCAAGGAAATCTCCTAAGAGAAGCAAATTAACATTCTATATCATTCATGAACCTAGTACACACATTAAAATATTAGCAACTGATGGTTGTAACAAATCACAAATTCATAACATACATCATACCAGGTTGGATATATTTCTGGAATGTAAACACAATTTAACTTGAGATGTTCCATGGAAAAAGCCTTTGATTTTCTGGTTCTGTGTGTAAAGAACTTGAAAATTACCACTCTCTTGAAATGTAAGGAGCTGGTCAGACATGAAAAGTTAGCAGCCCTTCTGGGATCTCTAAGACACACATGGCAAGGAGAATTTTTCTGAGGTTGAGAAGGAACGGATGGTCACAGCGTGCAGGAGCAGAAGCCTCAGGGCTCGAAACCCCTGCAGGTACTCACACTTTATGACTTTGTCCCACAGAGCTTGGCTAAGTCTTCCCAGCAAACATAACAGACAAATCTCCTTAGGCTTTCTGCAAGGATCGGAAGAGAGGAGCTATTTTAAAATGTGCACTTTATTCTTCCTGATGAGGATTGCTTTAGGAGAATTCATAGCCATTGGTTGGCCTGTTAAGTTATTATCAGAACCAAACTGACCTGGAAAAAGAGAAAGATGCCAAGCCAGCCCACTTAAGCTATTTTGCCTCACCTAAGGGGGAAGAAGACAGGGAAATATTTGCAAATCTCACATGGCAGAAGCTTGAGTCACTAAAGGACCAGGACCTAACTGCAGAGGCATAAAATAGACCTTTCTTTCTGGGAACTATCGCTGTGTTACTCAGGACTATTCATAACCACTCCTTTGGTTCTTTCTTTTACATCTGACTCTCAGGTGTATATTATATGGCCTTCAAAAGGCAAAATATAAGTTGAAGAGGCAGAGTCAGCCTCAGAGCTAGGCATCAAAGGGATGTTAGAATTATCAGAAGAATTTAGAACAGCCACGATTAACATACTGAAGGGTACAACACAAACCAAATACCTTACAAGAACAGACAGGTGACACAAGTGAAGATATAAATCCTAAAGGAAAGAAAAAGACTAAATAAATAAATATGTAGCTGTTATGAGCCTATTAGCAAACTAGGCAAGGCTGACATGAGAATCTCTGGATTCAAGGATTATCAGAAGAAATCTTAAAATTTAAAGAGAGCAAATATGACAAAACAAACAAACCAACCAACCAAAAGCAGATGACTCAAAGGCTGTGGAACTGAAGGATGTTACCTAAGCAGAGGAGACTGGGATGAGAGGGCAGGGGACAAAGAGGACAGAAGCCATGCTGGAAGCAGTAAGGGTAAAAGTCAGCTGCAGGTCCACACGGATGCAAAGGCTGCAGCACACAGTGTGCCCACACTTGAGGGAAGTGGATGAAGATAATGATATTTACATGGATAGGAAAGAAGAGCCAGGGCGCTCTCATTACACCTGTGAATGGTATTGTGTCAATTGAATGTGTGAAAGCATTATAGCCTGTGCTCACAGACCGCATGACACGGAACTAGAAATCGGTAGCAGAAAGACAAACTCATCAGCGTAAACACACTTGTACATACTATTTGGGTATCTTTGGGTTTTTGTTTTTGTTTTGTTTTGTTTTTCCTGTTTGTGTGGTAAAACGCTCTTACAAAAGCAACTGAAAAGAGGAAGGTTTATTCTGGCTCACAGTTTTTAGGCTACAGTGGGTCCCAGTGGGGAAGCGAGATAAAAGAACTTGAAACAATGGTCACATCATAACCGCAAGCAGGAAGCAGAAGTCAATGAACACACGCTGCCACTGAGTTCCCTTCCCCACTGATACTGTCCAAGATCCCAGCCACGGAACAGTGCTGCCCACAGGAGACAAGTCTCACCACAACCGTTAATGCAACCAAGATAACCCCAACCCCCACAGGCTTGCCCAGAGGCCCATATCTCAGGTGATTCTAAATTCTGTGTAGTTAACAAGACTAGCCACCACAATGTGTCAATAAAGAGGCCTCATAGCTATGTTTCAAAATATTCTGATTCAAATAAAATCCCAAGCTATCATAATTTGTGTAATGCTCCCCAAAGCACTCTTGATAGAGAAACATGAAGCACTGAGTGCCATATTAAAAAAGGAGAAGGACCAAAAATCAACAATATATATTCCCAGCTGAGGGAATTATCATACAAAAATAGAAGCAAAATACCACATTCTAAATGATTGTAAAATAATTGAAAATAATCCGTGTTCTTACAATTGACAACAGAAAATTTCTAGAGGAAAAACTAATCATTTCAAAAACTGATGCTTTGAAGTGATCAATAAAAATCAATAAATCTCAAGATTAAATAGTAAGAAAATAGAGGGGACTCACAAATTAGTATCACAAATGAAGGAGGAGGTATTATTATTACATGTTTTCTGGATACAGAGATAGTGAGAAAGGAACTCTGTCAGTAGCCCCATGGGGTCAAAAGCTTAGATGAAATGAGCAAATTCTTGAAAAGACATTATCTTCCAAATGTTAGGGAGAAATAAAACATAAATAAGTTGATATTTGATAAAAGAGAAAAAAGGTGATCATTAAACAAAGATAGTTGTCTAAAAAATGGTGCTGCAGTTATGAGCCATCTAAGACCCATCCCAAGTAACCCACACATCGAACCCACAGCCTGCATAAAAACTAGGTAAAAATAAGTCACAGACATAAACATTACATAACAACTCATAGAACTCCTAGAAAATAACATAGGGTAACATCTGGATGGCCTTGAGAATGGAGAAGACTTTTTAAATACGTATGAAAGGCTATGATCTATGAGAGAAATTGGTAAGTTAGACGTCACTGAAATTAAAAGGAACTGACCTGTTAAAGCCAGGCCAAAGCCCAGAGAAAAAGCATTTTAAAGAGATATATCTGATAAGGGATCATTGTAAAAAAGAATTAAGTATACTTAAAACAAAATAGTAATCAACTTGATTAAAGATAGACTAATCACATCTATGGACAGCTTACCACAGAAAATTACAGATAGGAAAGAGACATATGAGAAATATAAAATCATAGGTCATTGGGAAGTTAGACACTAAAACAGCACCCCACCACCACATGCATGGTACAGTGGCTAAAGTATAGAACATGGAGGACCCCAAGTGCTGGAGAATGTGAGTGGTCAGGAATTCTCATTCAGTACTGGAGGGTGTAAACAGTAGCACTTCCTTGACAGATAGTGTTAGTTTCTTAACAAACTAAACATTCATGGACCAATCACACAATTATATTCTCTGTACTTACTGAAGAGAGATAGAAACTATAATCACCTAAAGACCTGGGCATAAATGTTTATAGCTTTATCATAATTGCCGAATCTTGGGAGCAACTAAGATATCATTTTACGGCTTTATCATAGTGCTGAACTGTGAATAAACTATGGTAAATCCAGTTTAACCTAGATTTTTTTTTTTTTAAGGAAAACTATTCAACTCTAAAATCAAATGAGTTCTTTACTCGTGAAAGGACTTGCTGTAACTTTAAATGCTATTAGTAAGCAAAATAAAGCCATGCTAGAAATGCTTCATGCTGCGTTATTCCAACTGTAAGACATTTTGTAAAAGGAAAAATTACTGGAGACAGTGGAAAGATTAGTAGCTGCTAAGATGTGGGATATGGGAGAGTCGTGCGTATGGGGAGTGTAAGAGAGTAAAATTACTCAGTACTCTGTGTGATGATAGACAGGTGCAATTACCCATTTTCCCAAGCCTACAAAGTATACAGCAATTGTGAGCCCTAATGTAAAAGAGGGGACACTTAGGAATGATGACTTGTCAACACTGGTGGTTGCCATCTGCAAAGCCTGTCCTGCTGTGGTGTGGGGTGTTGACAATGAGGGGGGCTGAGCATGCAGGGGACAGGAAGTTTATGAGGAAACTCTGTATCACCCCTTTCCGTTTCACTCATTGATCCGAAGAAAATAAAGGCTTTAAACAAAGAAAAAAAAAATACATTTCAAAAGTCACACTCAACAAACTAGGATAGAAACAATTAAATAACAAATTTAAAAGCATCAGCAAAAACACACTACCTTCATAGATTTCTCCATCCATGTATGTCAACAGTCTCTTAGAAAACTAGAAAAAATAATCTATTTTATTAATCCAGTAAAAGATGCCTAGCAAAACCTAGAGTAAACGTATACATTATGGTTAAAGCATTGAAAGAATTGTCATAAACGATCAGTGGTATAAGTTGTGAGCTCACAGAGAATGTAACAGCACACACAAGACCTGCACAGGTTCAAACCAAACAAAATCCCAGCACTGAGAAGGGGAAGTGAACACAAAGCCCCCAACCCACCCCCAATCCAGAAGCCATTTGCAATTGATGCCTGCTGTGAAAGGGAAACCCGGGAGTGTCACAGTGTTTATCAGCCACAATCCAGGGCTCCGTGCCCAGGAGTACTTGGCCTATATGAAACAGACTCCATGCTTATTTGTGTGTGCTGTGTGTTTTGTTTTGTTTCTTTTCCTTTGGCGTTTGTTTGTTTGTTAAATTGAGAGGGAGAAAGGGAGGGGGAGGGAGAGAGACAGGGACAAGGACAGGGACAGGGACAGGAAGAATATGAAGTCCACTGGCTGGGGAAGTAGGGAAGATCTGGGAAGAGTTGAGAGATGGAAAGGGTGTAAAAAAAATGTAAATGAAAAAGTTTTAAAATCATTGCTGTGTACGCTTCTATTTATTATTTTACTGAATGTTCGACCTAATGCAGTAAGATGTAAATATATTGAAAAGACACACTGAAAGGTCGCATCAAGGGCTGGAGAGATGGCTCAGCGGTTAAGAGCACTGACTGCTCTTCCAGAGGTCTTGAGTTCAATTCCCAGCAACCCCATGGTGGCTCACAACCATCTGCGATGGGATCTGATGCCCTCTTCCTGTGTGCCTGATGACAGCTACAGAATATGCATTTAAATAAATAAATAAACTTTTAAAAAAAGTTACAACAAAACTTATCAGATTGGTTGATTCTTTATAAAAGCATCCAAATTTTATAACAGCAGACTTTATAATTAATGGAGGATTTACAGTAAGGTTGCAGGATGTCTTGGTACACAGTGTATTTTAAAATAACTGGAAAGAGAGTCAGTAGGTATACAAATACCATTTACAAAATTGAAAATGTATCTAGGACCAAGTGTAATAAAGTGTTTCACAGCTTTACTGAGAAACTTGCAGAGTTTTAAAGAAAGACATTTAAAAGAGCTAAATTAATAGATGGGGTGGTTCATGCCCTCTTCTGAGCAGAGCTACACAACTTCTCAGCCCGCTTTCTGGGTCATTGTGACCAAGTGACATCATTGTAGCTTGTGAAATCATAGCAATGCCACACACACCACTAGAAGATCTAGCTTACAAACATCTTGTGAAGTGGGTCTCTGTACTCTTCCTGGCTTGTCAACAAAGAGACAACTAGAGTTGGCAGAGACGTAAGATTTGAAGTCAGTGTCCCTGAGTCCATGCTTTAAGATCCACTTACCTCCCTGGGAAATCCATCATTCAAGTAAGAATTAATTAATGTATAGTTGAAATCTTAATGTCTTCCTGAATCTACTTTTGTAGTATCCAGCCTTACTCACCCCAACTCAGACAGATGCATCATGTTTAAAACCAGGAAGACTTCTCATCCTTGAGGTGCTCTGTCAGCTGATCTGCAGTCTGACATCCTTCAAATGAAATCACCATCAGAGCTTTTCATGATACTTGGCAAGCTGATGCTAAAAACTTATGTCAGGATACCCAAACACCCATAATAGCCAAGGTATTGATGAAGCCACACAAGGAAACCAAGCTAGGAAGGAGTTGTGTCCTTGGTTATGCAAGCTGATTGTAGCTCAAACACTTCAGCAGAGAAGTTCAAGTTGGAACAGTGTAGTTTTATCCTACCAGAGAGTAACAGCTTGTTAATTAAATGGTGTTACAATATAAGTAGACTTCATTGTACAAAATCACCACCATGGGCTTGAATGAATGAAAAAAAAATCAAGTTGCCCCAAATAGGTATGATAATGTCGATCTGAAGATTAAAACCTAGAAGCAATATTGTATTTGTGATATCCGATATGTGCTAAAGTTAGAAATGAGTGGGGCCAATTGATAGCTCGGCCATGGACAAGAACACGGGGCAGGACTTCTATCTCAGTTCTCTTCCAGTTACTGAACTGCTGTGGCACAGGGGCCTCTGGTTCTCTTGCATTTGCATCACATTTTTATGTATCAAGAATCTCCTCATGTAAAAGATGAAAATAATCATTGACTCCAACCATTTTCTACTGACACAGCATGACTAGCTTATTTGCTAGTGGGGACTGAGCTTGTTCCATCAAGCACATGCAGCTGCTTCTCCTTTCAAATATCTTCTGCCTCAATTTACCTGGCTCGAGAGACTGATCTTTGAGCACCGGATGGAGTCGTACATCATGCAAGTGTGTGTGGTGTCTTTTCTCACCACAATATATCTTATTTAGATTGACTTTAACGGATAATCTCTTTTTTCCTTACGATATCCACAAGTTGAACACCTGCCACATTCCAAGTACGGTTGACTACAAAACAGATGTATGAGGACTCTTTTCCGTGAGCTGGGTTGAATGATCCAGTTAGAACCTGCTACCCAAAGGCGTGTGATCATGAGGTATAATCAGTAGTAAAGAACGTGGAAGGAGAGAGAAATAGACTCACGATCTCTCCTTTGAGGAGATGGTGCTAGGAGATGAGTCTCAAGGGATTTTCCTAAGTTTTCCCTTGTGCATCAAGTTCTTCCCTTTCTGTGAAAGCCAGCACTCTGTTTCTGTGACTCTCTCTGCCCCACGGAGAAGGGGATGTTTCATAAAAGGCTCCTCTACTCCTCCCTCACCCTCTCCCCCAGTCTCTGAGGGGAAAGCGTCATTGTTGTCCATTAGAGAAGGATGTTAAATCAATGCTGGAGTTGGCAGGAAGACAGAGATTCCATTTTACCTCGTCTAGCCTGAGGTAAAGACGGTGCCCCAAACATGCCACATAAATACTTTTGTGGAATGTTATGTCTCCATGAGTCATCTGTCTTAATTAGACTAGCTACTTTGTGCCCATTTTTCATGTGACTGAACCAATATCTGAGAAATGTTACTAACCCAAAGAGAAACGTATGGGAGAAGGAAGGTCATTGTTAATGGATACCAGTTCTGAGAAGTCACATGGTGATCTTTCTTTCTTTCTTTCTTTTTTTCTTTTTCTTTCTTTCTTTCTGATACAGCCTCAGCTCCAGGTTTGGAAGTATCTCAAATCCTTCTAGTTCACTTCAGCCATTATAAATATGTTAAAACTTCTCAGCTCACTGCCATTCATCCTTACTAGTGGAAAATTTAATTCAGACAGTTAAAAAACTGGACATAGCTTTTCTAGAGATCCCCAAAAGACTAGGTTTTTGCTTGCAGAGTTTGAAAACAAAGGGAGAGGGTTTCAACTTTCTTTTTTGCATGATCTCTACAGGACATAAATCATACCCTTTCTTGCAATGGTCTTCTTATGCTTTTCAAACCTATGCAGACCTGCACGCCCTTTCTGCTTCCCATGCTTCCATGGACCAGAGTAGAGTCACACTGACCTTAGCAGGATTTGAACTGACCACCAGCATTTGCTTCGCAGGCATTTGTGCTATCTCTTCCTCCTGCCAGGACCCTCTTTCTCAGATATTTACCGGATTCCTTTCTTATTTCATTCAGATATCTGCTCAAATCTGCTCAAGTGTACCTCACTGAAGTGTGTTTTCCTGGCCCTCCTATTTATAGTGAATTCATCTTGTTCTCAGCACCTAAATCTTCTGTTGGCTTCTCCACAGAACATCTTTATCACGTGACAATATATCTTCATTATGATACATTGCCATGATCATTATTTTTCTTTTCTTTTTTGATACAAACTTAAGAACTAAAGCTTTGTGTGTGTCCTGGTGCCTGGTATAGAATGGTATTCACTGAGTGTCTCTGAATAAAGGAAAGTGGAACTTCCTTTGGCAGCCTAGAGGAGAGGGCAAAGTCTATTTGGTGCAACCATGGTACTGGGGTGGAGTAGGGGCAGAGGAGTTTGCTTCTTATAGAAAATGCATAGAACTTGACATAGAAAATCTGGAATCTTTGACATTAGTGACACAACTTTGGGTAGCTCTGAATGCCAATGTATTCTGTCCAAATGCATTAGATCAAAGTTGGTAGGGACAGAGTAGATGAAGAAATCTGCGCAATTTTATAAATCTCGGAGTGTTTATATAATTATTACCTGTCTGTTGAGCCAATGTGCAGATATTGCAACACCATACTGGCAATTCCAATTAAAATATATTTTTTTAAAAAAAATTAGAATAGCTCTTCTAAATAGCCAATGAATTTTTAGTAATTCTTAAAAGGGAAATGAAATGCAATTAAAAACCAGTCCAGAAGCTGTTACAACCGAATACGTTTCTGTGTATGCACATATACAATCGCAGCTGTAATCACTGCTTTCTCACATCTTAATTTTCAGCCTTTATAAAATTAGGGCTTTCATTAGTGTTTCCTTCTCTGAGGAATATGTAGCTGTTCTCATCTCAGCTGGTTACAGAGTTTAATTTTATAATATTCCCAGTCATCTCTCAGATTTAATCTTTGTGAGTCATGCTGCGTTGATAAAGGCAAACAGAAAAAAGCCCAGTTTGAATCATGTTATTTGCATTCCTCTTTTTCACTGATGAAATCTTTGCTACTTATGTGGTAAGTACAAAAGAGTCTCAGAAAAAGGGAGAGTTTCTAAGAAACTTCTTTAAGGGAAAACGAATGCTTTAAACATGAATATTTGAACAAGCAAATGCGGTAGATGTTTTGGTTTGTGGCTCTTGCTTGTCAAAGTGGGGGCTTATTCTGTTATTAACTGTCTCCATTTTTAAGCATAGATTACTGATATGTTATTGAAATTACCCATGTGCAAAAAAAGCTATTGAAATGGGCATGGTGAGCCCAGAAACAATCTCTATGCCTGTTACCTGAGGAAGGTAAAGACATTTAAAGTGAAATTAGTGCACATGAGAGATGATTGGCTAAATGCTCACTTCCCTGTGTGAAGAAGCCAGCTATTGTTCTGCAGGACTGGATTTCAGTTGTACACACTACCTAATTCAGCGAGAGGCTGCTGAAGCCCTGGCCTCCTCTCTCGTCTGTTCTGCAGAGTTCATTGGGTAAAGCTTGGAAGAGTGAGGGAGACACATTCTAAAGGGCAGAGATGGGGACTCCTGACACCTTATTGTGGGAGTTCCTCATCTGAAGTCAAGGACAAACTCAAATTTCACCTCCCTATGGCACCCACTTTCTCCCAACCCTATCTCCCTAACATTGTGGGATGTTAGCTTTTTCTTCCCACTATGACTTTATACTTTCTCCCCCATTGTGTATCACAGGATGTTGTATGGACCGCGTATGCTTAAGTTGGCCCAGTGCTCTGAGCTTCTCCTGGTCAGCTCCATATGATGAGCAGGGAGCAAAGTCTAAGCTAGAGTGGTTGCTGACTACTTTTTCAGAATATCTAACTTAATAGGGATCACGAGTGTCCGGAGATCAGAGCAAACTAGGTGAAGATGGTGCTGGCTTTGCTTTGGGTGGCAGAAATAGATGGTACATGCTGTGAACAACGCATCTTTAGGACAGGGAGACGTTTTAGCCTCTTTTCTTACCAATAGACTCCCAAACTCTCAACTTTGCTATTATCTCAATCCCTGGAGGAGTCTTACACATACCTGTTTCTATTATTCTCCCCCCTTCAATCCGTCAGAGAAGCCAACAAATTAAAATATGCTTTAGTCCCGTTATGCTGGGAGCAGAAGAATGAATTGTCTTCAAGAGTAACGTGGTACATATGATGGACCTTTCTCAACAACTTGATCTACAAAGGAATATCTGAGATGGTGTATGTGTGTGCATGCGTGTGTGTCTGTGCATGTATGCTTGTGTGTGTGCTTGTATGTGTGGTATGTGTGTTTGTATGTGTGGTGTATGTGCACAGGGGTGTGCATAGGTGTGTATGAGTGTGCGCATGCGCATGTGTGTGTTGTGTTTGAAGGGAAGTTTGGGCTTGTATGAAAGGTTATACAAATTAGCAGAAACTTAAAAGCAGCGTAAGTTTTGTAACATCTTCAGTTTTCTTTGATGTCCTGTCTTAGGTTGACTTTGGATTCGCCAAGAAGATCGGCTCTGGACAGAAAACGTGGACATTCTGTGGGACTCCAGAGTATGTGGCCCCCGAGGTCATTCTTAACAAAGGACATGACTTCAGTGTGGATTTCTGGTCCCTGGGAATTCTAGTCTATGAGCTCCTAACGGGCAAGTAAGTGTGAACCTGCAGCTCAGTCCATTCTCACCCAGCTTCATTTTCAGAGCAAAATAATTCACTAATGATAAAAATACAAAATTTAAAATTTAACTACCTAAGAATATTTTTAAGAATGTTGCTTTTTTCCTCTTCATACTGCTTCAAACACAGGGCTTGAACAGGAAGTTTAAAATTTAAAGGATTCAGAAAGCTAAAGCAAAGGAGTATAGAAGTCTTGCAGTTTCCCTAAAGTGGCAGGTTGCATTGTTACAGAAATACATTCAGTATGTGAAAGTTTTATGATCCAGAAATAGAAACAATGAAAACTTTGGATTTGTTAGAATTTCTTTCTTTTTAAACAAATGATGAAAGCTGTTTTCCTAGTTCAGTGAAACTCATTGATCCATCAAACTAAGTTTAGCTAGAGTCTGCCTGCTTCCCAAGATGTCATTAACCACAACTGCTAAGAGAAAGCTACAATGCTGAATTTAAAATTTAAATCCTCTGACAACTTCTTTACAAGGTGCTAATGAACGGAACCAAGACACAGCATGAATGTGTTTCAGCAGTTAAGAGTGGCTTGTCATTCCCAAAGAGATAAAAAGATGGGATTAATGAATCTGCAGTCCTAAATATTTAACACAGTACAGTGTGCGCATGTTCATCCATAAATGCACATACGTACACACACATGTGCACATGCAATACAAGATAGTCCACATTTGTAAAATATCTCACTGCTTACAAAACACATATATGTATAACCTGGTTTAGATTTCAAACACATGTGAGGAAGATAAGGTAGGAATTTTTATCATTATTTTATGATTCAAATGTTCTTGATTATTTTATGATTTAAATTTTACAAGTTAGACAAGTAGGTCACAAAGCTATCTGCCTGAGATCAGTAACTTGATTCTAGGTCTCCTGGCTCTGTCTGTGATGTACTTTCCATGACACACGCATGCTTTATGACCCTTTATAGCCAGCTGTGCTCAACATTAATTCCAGAGACACTTGCGGTAAGAGTTGTGTAATCAGTGCTGAGATGGATCCATTCGGGGAAGTAAACATCAACATATACATGAAAAGGCCATTGCACAGAATCTTCTGGATCTTTCCTCTTTTTGCAACAGTAAGGACCTAAATAGGGCTTTGCACGTTCTAAAGAAGCGATCTACCACTGAATCGTGTTCTTCTTAATTTTCTTAAGTGCTACAAGCCTCAATATTAAATAAAAATGTTAAAACACCCATGGTTTGCATCTTTGTCCACACATACTGGGGAAACAGGTGTGAAAATCTATATTTTATCTGAATCACTATTCATTTTCTATAACCACGTTCAGATATTCGTCATTTAAAATTTAGACGGGAGAATGGACTTTTCCAGATAGTTACTGAGAAGGACGAATTGTCTGAGGTGTGGAGAGCCCTTTGCCACTTCCAATATTTCTTTTTTCATCATCTTAGAGATTTCTAGGGGAGAGGTACTGGCATGGTGGTTCTTGGAGCTTCTAGAAAATACACGCTGGTCTTTGTCATCTGGGAAATGTGTCTTGCAGAATAGCAGAATAAATTGAGGAAATAACAGAGGGAGAGAAATCACAGCAGCTTGGAATTGCTAAGGGGGCCTTGAGCCATCATGAAGAAGTTAGGAAGATATTTTGCTAGACATTTTCAGGGCAGAAGAAAAGTCCATTTTTAATTTCCTGATCCAGTATTTCAGGATGTCAGGGAAAGAACACCATGAAAACAATGACTCAGCTGTAAATATGCTCACGCATTCATGTATCTGTGTGAACTGAAGATGCCAAACCAATGGCTTGGCCTCTGGCTTAATTTTCTTCACAGGGGAAGCATAGATTACTGGAAACTCAATGCGTTACCTTTGCTTTAAGGCTATTTTATTTTATTGTGCCAATGGTGAGTACAGTTGGTTTCCAAATAACACAGACAGAGTTGCTAGACAACAGAGTGGTTAGACCATTTAAAATTTTTAAAATTGAAATGGTGTACTAGACCAGACACAAAAATGTTTTAGAAATCAATGTGATAACGAATTAAAATGTCCCCTCCCTTTGGTGGCTACATCTCAAGCACATTTACCCAGCAGGATATTCTTTGAAGTGTTCTCTTTGGTGCTTTACAGACCTGCTTCTTCTTCCTACGTGACAGGTCCTTCTCCGAATTCATTTCTGAGTTTTCTCATTTTCCTGATAGTTTCACGTTGGACCGGTCAAACCTTGGCTCTTTCCCCGTTTACCACTCATTGGGTCATATCCTCAAGTCCTACAGACAGACACCTTGTCCTATGGCCCGTGTCATACTTCCTTAGTGTTTCTCCTCAATGCTAGGCTCATAAACCCAATGGCCTGCCTGTCAGTTCCATGTGGTTCTGGAACACAGCCGTGGTCCTTTCCTCTGTAACGATCTGCACCACCGCTGAGTCAGTCAGCTATGACAAAATGCCCGAGGTCACTTATGAGTAAGAACATATTTATTCTGGTTCCTCGTTTCAGTCTATGGATCACTGACCCTGTAGATTTGGGAACATGGTACAGTATGGCAGGATCATGTGGCAAAGGAGGTTTGTCACTATGTGGTGGCCAGAACACAAAGAGCAAGAGATGAGCATCCCAATATTCCAGTCAAGTCATCTCTTCAGTGACCTTTCTTCCTGCTTCATTCCCAAAAGTTCCTGCTAGTTCTCCATTATGACACAACTTGGGGACCTGGCCTCTGGGGGATAGCCCAGACCCAAATTACAGCACTTGCCTCTTCCCTAGTTTGACTGTCTTAGAGGAAATAGTTGTATTTTGTGGGCACTGTGGCCAGGCATCATTCCCGAATTCCTTTTCTCTCCCCCCCATCACATTCACTGTGTTGGCAAATCCCATTAGCTCTATCATTAGTCTTAGCCTGGGCTATATAACAAACTTCTGTAAGCTGGTGGCTTTTTTTGGTAAGCTCATTTATTTCTTGCAATTTGAGAGGCTGGAAGAAGCCTCAGCAAAGAGTTGAGCTCTAGTGAGGATTCCCTTTTAGTTATAGACTTGTGGGATCCTCACTAGGAAAAAGATGGCCAGCCAGCATCCTGTCTTAGAAGGTCATCAATCCTATTCATTGATGGCTACACTCTCAACCTAACCAGCTTTATAAAATCCCATCCCTTCAAGAATACCGTCACTTCAAGATTATGGTTTCAACATATAAATCTGACAGAGGGACATAATTAGTACAGTCCACGGACTAGATAGAGGCATGTCTTTTTCAGCACCTTCAGCACAACTTCCCATAGCCAGCCTGCCGGGTTCACCTCATACTGGACTTCCCCATATTTATTGCATTAAAAACAGATGGCTAGAGTTGATATAAGTTCTACCACTGACTCCGACCCATGCCCAGATCCTTCCTGTAGCCCACAGGATACATAGGCTGCTGCTGTGATCTCTCACGTCCCTTGAAGCTTACTCATTCCACCATCTACATTGCCCACTGCTGCCCACTCCCAACTCATTCCTTTGTACTTCCTGTCTGAGAACTCAGTAAGCACAAACAAGACAACTCTGTCTCAACTGTTCCCTCTGTGCACTCAGACTTCTCCTTTGTCATCTTAGAAAGGAGGCGTTTCCTACTCACCTTCATACACGCGCACGCGCACTCACACGGAAATCACACCCACCTTCCTCCCTTTCTGTCTTCTCCTTTTTAGGGATTATCACTGCTTGACATTACCTGTGGGTATCACTCAAGTGACAGGAAATTGGTTGAAGGCTTTCCACAATGCACTCCAATTTGTTGTGAAGTAAGGAGGGAGGTGGGGGTTGAAGAACAGAACAGAGTGGAGAGATAAGTAAGGAAAGAGGAGTCTGTTCCAGAAGCTTCCCTGACTCTTGATGAACTGTGTCTTATTTTGTGTCTTCCCCAGCCCTCCCTTTTCTGGGATAGACCAAATGATGACCTACAATTTGATTCTCAAAGGAATTGAGAAAATGGATTTTCCCAGAAAGATAACAAGGCGACCTGAGGATTTGATCCGGAGGCTTTGCAGGTGAGAATGACCAGGGCAACACCTCTCAGTGGAGGAAGTGTGATGGCTTCCGCTCCCTGTGCAATGAATGTGTAGATGTTTCACAATTAGGTTTGCACATTCACTGCTTGAACATCTTATGTTGCTGTTATAACTGAAGACAGTTTTTAAGTTAAAAAATATTTTTTAAAAAAGATTTGCATGTGTGTTTGTGCACAGGTGCATGCCTGGTGCCTTCGGAGGCTAGGAGATGTCATCATATCTGGAATTGGAATTATAGACTGTTGTGAGCTGTCATGTGTGTTCTGGGGACCTGGTACAGGTCCTCTGGAAGAGCAGCAAATCCCCTACCCACTGTGCTGAGCCATGTCTCTAATTCCCTAGCACTCTTTCCTTTTTGATTTTTAAACAGCTTTCAAGAAAAGATTTTATTTATTTTTATTTTATGTATATGGATATTTTACTTGTATGCATGTCCATAGAAGTCAAAAGAGAGCATTGTGTCTCTTGGGGCTGGAGTTAGAGACAGTTCTGAGCTGTTATGTAGGTGCTGGGACTTGAACTTGAGTCCTCTGGAAGAAGAGTCAGTGTTCTTACTCACTGAGCTATCTCTCCAGCCGCTTAATCGTCTTTAAGAAATTGTACTTTTCTAGTCTTCTTTTAAATTATTCCAGCTTATTTAATATAAGTAATTTATTAAATTATTTTGGCTTACTATTGAAAACATCATTTTCAGGGAAATACTGGAGGCTTCCAGAGCTTTGTTTTGTTTTGTCTAAACTACAATGCGCTGCTGCTCCCCTGCCCCACCTTTGGAGACATTTTAAAGGATTTAAAGTTAGTAAATCTAGAACATCAAACCTAGTTTGGGAATTGCAAATAGGAATACCTACACTCTTCTAAGATTGCGGCTTAGATGTAAATGAAACTCTAACACGCTTCCCAGTTTTCCTAGCAGCATTTGCAACTAAGTTTACAAGCTAGTATTTATTCAAAGTCTATCCACAGGTCATGTAAAGAACTGGTAGGCATATCCAGACACTCAGCGGTGGCTCCTTTGTGAAAGGGCCATGACTGTTTTCTCCCTATGGTCATGAGGCTGGCCTGCAGTAGGATCTGATGAAAATTCTTGAGTGAATGAATTTAAATACAAACACTACTCTTTTATCTAAAACCACTCGTGTATTATTATTATTATTATTATTATTATTATTATTATTATTATTATCTTCTCCCATAAATTATTCTAGGCAAAACCCAACAGAAAGGCTGGGGAATCTGAAGAATGGGATCAACGACATTAAGAAACACAGGTACTGGTTTTCTTTGTTACTGAGATAAACATAGAAATATGTAGAATAACCAGGTGTCTTATATAGGCATTCTTTTGCTGTGATAAATCCCATGGTCAAAAGCAACCTAGGGAGGAAGGGGCTTATTTCATCTTGCAGCTTGTAGTCCATCATCCAGGAATGTAAGGAGGCAGGCGCTGCTGCAGAGGCTATGGCGGAGTGCTGCCTACTTACCTGACCATAGAGTAGTCTGGTGGAGAGCATTTTCTCATTTGAGGTTCCCTCTTCTCGACTGATATTATCTTCAATTAAGCTGACATATTTGCCACCAGTATTGAGATGACCATGACAGTTCTCTCATGAGACCACCATGCTCAATTACAGGCTTTCAACTTTTGGGTGTTTCAGGGTACAGGGGTTTTTTTGTTTGTTTGTTTGTTTTGTTTTTCGAGACAGGGTTTCTCTGTGTAGCCCTGGCTGTCCTGGAACTCACTCTGTAGACCAGGCTGGCCTCGAACTCAGAAATCCCCCTGCCTCTGCCTCCCTATGCTTTCCCTAATACTGAAAATCCACTTCAAGAATGAGCAAAGTTATTTTAAAAGCTACAAAATCCACATCTTTCAGTCACAGAAACAGTTTCTTATCCACTGTTATTTTTATATTATTAACCTGGCTTCTGTAAGGGAATCAAATAACATTTTGGCTTTGAATTCATAAATAGAGCAGGATATAATTCTTGTAGAAGAGAATGATACAGCTTAACCCATTATGAAACAGCACTGACTAATGAGTTTTTACTTTACTGTAAAAGTGATGTGTTTAGTAGGAACTATGGCAGGATCATGTTCTGGCCTTACCTATGTCCTCAATCCTTACAAACGTATTTAAAAAATTCACAAGAGACAAAGTATAGTATAAAAGATAGGGGACAATTATTACTGAGTGAAGTGGGACATCAAGGGCCAAAGCAACCATTGCAGGGCAGACCATCTCATGTCACTGTAAGAGCAGATGGTGGTCAGCAGGACCATTGCTTCTGCCTGAATGTGTTCTCATGAACAAACAGCTTTCTTGAGGGGTATTTTCCTGTCCAGACTGACAAGCTCTCTTGGGTTCAATCTTACAGGAAGGGCAATGGGTTGCCAAGGCTCCTGCTAGCTAGTAATCTTACAAGGTTTGAGGCTCCTGGATCCTGTTTGAGATAGTGTCAATGGCTTTCCGGGCAGTTCAGGAGGTCACATCTCCAGGGGCAGAGAAATAACTCAAGTCATTTAAAAGTAATTGAAGTCCTGCAGCTCTAGTCTTTGGCTTTCCAGGCTGCGCACTATGGGCAGTGGTCCAGCGCCAGAGTCCTTAAAGCCTGCTAATGTCTAAACAACTTCCCCATAGAAACCATATCCTGCAGTGAGTGATAAATAAAAGGCTCTCTTAAGATGTCAGGCTGTGGCTGTGAAACACAGCACCCAAGACCAGGAGAGCAGTTGACTATGGCATTACTTACGATATTTGGTAGTTTTAGGTTGTTAAATCTTTTTTATTTAATATATCTTCAAATTACATCAGTTTTTGTCTGTGTGTGATTTATTGTAAGTCACCCCTATTCTATTTCAGTTTTAACTAACACTGCATATTTGTTGAAAATATAGTTTCCCTTGAATGATTCTCTAAGCTTTGAAACCTCAATTTACTTTTCTGTTGAAGCCCATTGATTTGCACAGCCCTGCAGCTTGGAGTCATCTCATGGTGATCCAGCATTCCCCATTAATAGCTTTTAGACCCCTGATAACTTCCTTGACATCCCCTCTAATTTGATTAAATATTCAAATGTGGCACTTTGAACCTTTAAGATTTATGGTTTTTAAATCAATCTTTGGCAAGTCCTAGAATTTTCAGGATGTTTTCATCTTGCTTATAATCTACAGACAGAAAATATCGCTTGTGGTTCTACTTTGATGGTCCACATACAAATGTAAGAATTTTATTATTGTAAGCCTTTGAATAATACGCTGATGTGTTCATTTTCAAAAATGAAAACATCTCTGAGGTTTTATTCCTCTCAGATTGAGGACTGACGTTTCTGTGTGCATGTGCTGGGAATCAGGGTAAAATCTGGAGTTCTATGCATGTTTAGCACGGACCCCCCCTGCACTCTGCTGGTATTTCTCACCGAGGAATTAGGGGAACATCAGCAGCCTGGACACAAAAGGAGGCATGTGCGAGCTATTTGTTTTCTTTAGCTGCAGCTACAGAACGAGTAAATAACTAACTAAGTAAATCCTAAGCTGCCAGTCTTGCTGTATGAATTCATGGTCTCCCTTGCAATAAAGCCATGTGTTCACCATTGTGAAACCAAGCTTCCCCACAGGGTGAATTAGAAAGAAGAGGAGGAAGGGCGAGGGACTGCAGAGAGGGAGACATAAGACAGACCTATTTGGAACTTCATAGGCATTAAAGTGCTTGTAATACTTTATTCTTTGTCTTTCTCTGGGTTAGCTTGAATTAAAGGTTGGGAATCACTGTAGTAAATAAAAGCTCATTATTTGCCTTAAAATCCAATTTACCTTCTCCTTGCGCCCCATACTTGCTACCAGCTTCTGTTCTCATCATGAAATGACATATAAGCATACCATTCATATTGACAAGTATCCCACCAATTAAAGTGACTCTTATTCTATTGTCCCTCCCCCCACCCCATATTTTAATTAAGGAGTTGTTATGCCTTGCTGTGGGGTGGTTGGAAAACAGAACTGATCCTAAGTGCTGAGGAGCTCCAGCCTATCCTCTTCCTCTCCTCTATCTGAGGCTTGTCCAAACTCACCAGGCAGACTGTGGTGGGATGCGCAAGCCATTTGATGTGATTTGGCTTTTCCTTCCAGTGATGTTGATCGGTCCATTCTCTGTAATAACAGGCTTCCTCCTGCCACACACAGCTTCAGCGGCAGAGTTAGTAAGATACCACAGATTGCATGGCGTTCTCCAAACTGAAAAACAGAATTTCATCCTAATTTTCTCGTTTCCTGGAGCTTTCTTCTAAGCTTCCAAGCTAGGGGATAAGCTCAGGGTGTGTGTGTGGGGTGTCTATGTGTATCAGGCTAGATCAGCAGTTCTTTGGGTCATGACCCCCACCAGGGTTGCAGATCGGATATCCTGAATGTCCGATGATATCCTGAATGTCCGATGTTTACATATGATTCATAACAGGGCAAATGTACATTTCTGAATTATCAAAGAAAATAATGGCAGGGTTGGGGTCACCACAGCATGAGGAGCTGTATCAAAGGGTCTCAGCATAATGGCAGGGTTGGGGTCACCACAGCATGAGGAGCTGTATTAAAGGGTTTCAGCTTAGCTTTGGGAATGACTTGTCTGGATAAAGAGCTCTTTAAACTTCATACTAATCTCCCAGGTCTAGAACTTTCTTACTACCCAGTATAGTCTTAACATTTAACAGGATTCTTTTAGAGGCTGGAATGGTTGAGAACACAAACCACTCTTGCAGAAGCCATGAGTTCAATTCCCAGCACCTATGTCAGCAGCCCACAACCAGCTCTAAGTCCTGCACACACACACACACACACACACACACACACACACACACACACTGCACACATACCCCACTTTAAAATAATAAAGTGAATCTTTTCAAAATCTCTTTAACTAGATTTTCCTACTCCTCTGTAGAACAAAATTAATTTTTAAAAGAAAACTTTTCACCCTAGCTTTGTATTAAAATAAAAATATGCCTGGGCATGGTGTCTACTCTATAAATATGCCCAATTTGCGTGTCCTTTATTAAATCATCTTTGCTTCCTTGTTTCTTAGCTAACATAGAACAAGGCATCAGTCTTTTCTGCCAAAGACAAAGAGAGGCTGGTGAACCTGGGTGGATATAATTATGCACTCTTGGTAGCAGGATAAACAAAACACCTTACCATGACATTTGAGAACATTGTCTATAAATCTCCTGAAAGTAATTTCTGTTCTGTCCATGTCAGCGCAGGTCTGCCAAATGTTATTCACATATCAGTGTGTGCTGCACCTGCGCTGCATACAACACAGCCTGTTTCCTGCATTGCATAGGATACAGCCTGTCTCAGAACAGCTGAATTTGGTGACTGGCCACTCACCCTAAGCAAATGTCCCTGTTAGTCAAATGCACTGTAAGTACTCTAAGAAGCGCAAGGCCATTTTCCTCGCTAAACCAACAGTAATTGCTAGTGTTAACACTTCTGGAGTCCCTTGGATAAAAAGCATTGTACGTTATCCTAAGAGTGGATCTTGTATTTGGTGGCAAGTAAGATCCTGACAAAATATGTACCCAGAAACATCTGAAGAGGGAGCCCAGCTCAGGGCCAAGTCTCATGGGATTGTGGTAGAGAAAACCTATGTACTTTCACACAGGGACGGAGGGTAGGCAGACATCAGTTAACCTTGTTGTCTAACTCCTGCACTTACTAGAGCTGTAAGTACTTCTCCCAATTACAGCATCTGAAGTGGAAGGCAGGAGTTCCCATCCCATTGCCAAACGTAGATTTGGATTGGGAAATCCTGCTGAGGGCTAAACCAAAACTAACTCCGAAGTGAGGCGACACCATGAAAGAAGGGAAAACTTGGCTTCTGAAGGTCCCCTTCCCGTAGCTGCAACCACTCACAGTGCTGTGCCCCTGTGGTCATTCTCCAGATGACAGCAGTTACCTTCTAAGAACCAGACTGTACTGTTCCTGGCGTTTTGTAATAGCTTCCTATCACACCAAAACACACTGTGTCCTAAACTCCATCAAGCCCCCCACATGATCTGGCATTTCACTGTTTCTTTGCCATCTTTTGCCATCTTTGCTTTCACGATTTGCTTTTGTTTTTAACCATGTTTTTATTGATTCTTTGAGAGTGTCAGACCATGGATTTTGATCAGATCCACCCTTTAGGACCCCTCTCAAACCCACCCTCTTTACTCGCAGCTCTTTACCCATCCAGCTTTGTAGTTTTGCAGTTTCTCTGTCATTTTTTTTTAACCCATCAATTTCAGTTTGCATTTCTCAGCTTTCTTGGCAGGACCTGCCCTGGAATGTGGTTGACGTAAGAGGCTCATACTGTTAAAGAAAACTGACTGTCTTTCCCTCTGCAGCTACCATTTGCCAGTACGCCTCAGCTAATGGGATTCTCATTCTTTCCCTCCCTCCCTCCCTCCCTCCCTCCCTCCCTCCCTCCCTCCCTCC
>JADRCH010000035.1:2839929-2925431 GCA_019843965.1 Rhynchomys soricoides | reverse complement strand
ATACTGCACCAGTTAGCCTATGCTTGCTGCCTCAACAATTTGGAATCTCTAGGCTAGATATGTCTACAGCAGCACTGGAGTCCAAAAGAGAAGGTTCTAGCCAATGAGGCAGAAGCTGCACCGCTTTGTATGAACTCATGGAAGTGGTCTAAAATCACTTCTACTATATTCTATTGATGGAAACGTGGACCCACCCAGACATGAAGTGCATAGATGTGACTTCTTAATGAAATGCGTTTTCAAAATCTCTGCAGCAAGTCTTAAAACAGCCACAATCTACTTTCTGGCCACATAATTGCATTACTACAAATCCATTTCCTCTCAGGAGCCTCTATAAATATATCATCAGACTCAGGCTCAGCATCCAGGACCTTGTCATCTGAATCCTATTCAGGTGTGTCCGGAGGCCCCTGGGTGCATTTCCTTCAGTATATTCTTTCAGGGCCAAAAGGCACTCAAGTAAATAAGGTATCTTCCCTCGGCACTCACAGCATCACATGGGGAAGTGATCAAAGGCTACTGCTACACATGTTTACTTTAGGAGATAATGGATAGAGTAGACTCTGAGAGATGTATCCAACCCACAGCCAGTGGGCTGCATCATATCACAATAGCTGTGAATCTGGCTCAACACATTTGTAGGGGACAATGTATTGATCCAATTTCAAAAGGTTGGACACTCCTGAATACCATAATTCTGATATCTGGGCCTGACTTGTGGTGCCATATTCTGCTTTGATGTTACCCGGGAATTGTTCTTCAGTTATTTGCCGAATGTGAATTCACAATGAACTCTATAAGACAGGCTGTTGTCAAGGACTGAACAGCACATGCTTGAGACATTTTAAAAGTCTGTTAGAAATGCTGTGACAAGCAGCTTCAAAAACATCCTGAGGGCTCCTTTTTTTATGTTATGTCTGCACTTTATAATCATCTCTTTTGGGGATATGTGGTGGTACACACACCCAGAATTCCAACACTGGGGAGATGGACCTAATAAGACCAGGAATTCAAGATCACCATTCCTTACTTCATGAGTTCAAGGCCAACCAGGGCATCATGAGACCATTAAAACTATCCAAAAACCAAAAATTAATTCTTCTTTAGAGTTGTCCAAAGCTACTAACTTCCTGTTAATAATCAGAAAGGAGAAGCAGCAATAAAGCAGACACCTTGAATTCTTGAGGGAAAACTGAAAAATTTGAACACAACACATGACAATAAACTGGAGCCTATGTCTGGCTTTCATGATGACCAATCTTGTCATGTTAGGTGAACTGCAACTCACATGCAAACCTCCACATCTTCCTTGCTTGGGATTTAAAGACACTGGGGGTGGGAGGGGTAGTCAATCTGTCTGGACCAAAGCCACAGGTCTGATGGCTGCTTCTCCCAAGGTGAGCCCTCTGGTTATTGGCCCTGTGGCTCTGCAGCAGTATTACATTTAAACTCACCCCAGAGTTCAGCTCAGCCTGGGTCCCATATCTGCCTTTCAGACCAACATTCTTAAGCAAAATTGTCTTGTGGCAAGGTCCAGGTCAGAACCAAACTGGAAAGGATGTCTGGGGAACTCACTTCAGCCTTAGCTAAGTTGATAGAGGACAAAGTAGCTTATTTTTAAACCCAGTAAATGCATAAACCCAGTAAATACATGATTGTCCTCCTCTACATGGCTCACTTATTTAATTTGCATTTTTAATTAATAAGGTTTCCTTTTTTCTATCTAATGTTTATTAAAATTTGTTGAGGACGTCAGCATCATACTTCGGTAGGAAACAATAGTAATTTGACTTAGGTGACTGACATGCAAACTCAAAATTGAATCACAGCTGCGCCATTTTGAATTTTAGAAGGCAAAAACAAAATCAAGATCTTCTATTCAATTTTTAGTTGATGAATTTGAATTTAAGATTATATGAAGGAAAATAATGTGAAATTTTAAAATTTCTTTGGAGAGGGATGAAAATAGACACGCACTGAACAGGAGCTAAAGCTGAAAGAAATGTGTTGCAGTTAAGGAAGACCCTGTCTAATCTCCAGTCCTGGAGCTTGATGCAGAAAATGGCGGCTTCCTTTCTAGGGGGGTGGAAGAAAGATAGGATGTCCAAGAGCACACACTGACTGGGAGAAAACTGGATCGTGAATTTTAGGGTCTGGAACAGCCCTCTGTTCTGCATTCTGCTTGGATTGTTCTTAATTCTTTGAAAATTTCAAGCATGAATCATCATTTCCACTCTTCTCTCTGCGTATTCCAACTCCTCTCATACTCCCCCTTTCTTGAAATGTGTGTGTCTGTCTGTCTGTGTCTATGTGTGTGTGAGTCTGTGCCTTCAGCCTCGCTGCCTACAACAAATATGTCTCTTTGGGGCGGGTTCCACTCTGTGAGCAGCCCTTCTCAGCAGATGTTCCACTGATCTACCATATCCAACATCTTGTCACAACCTATGTGTCTTAAGGTTTCTATTCCTGCACAAACATCAGAACCAAGAAGCAAGTTGGGAAGGAAAGGGCTTACACGCCCACATTGTTGTTCATCACAAAAGGAAGTCAGGACTGGAACTCAAGCAGGGCAGGAAGCAGGAGCTGATGCAGAGGCCATGGAGGGATGTTTCTTACTGGCTTGCTTCTCCTGGCTTGATCGGCCTGCTCTCTTATAGAACCCAGGACTACCAGCCCAGGGATGGCACCTCCCACAATGGGCCCCAGATGGATCTCATGGAGGCATTTACTCAAGGGAGGCTCCTTTCTCTGTGATAACTCCAACTTGTGTCAAGTTGACACACAAAACCAGCCAGTACAATTGACTCCTTGTCAACTTGACACACAAACACATCATTATTAAGTCTCAACCCTTACTGTCTTATTCATCCCCAAGATTTAAATAACTTTAAAAGTCCCACAGTCTTTACAGATTCTTATATATTAAACTTTTAATCCCTTTAAAATATCCAATTTCTTTTAAAATTAAAAGTCTTTTAACAATTCACAGTCTCTTAACTGTGGACCCCACTAAAATAATTTCTTATTTCAAAAGGGAAAAATATCAGGGCACCGTCACAATCAAAATCAAAATCAAACTCTAACTGTCCAATGTCTGGGATCCACTCATGTTCTTCTGGGCTCCTCCAAAAGCTTGGATCACTTCTCCAGCTCTGCCCTTTGTAGGACACACCTTGTCTTCTAGGCTCCAGCTGTATACACTCTGCTGCTGCTGTTCTTGATGGTCATCTCATGGTACTGGCATCTCTAGAACAGTGCTGTCTTCCACTGCATGCAGGCTTTATCAATAGCCTCTCATAGGCTGTCTTCATGGTGCTAAGCTTCAACACCTTTGCGTGACCCCTTCGGTCCTGGGCCATCAATTGCAACTGAGGCTTCACCTTCACCAATGGCATTCCATGGCCTCTCACAGTGCTGAGCCTCAGCTGCTCTTCATGACTCCTTCATGCCTTCAAAGCCAGTACCACCTGGGTGACTCTTACACGTTACCAAGTCCAGCTGCAGTACAAGGTACAACCTTGGCTATCTCTGGAACACAGTCTCTTTGTGCTCTCAGAAAACACTTTCCAGAAGATTTCACCTCAATGATGCTGGTCTCTTCTTAATCAGCACTAATTTCTTAGCTCCAGCTAATCAGCATCAATAGTCCCAGTATTGCAAAGGTTTTGCTTTATCTTGTTAATCACAGCTGGTTCTTCAGCCCTAGCTAACCAAAATCTCAGAATCTTCAAAATCAAAACAGCAATGGCCCTGATAAGAGTCTTTAATCTTCCCTCTGAAATTTCACAAGCCAGGCCTCCATTTTCTGCACTGTTCTCAACATTGTCTTTCAAGCTCCTACAGAACATCCCACAGAGCTCTTAACACCCAAGGAATCTTCTAGCTCAAAGTTCCAAAGTCTTTCCACAGTCCTCCCCAAAATATAGTTAGGTTGTCAAAGGAATACCCCATTATGTTGGTACTGATTTGTCTTAGTAAGAGTTTTTATTTCTGCACAAAACATCATAACCAAGAAGCAAGTTAGGAAGGAAAGGATTTATTTAGCTTACATTTCCACATTGCTGTTCATCATCAAAGGAAGTCAGGACTGGAACTCAAGCAAGGCAAGAAGCAGGAGCTGGTGTACAGACCATGGAGGGATATTACCTACTGGCTTGCTTCCTGGCTTACTCAGCTTGCTCTCTTATAGAACCCAAGATTACCAGCCCAGGGATGGCACCACCCACAATGGGCCCTCTCACCCTTCATCACTAATTGAGAAAATGCCTTACAACTGGATCTCATGGAGGCATTTCTTCAAGGGAGGCTCCTTTCTCTGTGATAACTCCAGCTTTTGTCAAGTTGACACACAAAAACTATGCTACTAAGGACCAGCCTCAGCTTGGAGAGGCATTCTGAGAGAAGTGGTGTCTGAGAGCAGCGAAACAGATGACTGGAAGTCAAATCATAGGTACGAGCTTACAGCTTATGTTCTGCTCAAGACAGCTCTCTCTGGTTGAGATAGCTCTCTCTACTTCTAAAAGCTCTCTGGATAGCTCATGGGTTTTCTGAACAAAGTCAGAAAGGCTGCTATTAAAAAGTTCTTAGATTTTACAACCAGGTCAGAAATTCTGTTAGAAAAATTCTAAAAGTAATTCTTGGGTTTACTGATCAAAATCAGAAAGCCAGAAAACATTCCAAAGGAGCTGTGTTCCACCTTCAGACAGCCTTCTCTGGATAACTGCTAGAAAGCATGCCAGGAGAGCTATGTTCACTCTATAAGTAATTCTTGGGTCAGAAATCCTGTTAGAAAAAATTTCTAAAAAAGTTATGAAAATTTATAAAAGAACTGTGCTTGCTCTCCATGGATTTCCAACCAAAATCAGAAATAATATTAGAAAATATCCTTAAAGAGATATGTTGTTTTTTTTTTAATTTTTCTTACTTTATTTACATTTCAAATGTTTCCCCCTTTCCAGATCTCCCCTTTAGAACCTCCCCATTCCCTCCCCCAACCCCCTGCCACTATGGGGGTATTCTCCCACCACCCATCCACCCACTCTCATTTGAAGAGATATGTTCATTCTCCAGAGAACTCCAGATAACTCAGCTCTTGCTAGAAGAAATTCTAGAGAATTGCTATTATCTGCTGCGAGCTCATCTCATGTAGACCCAAAGCCTAATCTTTTAAAATTTATGTATCAATTCAGCTGTTTGTTCCAGGTTCTCTCTTGACCATCCTCTGAATCAGCATTCCATGACCTTAGCCTCTTGACTCTTGGGAAAAGGACAGCAAGTACATTTATTTTTTTAACATTACAAGAGTATTCTGAGATCTGTCTGCCTTTATAACTTAACTGGGTTGTACCTTGTCCTGAGATTACAATCCTGACCATGCCTGGACCTAAATTTGCTCTGTCACAGGCTGACTTTGAACTTAGGAATCTACTGTCTTTGTATCTGCCTGATTTTCTATCTTTCTGACCAGCTAGCTCATAGTGCAGTTGCCTGTGTTTTTTTGTTTTTTTGTTTTTTTGGTTTTTTTTAGGTGCACAAAGACCCTCATATAATTCATATTACATGCTTATATTTTGCATAGTTGAGAAATTATATATTTCGAATTCATGTCTTCAGAGGTTTTTTTCCCCACAGTCTGTCCTGAAGGTCACAGCATTCTACCATTTTGCTGAGACAAAGACCTCACCTCCCAGATTCATGCAGTCTTTGATTATCATGGAGCCATTAACCTTAGCCAAAAAAACATTTCTTGAAGGAGGAATATGAAACTATGTACATTATTATATAAATAAGACTTATGCCCACAGCAACCATCAACACCCATGGAGGCCCACACCCTCTGGCTCTGCTTCAGGGGCAGGAAACCATGTCATACTGTCCCTTACCTGGCCAAGCCAGACTCAGCACTATGCTTCACCTTAAAAGCTCTGTAAAATTCCCCCTCACAGCCTTCTCAAGGGGACTCCAACTTTGCCACATGTTGCCTGGCTTCATTGAATCTCTAAAACCATGGGGAGAGAATCTCATTTTGTATTATTTCATGCTTTCAAGCAGTGCCACATGGGAGGGAGACATTGACAGGTTCCTCTAGCAGCTCAGGGCAGAGCTTGCCTCCTTGGGCCTCAGTTGAAGCAGTTTCTGTATTCTGATGCTAATGAAAAGGTTTCTTAGCTTCTAGAAAGAAGGAAGACTTCAGCTTCAGGTTCTCCTCTTTTACAGATTGAAGCCACGGCTGGGGAAATATAGCTCTCAAGGAAGTTTTGCTGCTCGTTCAGTGCAGAACCATTTCTTGGGTCTGTGGATTGTAGCATAAACAGGAGGCTTCTCTTTAATGGTGAGAATCTAACAGTTGCTGCCTCCTGTTAGCACATGACTTAGCTACTGCCTTAATCTTCCTACTGTTTATTTTTTGCTCTTTAAACCACATATTTGATCATTATTTTTCCCCTTCACCTGTTGCTATGTTTCTCGGTAGATCTACATGGAAATACTCACCGATAACCATGCCACAAACTCAATGAGGTCTCCGTGAGGTCTACTCTAATTTTTAATAATTTAGCTCCATACAAATTCCCAGGACAGAGTCAGAATGCAGATTCCTTGCTACGTATCACATAACTGGCTGTTAGCCCTATTGCTGATAGAGTTCCTTGTGTTTCAGACCTGAGATGAACTCCACTTTCTGCACTATTCTAAGTATTTCTGTCTTACAAGCTCCTGCAGAACAGCCTTTCAGGTTCTGTCCAGTGTATTCAATGGCTTTTCTAGCTAAAGTTCCAAAGGCTTCCACATCTACCAAAACCCATTACAGTCATGTCAATCACCTCAACAACTCTGCTTTACTGACAATAATTTCTATATCAGCTACTTTTATATTGCCGTGATAAGATACTTTTACCATTAAGGAGACTTAATTGAGTCCCTTTTCTCTGCTAGTTAACAAATTAAAAGGAAGAAAAACAATCTTGAGTACACCAAGTATATCAATGAAAAAAACCACAGATCTCATCTTAAAGGGAATAGAAGGTAGTTTATTCTGGAGACATTTTTCATGAACACAGCCCAAGAATACAATTTTAGATTACCCTAAATTCTATGGTGCAATATGGAAACAGTTCAGAGTTCCACAGAACAAAGAATGTTATAATCAAGGCAAGTTTAAAACACATTGATGGGTACGTCATCATGGTGGTTACTGTGACATGGGAAGGATTCTTTACAGGCCTAAGATGCTATCTGATGATGTTCTTAGTTTGGGGGTTGGTAGTAGTTCATAGTCTGTGAAGGTAATAGATTTCAAAAGTTTTTTTTACCCATTAGTCATTGGACATTCGTTCTGACACAAAAGTGGTTAAGGAATGACTGTTGGGTGTACTTGATGAAATTAACCCTAAATAAGGTAATTAGCCTCTAGACCTGGGGCATTCCAAACTCAGCACAATGTTATAGTTACAAGCAGTCTTTGAAGACACAGCCTCTGTCTAGGAACTCTGGTTCATTTCTTCATTGAAAGAAATGCTTTTCCTCCCCTCCTCCCCTCTCCGGAGATAAGGGCGCCTAGCTAGCAGATATTTCCTGTGGGATGGGCATTCCTCCCCTCCCATCTCCAGAGATAAGGTCACCTAGCTAGCAGATGTCCCCTACCCCCCTCCAAGCACTCGGGAGAAACATGTTAGAAAGCACGTAAGCCCCTGCTACCTCATTCCCTAAAGACCAATCAGTTTAAAAGTCACACTGTTCTGCCAATCACATTGTACCTAATGGCGGCTGCTCTAAAATCCTATTTAAGGTCCCTGAACGTGCTCTGGGGGGTCGCTCTCCCATCTTGGTATGTAGAGCGGCCTCAGCATGCTGATGAATCAATAAATATCTCTTGCATTTTGCATCAATCCCCAACTCCGGGTGTCCATTCAGAGGGTCTTCGGTAAGTTAAGACTCCCCAGAGTCTTACAGTATCAGTGGAGATGGGGACATAGACTTAGGAAACAGCAGCAGGAAGAATCAACCAGAAAAGAAAGGCTGTCTGTGGGGTGAAGAAATAAACACAGTACTGCACAGAAAGAAAACCTCCTGCAAAGCAGCAGGGGGACTCAGGAAGCCGAAGGTCAGTCTTTCCTAAAGGGTTGAGTGTTCTAAGGGTCTTTGAAGGGTCTTCCTCCCCTAATTTAAGGTTGATCAGTTTGAACACAGACAGGGAAGCTGATAGGTCCACAAGTTTAGGGGTAAACAGGCCCTAGTCTGACCTTGAACTTGTCCTACCAATCCACAAGCCAGAGGTCTTTCTGGCAGGAGAAAAAGCATGGAAACTTTAAACAAAAGCTGCAGAAGCAGGAGACTAGTTGAGCACAGACACAAAGCAGAGAAAGAGAACAGAAAATATGGCTAAGCTGCAAAACCACCCTTAGTGACAGACAGATTTTCTCTAGCAAGGTTCTACCTTCTACAGGTCCCATCAACTTCCTAAGCAATCTCTCCATCTAGGGACCAAATGTTCAAACCCATGAGCATGAGAATGTCTCAAATTCATCTTCTAACTTGCCTATGGCAAATTCAGTTTCTTCTACCTTTTAAATTTTCACTGGAACAAGACAGAACTGAGGGTGTTTCACATATGAGTGGCAGAACCAGCTTCAATTTCTATCTCACTTTAGTAGTAAAACTTTCTTACACTGAAACCCAACATTTATTAATGTTGTTTAACAGTTTTTTAGTGCTAAAGTACACAATGATGCTAACAGCAATTGAAATGGATTCTACAGATTGTCTACAGGTTACATATTTTATTTCTAGAGTTCTATTGTTTTGTATAGAATCCTGATAAATTGGCCTTGGCTCAGTATACTTTTTATATTATGTAGGAACCTAAAATATAACATAAAAGTCATTGTATAATACTTGGAGAAAGAAAAGAAAGTTAAAAGTCATTTTCACTAAGCCTCTTTGTTTTGTTACATTTTCTTGGTGACAACCATTCTAACACAGCTCTCATATTAGGTGACATCTTTTTCTGGCTCTGGTCACCATCCTCCTGATGACCATTTCTTCTCTCACCTGTGGCCATTTCTTATTCTTCTATTGGAGAAATTCCTTTTTTCTACTTTTTAGTTGTGTTCTTTTTTTCTATTAAGCTACAAGATTCAAATAATTAAACTCAAAATGAAAGAAGAGACATCACAACTGACATCACAGAAATGTGTCAATGATGAACAATTCTATACCAACAAACTGGATATCCTAGAAGAAAGAGACAAACTCCTAGAATCATATACATTATCCAGACTAACTCATGAAAGAATAAAAATCTGAACAAATGAACAATTGAAGGTAGTGTGCTGGTTAGTTTTCATCAACTTAACACAAACTTAGACATATGTGGGAAGAGGAAATCTGTTGGGGAATTCTTTATCAGTTTTGCCTGTGGGTGAGTCTATGGGCACATTTAATTGGTTGTTAGTTGATGCAGAAGGTCATTGTGGGTGATAATATCCCTGGGCAGGTGGGTCTGGGGTGTGTAAGAAAGAAAGCTGAATTGGTAAGAGGAAGCAAGTCAGTAGACAGCAACCTCTGTTGGTTTTTGCTTCAAGATCTTCTCTTGGGGTCCCTCAGTTGTGAAGTACCATCTTTGAGCTAAAATAAACCCATTCCTCTCCCAGTTGTTTTTGGTTAGTGTTTTATCACACCAACAAAAAACCAAACTAATACAGGGAGATTGGATTAATAATAAAGCCTTTAACTAAGGAAAGCAAAGAATCAAATAGTTTACTGCTGGTTCAGGAATTTAAAAATATTCAGCAGCAGTATTCATTAAGATTGCCCAAAAGTTGGTGATAAAGAAAAGTTATTTCCAAAATCATGTCATGGGTCTATCATTACTATCATACCAAAGCCAACCACACAAGAAAAAGTCAGCAAGAGGCCAATATCCTTGATGAATACAAATTTAAAAATCCACAGTAAATTTAGCAGGCTAAATTCAAATTTACTATATGTAAATTGATTAATATGAATCACCTTGTCAACAGAATGAGGGATAAAACAGCATGATTATCTCAAATGCAGAAAAAGCATTACATCATTTGATCCCCTTCACTATAAACAAAAATAGAAAAAGAAATAACTATTTATAGCTGGAACTGACCTCAGCAAAGCTACATATGACAAGCTTGCTGCATATTGTTCTCTTTAATCCCAGGGACAATGTAAATATGCGTACTTGTACCACTTCTAATTCTAATAGTAGTAGAAGTCTTAGCCAGAGGTATTAAGGCAGAAAAAGAAACTGATGACATCCAAGCTGAAAAAGAAGGAGGAAAATTATTTCCTTATACAGATGACATGACCTTATATTCAGAAAACTTTTGGTACCATCAAACAAGAACAGATGTGTAACTAACAAGCACGTGCAATGAAGTTTCTAGCTATATAATCATGCTATTAAAATCATTGTTGCATAGTTAATCTTGATTCTCCATTTCCAATTTCCTATTCCCATCCCCAGCTCTGTAGCAGACTACATGCAGGAAACTGCCCTCTTTGATTTTACTCCCTATGGACACCGCTAAGCCTCATGGCAGACCTAGCTTTCCTCCTTCATGTGGACCCTTTCACACAAACACCCCAATTCTAGCACATCCCCATTTTTTGTGTCTGCTCCCAATACCTAGAAACACCTGCAAGGACTCAGAAGTATTCTCTAACACATACCTACTACATGTTCCTAAGATCCAGGGAGAGCAACAGAGACCAAGATTCCAACCAACCAAAGACAAGACAAGATATTATTACCTAGAATCACAATCATCCCAAACCTAGACACCAACTCCAAAAAAAAAAAAAAAAAAAAAACATTAACATAAAAGACAATATGCCTCTACCAAAACCCAGCAACCCCACTACAGTAGGCCATGAGAAATATATTAACCTGAAGAACAAGACAAGGGCTACAAATTAGCTATTGTGTATTTACTTAAGGACCTCAAAGATGATATGAATAAATCCACTAATAAAGTCTGTGAAAACACAAACAATCAGTGGGTTGAAATGATGAAAAATGAGAACAAACAAACGGAAACAGTTTAAGACACGATAGCAGAAATAGAACCATTAAAGAAAACCCAAATTCAGATAAATCAGAAATAAAACTTTAGGAAGTCAAACAAAAACCTCAGAGGTAAGCCTTACCAACAGACTACAAAAGATGGGAAACAGACTCTCAGATAGAAGAAATGAATACTTCAGTTAAAGAAAATATTAAATCTTAAAAAACAAAACAAAACAAAAAAACCCAGGCACAAAACATCCAGGAAGTGTGGGACACTATGAAAAGGTCAAATCTATGAATAATAGAAAGAGAAGGAGGAGAAGAAATCGACATCAAAAGGCACAGAAAATATTTTCAGCAAAATCAAAGAAGAAAAAGTCCCTAAACTTAAAGAAGAGGATGTCTGTCAAGGTACAAGAATCATATAGATCATCAAATAGAGTGGAAAAGAAATTCTCTTGGAACATAAAAATCAAAACACTAAACATATAGAACAAAGAAAATATTAATAGCTGCAAGAGGAAAAGTCCAAGTATCATACATAGGCATATCCATTAGGATAACACCTAACTAATGTCTCAGGGGAGACTATCAAAGCTGGAAGGGTCTTTGTTTATGTTCTACAAAATCTAAGACACTAAAGATGCCAGCCCAGACTACTATATCCAGGAAAAATTTCAATCACCAAAGATGGAGAGAAAAACATTTCAGAAAAAGCAGACAAACAAACAAAATATCTAAATTTAAGCAGTACCTATCTCCAAAGCCAGCTCTATACAAAACACTAGAATGAAAACTGCAACTTAAAGAGGTTAATCACATCCAAGAAAACACAAGAAATAAATAATCCCATGTCAGCTAATTAAAAGATAGGGGAGCACACCATAATAAAATAAATAACAGTAATCAAAAACACTGCTCATTGATGTTTACACTCTTCAATTCTTCAATTAAAAGACACAGATTAACATATTGGATTAAAAAGCAGGAACCTTCCTTCTGCTATGTCTAAGAAACACAGCTCAATATCAAGGATAGACATCCTCTCCTGTTAAAAGAATGGAAAAGGTAGTCCAAGCAAATGAACCCATAAGCAAGCTAGTGTAACTCATTTTAATGTCTTACAAAATGTACTTTAAAACAAAACTAATCTGATGAGATAGGGAATTACATTATATTCACATCAAAGGAAAACCCCAGCAAGAGAATATTGCAATTCTAAACTTCTATTCCCCAACACAAGGACACCGAAGTTTGTATAAGAAACATTGCTATAGCTGAAATCACATATTGACCCTCCTACAGTTATAGGGGGTGACTCCAATACCCAACTTTCTCTGATAGGCCACCCACACTAAAACTAAACAGAGAAATTCTAGAGCTATCTGGCAAATGGACCTAGTGAATATTTGCAGAACATTTCATTGAAACACAAAAGAATATACCTTCTTCTCACCATTTTATGAAACTGTCTCCAAAGTTGACCACATACTTTAATACAAAGCAAGTCACAAAACAGATATAAGAAAATTAATGTAACACTCTGCATTCTATCCATCCAGCCACCATGGGTTAAAGCTGGACATCAACAACAACAACAGAAAGCTTACAAACCCACGGAAACTGAACAGCTCATTACTTAAAAAAAAAAAAAAAGTGTCGAGGTTGAAATTTAGAAAGAAATTAAAAACTTTTTAGAACTGACTGCAAATGAAAACACAACATGCATAAACATATGGGGCACAATGAAAGCAGTTCACAGCAGTAAGTGCCCACATAAAAGACTAAAGAGAACTCATATTACTCATATTAGTAACTTAATGGCATGCTTGAAAGCTTTAGAACAAAAAGAAGAAATAACACCCAAAAGGTAAAGATGATAAGAAATAAACAAACTCAAGGCTGAAACAAAAAATTAGAATAAAAACTATAAAAAGAATCAATGAAATAAAGAATTGATCTTTGGAGGAAATCAATAAGATTGCTAGACACTTGGACATATTAACTAAAAGATGAAGAGACAGGATCCAACTTAACAAAAATAGAGGCAAAAAAAAAAAAAAAAGATATAACAATAGTTACCAAAGAAATCCAGAGACTGAAATGGTCATTCTTTAAAATCTGTATTCCACCAAACTGGATAATCTAAAAGAAATGAATAATTATCTTGAAGAAGATCACATACCATAGTTAAACAAAATTTAGATATGCAATTTAAACAGATCTATAAGATCTAGTCAAATAGAAGTTCTAATTTAAAGTCTACCAACACAAAACAGCCCAGGATGACATAGATTCAGTTCAGAATTCTATCAGATTTTCAAAGAATGAATGCCAGCCAATACCTCTCAAATTGCTTTGCAAATAGAAAAAGAGTGAATATTTTTATAGGGCTGTAATTACCATGATATGTGAATGACATAAAGATCCAACTAGGGAATTACAGAGCAATTTTCCTTAAGAGCATAAATAAAAAACTCTCTACTAAATGCTCACGAAATAAATCCAAGAACACATCAAAAAGATCATCCACCATAACCAAGTAAATTTAATTCCAGAGATTCAGGGATGGTTCAACACATCCCTGTTAATAAATGTAATTCACCGTATAAACAAAGTGAAAGACAAAAAACACATATTAATCTCATTGATGCAGAAAAGGCCTTTGGCAAAACCCAGCACTACTTCATGATTAGAGAGAGATTAGTGATACAAAACACATACTTTAAAATAATAATGAGACTTTACAGAAAGCACATAGCACAGTTCTTGAAGTCTTAGCTAATGAAGTAAGACAACTGAAGGAAATCCAGGGGATACAAATTGGAAAGGAAGAAGCCACAGCATCTTTATTTGCAGATGATATAATCTTATAGATAAACGATCCTTAAAAATTCTACCAGGAAACTTCTACAGCTGATAAACACATTCAGCAAAATGGCTGTATACAAAATTAGCACAAAAATTCAAAAGCCTTCCTGTATACTAATGACAAATGAACTGAGAAAGAAACCAGGGAAACAACACCTCTCACAATAGCCTCAAATAATATAAAGTATCTTGGGTTAAATAGAACCAAATAAGTGAAAGACTTGTATTAAAAAAAAAAAAAAAAGCTTCTTTTCTTTGAGGAAAGAAATTGGAGAAGGTATCAGAAGATGTAAAGATCATACTCATGGATCAGCAGGATTCATATAGTAGGACTGTGCAAACAATGAAAAGCAATGTTTCTAAGGTATCTTAATTATTATTATTATTATTATTATTATTATTATTATTAGTAGTAGTAGTAGTAGTAGTAGTAGTAGCAGCAGCAGCAGCAGCAGCAGTAGCAATGGTATTAAGATGAGTGTTTTTCTAATGAGAGTGAGCAAAAAACGTTGTGGGTTTATGGGGTTGAAAGATACAACCCCATGAGAGGGGGGAGATGTAATCAGAATATATCATGTGAAAAATATATGTTTTCAATTTAAAAACAAATGAAATAAAAAATAAGATACTTATTTCATATGCATTAAGGAAAGCATTTTAAACAAGAATCAGGCAAACAATCTCATTTCAAAATAGCATTAAAAAAGTTATAATTTGAGAATAAATTTAACCAAAGAGGTTGAAGAACTGAACATAAAAATATAGAACATGATACTGAAGACAATATAAGTACATGGAAAGATAGCCTGTGATCACAAACTGTTTGAAATGCCCATAGTGATAGAAGCAGTCAATGGTTTCTATGCAGTCCCCATTGAAATCTCAAAGACATTTTCCTCAGAAACAGAAAAGAAAATTTTTTAACTCACATGGAACTACAAAAGACTTGAGCAAGGAAATCTTAAGAAAGAAGAAAAACAATCAAAGCAAGAGACTTATGACTTTCAGAACCTTGCAGAACGTAAAGTACAATCACATGGCTTACCTTGTGTGCAAGCAGACACATTGACCGACGGAACAAAATAGGGAGCCTTAAAACAAACCGCATGCATCATCAGTATTTAATAAGGGTGTCAATAATGCTTGATCTGGAAGGATAGTTTCTTTAGCAAATTACATTGAAATTACTAGACATCTGCATCCAAAAATATCTGTATTTTACCGCAAACACAAAAATAAACTCAAAATGAATTAAAGATTTAAGAGAGACCTGAAACCATGTAAATCTTTAAAAGAACACATAGGGAAAAGCTTTAAGTAATGTCCCATCAAACTGAAAGCTTCTCAATGCTGCACACACTACAACGGGATGGGAGGGCAGCACAGAATGGGGGGGGGAGAGATATTTGGAACTGCATATATGGTAGCAAGGTGCTATTCAAGATAATCTGTTTTTGTTTTTTGTTTTTTGTTTTTTTTTCTTCAAGACAGGGTTTCTCTGTGTAGCCCTGGCTGTCCTGGAACTCACTCTGTAGACCAGGCTGGCCTTGAACTCAGAATCATGGTTTCCAACTGCCCTAATACTGGGACCCTTTAATATAATTCCTCATGTTATGATGAGCCACAGCCACAAAATTATTTTTGTTGCAACTTCATAACTGTAATTTTGCTACTGTTATGAACTGTAATGTAAATAGTTGTGTTTTCTGATGATCTTAGGGACCTATAGATTGAGAACCACAGGTCTAAGGGATTCAAGCTTACTAGTGCAGTTACACTAACATGTCTCTTCAGTTGATACATACTTACATCATGTCTGTCTTTCACAGCAGTCTGCAACAGTGTATAACACCTTCCCAATGCCTTAGCTATGGTACTCCGAATGATGAAGTTCTCACCTTGCTAACTGTTGAACTTCCATGAATATTTCAAAGTCAGGTTTAATTCTAGTTATCCCAAGCAGAACTGGGCCATCAAATTTATTTTCTGCTGTCATGCAGGGCTTGCTGTTACTCCTGATTGTACAGTTTCTGTTCATACATACAGTGTGCAAGTAAGAAAATGAGCACACAGGATAGACGTTAATGTTTAACACAGTATTATCTACTCAGGGAATTTACCCACAGAATCATGTAATGGTTGCTTTTATGGTAGAAACTATCTAAAATTATTTATAAAGAGACAGAAAGACAGACAGAGACAGAGACAGAGAGAGACACACAGAGAGCCTCCAAGAGAGAAAAATAAGAAAAGGTAAATCAATTCTGATAATATCTACAAGTAGAAAAGTAAATCAGTGCCATTTGGTTCAACTACTGTGCTACTATCAACAGAAAAATTTAAATCCAACTGAAAAAATTCTTTCCGTAAGAATTACAATTTTAAAAATGGATTGGTAAGGGGGCATGCTAGGAAATACAAAGGGAGTTACAGGGAGGAAATGGGGCTGACACAGACTCATTTTATTCCACATATCTACTGTAGTCTCAAAAAATTAAAATTGAAAATACAATAATTATAATAAATGACAGTTAAAAGTAAATTTTCAACATAACATGTTTACTGATTCTCTGGGGGTCTCACATCATGCACCCTCAGCACACTCACTCCCAGCTCTTCCGTGACTGCTCCCTCAACCTTGTGACCGCCCCCCACAAAATTGTAAAAATAAAAATAAAAATAAGCAAGCCCAATCTGTGTTCTCTATATTCTCACTGGAGCAGGTCAAACTCTCAGTGGCTTGCTCCTTAAATAGAGCTGAGTCCATCCCCTCCTGCATCCCTGGACTCCTCCTGGAGCCATCAAATGTGGAGAGCTAATCTTCAGCACCCCAGTCACACTTTTTAAGAGCTCTCTTCGGTGGCTTTCTTTCTAGGCTGTTACTTTTTGGAAGCAGGGGAGTAGATGTTGTCAGAGAAGCCTTCTATGTCGCCCCTCTCAACTGTGCATCTGCAGTCATCAACATCACAGCAAAAGGAGCCTCCTTGCTTTCCCCAGTCATCTCTGTCCCTCCCTGATTTAATATCCTCTGCCTCACTGTCCCCAATCAAGCCGTAATGGCTTTCTTGGTTTTCCTTGAACTTTTGAACAGCATCATTTCAAATTATCTACCAGGAATTTAGGCTTTTATCTATAGATATTAGCCTCCTTGGGTTTCAACATCACCATCACAGTGGTTTTTCTGGATGTTCATCTGCGTTTGATGGGGAATCAAGCCAAGGGAAATGATACTGTATGGCTTTTCCACTTGAACTTTGCAGAAGAGACTTATAAAAGTTGTCAGCATTGTACATTTTTTAAAATATCAAAAATATCCTGGAGGAATTCAACCATATAGCTGACCCAATTTCCCAGGCCACCCTTAAGATACTAATGTGTTAAATGATTGGTTCTTTGCCAGGCCTGTCTTTAACCTCTTGATTATTGCTGTATCACTTGTTATGAAGTTGAGCTCTTCAGCTCATGTACCATTTAGACATATTATTAGAAACATGATATTGTTGTAATATAAATGTGTAAAATTATATTTTCTCCCATTCTAAGTCAGAAATAGGGTAACTTGATGGAGCCTAGACAATCTGCTTTTGTCCAAGTTGGAAGTGATGGTCCATTTTCTCCCTGACCTGTCTCTCGCATTTCACTTGTGATTGGATTTGGTAGCTCTGCATGAGTATACTTCTTATTCTGAGAACAAGCAAAACAAAACAGAGTCAAAGAGGAACATACTTTATGAGCATCTGAGTACTACTCCAAAACTTCACAGAAGACCTTCACCAACGAATAACTATCCCATGGCGAAGAAACCCAACCTTGTAGCCCCAGGACTAAACCTCTTCCAGCCATTACGTCTTCCACGCAGACGTGCCACATTCAGCCGAACCAGAGCATCACTGCTTCACGCAAAAGCTTGGCTATGATACATGTTTGTGTCTCCATCTTATAGCAGGACTCCCTCTAGTGGTAGAAGGAAAAGCTAAGGTCTGGGTGCTTGGATACAGAGACTTCAAACCAAAGTAAACAGACTATGGTGCTTAAGAGGCGGCAGAGGCTGCCTTTTGAGGTTCTGAAAGATGAACTGAGTAATAGGATCTCAAACTTCCACGTGAGGAACTCTGACACCTCTTTTGTGACTGCTTTTGCTGCCTTAAGCCTGCCCCATAAGAACAGTCGTTGTGAGGGGACTTTATTGTTGTTTGATCCAGGAAGATTCACGAAACGAGTACAGGTGAATGTCGGGAGAAATGTCCACTGTTTGATCACTGGCGGGTCCATGCAGTGAAGGCTGTCGGCTGTGTGGGACGGATCCCTGCTGTTTGAACTGAAAAGGCGAAGCACAAAGTTTTTTTCCTTTTCATCACTTAATAACCTCCGAGTTCTGTACTAGGTGCATTGTGGGACACCACGGGCTTACAGTTCAAAGGAATAGATGATTTTTTTAATGTAAATATTTAAAACACATTAAAGAAAGTGTTAAATTTCATAGTCAGATGGCCACAGGAGTTACACCTGGAGCACTAAGGATGAAGAATTTACTTCTAGGAGTTAGAAGACAAGATACTCTTCATATTGACCTGTAGCAGTGACCTATCTATCCATATCTGTGCCTGTGTCTATAACTTTTCCATGCACATATGTACATATATGGGCATACATATAAAGTCAATAAAAGAAAACCCAGTGTTTATAGAAAAGTAAATAGCTGGCTACTTGGGAAAAATAGTTTTAACAAATAAAGAATTCTTACGTATGAGAACAAAATATACCAATTTCTTACTAACAATAAAATAACTAGAGATAATTAATAACATGTAGCAAATGTGTTTCAGTTTACTAGAAATGACATAAATTAAATCTATTAATTAGTTAAGTTTGGTTACTATTTAACTATTCAGTTAACTAAACTAAGTGCAGTTGATAACAACAAAATAAGAAGTCTAGTTAAAGCAGCGAAATGTACAAAGATCAACACTCACTAGTAATTCCACCAAAGGCGTAAAGGGAGGGTGCGCTTGGAAGAAGCCTGATTATGTTGAGTCAGAGTGGGAAAGACTTGAAGTTTTTGGAATTTGATTAAAAGGAACACGCTGCTACCTGATGCAAGATAGCATCTTTTGGAGATGGCAGGGATGTGGCACTCATGAAATCACAGGAGTTTGGTTGGCTGCACAGTGACCACACCAGGTGACATGCTGATGAGAATAGGGAAAGTTTTCAGAAGGCCCCATGCACGCCTAGATGAGGAGGCAGGCAATGGTTGCAGAAGGAGACAGGATCAGTTCTCTTTAGGGTAGAGCCTCCTGATAGGTTATCCAAGCCAAAGCACTCAGCCCTAAACACGTGTGCATTCAGGCAGCAGTAATCAGACTCAATAAGTTGTGTATAAACACATACATGTAGCAATGATAATTAGAGAAGCAAAGGTCATGCATTGAGAAGCAGGTGGGGGAAGAATGAAGGAGAGGGTGGGGAGCAAAGGGAGGGGTAGAAATGATGTAAATACACTATACTCCTGTATGCAATTCTCAAAGAAATATAATCAACTTATTACTAGTGTTTTAATTCTGGGAAAAAGAAACAATGAGGTGAGTGACTATGTCGAACTGTTTGTGTAATAATCTCTTGGTAACATTCAGTGGAGTGGCAGACAAAACAAGCTACTAACATCCAACCCTAAGTATGTTGCCAGGTTGTGGGGCTAAATAATTAGAGACAAAACGGAGCATCACATGGAAGAAAGTCCAACATTATGATAAACAATATTAATTTTAAAGTGAAAACGACTTACGGAAGAACATTTCAACACAAGACGGCGATGACTCTGTCCAGAGAATAACCTGTATGCTCGTATGAATTAGCGCGGGACCATTTCCGGCAGCGCTGAGACTACGGAAGCTTTCCCTTTCAAGTTTACCTTCTTCTATCGTATACCTACCCCCACGGTTATGACAGATCGCTTTTATTAGCAAATAAACCAATTAAGTGATTTTTATTGAGGGCGAGAAAGCTTAAGAGATTGGTAACAACCCCATCAAAATCTCTTAGCTACATTTTCCCACGAGGCTTCCTAAGCTACCCATGTAATTTCTTGCTTCAGTTTATCTCAGGGCTGAGGTCAATAAAGGGAACAACAAAGGGGTTCAGTCTCTTTAGACCACAAAAGATCTAGTTAGTTCACTGGTGAAAAATGCTCTCTTCTGACCCTCTGTAGTGAGGTTTCATACCTTGGGGGGTTAAAAAGAAACATGTAAAGACAGGAAGCCCCACTCAGAGGGACATACCAACACAGCTCCATGGTAAGAATACACACTCCCGTGCCTACATTCTATACATGCACTACAGGCTCCCTAGGGCCTGGTGCTACTCAGGGTCAAGTGTAAGAGCTGAGAAAATCACTTAGGATTGCTGCCCCTACACAAGGAGAGGGTGGAGATGGCGGGGGAATCCATGGGCCTTCTCTCTCTACACTTGTAGTCTCTCTGATTCCATTGTGTCTGCCCATTCATCATACTAAGCTCTCAATTTCTCAGAGATAGGATTCACTGTCCTTAACATTGTGGCCAAAATTACTCTGTCTGTTACTGTAGTGGAGCCAGGCAGGATTGTTCTGGAATCTTAGTGTTACCGTTAGTATTATGGTATTGTATCATTCTACTTAAGGGATAAGTGAACGCTTTGAATTTTCTTATCTATAGGACAGCACAATATTGTTACATTTAATGCTGGTGAAGGTCAGGGTGATTTAAGTACAACGCCTAGCACACAGCCAGTGTTTCAGAATTGAAAACCATTCTCTGTATTAAAGCAAAGCAGGAATTAGCCTCTATTAATCACAAATTGGCTGGCTATATAATTTGTTAAACAAAGAAGATCAGTTTTGACAGTGAAAGTGTGTTTGCTTTAGTTAGGCCAAGGCACAAAGGAAATCTGGAACCGTCTCTGGGAAAGTTAAAATGGTCATGCTGGCTAGAAGATTATTAACATAATACCTTCAATTGCACTATACTTGCAATGACTGGTGCTTTAAGGTCAGTTTGAATCTGGACAGTTTACTTAGGGCAATGGTTTGAGAGACTCTGATGGTTTTCGGAGATGTGTACATCATACCATATCCCGGGTATCTTGAATATTGTACATGATAAATAAATGTTTAGGGGTCCATGTCCAGATGTCCCCAAACAATTAGTTTCAGCTGCCAGGAAATCACAGCGACAACTTCTCCACTAGTCAGCCTAAGGCAGTAACAATCGTTTCTGCTGTCTAGGTGTCAAGAATAGAGGTAGCAGATTGCTATTCTCTAAACAAGATCTTGGGAATTTTTGAGAAAGGTCGAAAAACACTTGGCTTTCATGGCACTCTGTAGACTGTGTTTGCTTGAGTCACATGTTGAATGCACTAGACAATGATCCATTTTAGGGCAGGCACCACCAGGGTCTCCTTTGTGTTTGTATCCCCAGAGAGTGCACAGCAAAGAGTCCAATAAATACTTGCAGGATTAAGAAATAGTAATAATGAAATAATTGTAAAATAAACAATCATAAAATAAAAGGCACATTGTAGTTTGCCATACAAATTTAGAAATTGCATTTACCTTTGGGTCTCAACTTCATAGCCATAGGAGGAAGATGGGTAATAAAACTTCCTGCATGTTTGTCAGCATCATAAGTCATAAACCTTATTAAGGGAGTAAGTTTCTGTGTCACCATGTGCTTCATGCTGTTGGATTTGGGTCTGGGAGAACTGGAGTTTGAATATAACTTTTGTGATATCATAAGTCTTAGATTCCAGTACTATAATGGTTAAACTCAATATTGTGGAAAAAAATGAGTGTTGCCTATTGTTCAATGTATGAAAGACATCACCTCTACATTGTTCACTAAGATTACTTTAAGGATTTAGAATTCTATTATTTTTTAAATTTCTAATTAAGTTCATAATGCTCATAAGATAAAACCAGAACATTCACATTCCTATTCACAGTGAGGAAAAGAGAAAACCTTATTTTATTTAGACTATTGGGCATTGATAGTGAATTGGTAGATGAAATAAACAAATTGATACACACTAAAAGCTGCCTACTAACACAACACATTTTCATAAACACAAAATTCACACCATCAAGAATAAATGATTGGTTGTTGGCATGTTTTCCTGGATTATTGGAAATGACATTGGTTGCTTACCCTAGTGCTTGGGTTCTCATGAAGGCTCATTATCTGGCTGATTCAGAAGGAGTCTGATAGCCTAAAATCTTTTACACTTTCTCCACTAGAAAATCAGAATGTAAGTGCATCAGCAAGATTGAAGGAAGTTGAATAAAGATTTGCCAAGTGTGGGACAATGCTTTTGGTAACCATGTGCATGTGTCTACACATGGGAAAGAGGGACCCAGCAAGAAAGAAACACCAGACAAAAGCCATCAGCACATTCTGAGCCAAGGAAGAAGTCGGAATACCTTGAAGTTGGTTGTTGTCTTTAGAAGAGTTTAATTTTTTCCTCCTTTTTTTTTTTTTTAAAATATTATCCTATAAAAGACAAGTTTTCTTATGCCGTTTGCATATACAGGTTTTATTGATTGACCCGCTTGACCTCCCCCTCCATTTCATGGCCTTGTCTCCAATCTGCACCCTACTCTTCTGCCCTCAACGATTGATTCCCCTTCCACTGTTATACCCTTTACTTTCTAGTGCCTGCCCTCCTCACATGCCTCCTTTCAGCCCTCATTGTCTGTCTCATGGGGCCCTTCTCAAACTTACCCACACTTAACCATACGTATTTAACCATTTAGAAACTAGGATGCATGTGAGAGAACACATGTGGGGTTGTCTTTCGGACCCTGGGTTCTCTCACTTAATATTTTCTAGTTCCATCAATTTTCCTGATGTTTTATAACTTCTTATCTCTTCAAAGTTGAAATTCCATTGTATGTATGCTTTACATTTTCATTATCCACTGATCTGTTGAAGAATCTTGGACATCCAGGTTTCACAGTTGAAAAAAGAGAGGCAATAAACACGTGGGTGAGCGAGCACCTCTGTAGCACGGTGTATTGCATGTTTGCCTAGAAGGATTAAAGTTGGGTCATAATAGTTCTGTTTTAGTCTTTGAAGCTGTCTCCCATTGATTTACATTGTAGCCACACCAGACTACACTCCAACTACAGAGAATAAGGATTTACCTCTCCTCACACCCCTGTCAGCACTTATCCTTTGATTTCTAAATGTTAATCATTTTGATTGGGGCGAGACAGAGTCCCAAGGTAGTTTTAATTTGGGTTTTTCTGACTGCCAGGGACTTTAAATAATTAAAAATATTTATGGTCCTTTGTATTTTCTCTATTGAGAACTGTCTATTCAGGTCATCTACCCATCTATTGATTAGCAATTTCTTTCTTTTACTTTCCTTTTCTGTTTGCCCCCCCCCCCAGGTATTTACATATTCTAGATGTCAACTCTCAGATATAGGTGTTTACTCTGTTGATAATCTCTTTTGCTGTCCAGCTTGTTTTTAAATTTCATTTACCCCAATTTGTCAATTTCTAGGGCTATTTCCTATGACGTTGGCTCTCTACTCAGAAACTCTTTATCCACACCTGTGGTGGTGTGAATATACTTGGCCCATGAAAGTGGCACTGCTAGGAGGTGTGTCCTTGTTGGGGCAATGTGTTGCTGTGGGTGTGGGTTCTGGAGGTCTCCTCCTATGCTCAAGCATCACTTGGTATAGAAGAGTCAATCTCTCCCCACTGCCTTTGAATCAAGATAGTGAACTCTCAGCTCCTTTTCCGTCACTATGTCTGCCTTCACGCTGCCATGCTTTTTGCTATGATGATAATAAACTAAACCTCTGAACCTGTAAGTCAGCCCCAATGAAGTGTTGTCCTTTATAAGAGTTGTCTTGGTCATGGTGTCTGTTCACAGCAATGGAAATCCTAACTAAGACAGCACCTTTATCCCAAAGTGTTTTTCCTATGACTTCCTTTTGCACTTTCAACATTTTAGGTCTCAAATTGAGGGATCTTTGATTTGCTTAAATTTATTTTTATTCAGGTCCCATTGGTTTACATATCACGTATTGTGTCAATCACGTATTACCTTTGTCATTTCAGTTTTGTAGCATAGTTGAGAACAATTTTACAAATTCAGGGGATAGAGGAAGGAGTTGAGATAAAAATCAAATGTCTTTGTCAATCCATCTAAACTTAGAGAAAGAAATAGACATTAAAACACAGAAAGCATTTTAGATGCCAAGTAAATATGAGAAGAAATAATCTCCATATCATATAGTAGAGATGCCAAAATATAAAACAAAACAAAAAATATTTAAAGCTGTAAAAGTGAAACACCAACTAGCATACAGTGGCAGCAATGCTAAAATAATATTAGATCTGTTATCTAACACTGAAAGCCAAAAATGAATACTTTAAAAATATGAAATTAACAGTCAACTAAGATTGACAGTTGTACCAACAAAATTATCTGTTAAAATAGATGGGGAAATTGGAATGTTTTAAGACAAATACAAGTTAGGGCAATTTATGATAATTGATTCAACACTTCCAAAAATGCATAGCAGAATTCTATATACAAGGGAAGAAGAATAATGGTTTATGACACAAGAAATACAGAAAAAAATACATTCACGAGAGCAATAGACAATAAGAGGAGAACAGGGACGAAAACAATCAAGTCCAGCACAGCTAATTAGAAAACATCCAACATTATTATGAGAAGAAAGAAAGATCTGCCAACTAACCAATCAGAAAAAGGTCTACCAGCTAAACAATCAGAGAAAGGTCTGTCAACTAATCAACCAGAGAAAGATCTACCAGCTAACCAAACAGAGAAAGATCTACCAGCTAACCAAACAGAGAAAGATCTACCAGCTAACCAGAGAAAGATCTACCAGCTAACCAATCAGAATGATAAAAAGCAAAACAAGCTGCAGCAGTGCCTTCTCCTTACTCCCCGGCCTTTCCAAGCATACTTTGTGAAGACTTGTCAACTTTGACATTTTACATTTACAAATCTATCTAGTTAGGTACCCTCATTGCTCAATATTTCCATTTCAAACATCTTATTTATGTTTTTTAAAAGTTTACTCAAGACTCTAGTGGGAATACTGATAAATAAATCTTACTGTATACTACATATTGTGAAAACAATTAAGATCTAGTCCATGGTGCAGGAATCCTGTGAGTTTCATTCTAAGTGCCAGATACAAAAACAGTTTCAGTCAGTTGTCTTGGAAGTTTTGTGTCTTAAAAAAAAAGTTATTTTTTAAGAGTATAGAGGAATGTAAATCCTCTGAAAGCAGAAAGCAACTCTATCTCTGGGTAACTGAAGCTCAAGACTCCACTTGTAAGTCTGTGGCTTTCTGGGCAAACATTCAACCTCGTGTGGAGAACCAGTTGGAGAGTCTAAAATGAACTGTCTTTGTTTAGTTTAGACTCAGGATGTTCTATTTCAGCCTTGAAAATAGCTACCTTTCTGACTAAACTATTTCTAAGTGTTTATTATGTGTTTCGATATCCCCAAAGTAGTAGATGAAAATATGGGGGGAACATTTCCCAGTTTTGTAAAATGTACACTGAAATTGTATTTTATGCTATATTTTTACATGCATATTCATGCATATAATGTGACTTTCTTGTACCACCTTTTGCACTATTGTGGCTAGCAACTTGTCCATTCATTTGCCAGGATAATTAATTAAGCTGAGATATTTTCAAAAATGGAGTGAAATAGCTGCTGATGAAAACCAGAGCAAAGTGATTTAATATTGTTTCTTTAAATATCTATCTTTCTGCCTACTTATCTGCAACATTTCAAGTAACTCAGGCTGGCCTCAAACTCTCTATGTAATGAAGTATGACCTAGAACTGTCTGTCACTACCCCTAGGGGACCAAGATTACAGAGTCTGTCTACCACAACTAGATTATATACATTCTTTTGTTGTTGTTATATTTTTTTTGTTGCCGTTGCTTTGACACAGGCCATTGTTTTGTGACTCTGATTGTCTATAAACTCCTTATGTGGACCAGATGAACTTGAACTCACAGCAATCTTCCTTCCTCCACCCCCCTAGTTCTGAGATTACAGGTATGTGAAGTCACATAAACTGCAAGTATGCTAAACTTTCCTAACATGAATAAAAGCAGCTTCATGCCCAAGTGGACATGTCTGATTGAATTAGAAATAATTTCAGAAGATCCAGTGCCATCTAATAAGTTCTTAGTGTCAGAAGAAAGACTTATTAGGGACTTTCTTGGTCGTATAATGTTGGAATGAGTAGAACAGCTGTCTTTGTCAATGTCTGTATTTATGACTGTGCTGCAATTAAGTAAAAATTAGGGTGGGGTGGAGGATGGGGCGTGTTAGTGAGGGTGGGGGATGAGGTTCATGGAGGGGGCTGTTAATGGGGGAGGGGAGGAAGTGTAATGGGGGCAAGACTTGCATGAGTGGTTACTGGGAGGTCAGGAAGGGCTGATATTGGGTTGTAAAGTGAATAAATAAATTTTAAAAAATCTGTTTCTAATTGTGCCTCGGCCTTTGATCCTAGCATTTTTGTTTACTGTAAACAAGTAGTTGTGGTGTGTCTCAGCCCTAGCACTCACCTTTCATCTAAGAGCTAAACAAAGTCAACCATAGGCCAACAGAAAGAACAAGTAACCAGCTAACAGGGAGTGAATACAAATAAACAGAAAGGAGGGTCTTGGAGTTGACAGGTATTTAAGGAGGAGAAAGAGTTTCTTTTTTTCCTTCTGGGAAAGGTCAGTTGGGTGCTTTCTCTGCCTCTCTGAGCTAGCAGACTTTCAACCCAGTGTCTGGCTCCTGAGTCTTCACTGGTAAAATCAAACAGTTGGAATTTAGTTTTTCCAAACAACAAAACCCTACGTCAAAACTAATCTTAGGCTGTACTTTCAAACAGTGGGTCCACTTATTTGCATTCTCCTCCCTTCAGCCACCTCCATCTTGTCCATTAGTGGATGAGTTACTCTTCCAACCATTTGTCTCTGGTGGCAATCATGGAAACCCTTCTCCAAATGGTCTGTGGTTCAAAGCAGATATTTCTATTTTCTTTCATTGAGTAAGAAAGTTCACAGTCAAAGTATTTATTTTTACTTTAATCATTAAAGTTCAAGGCGTGATTCTGCCATTTCTCCCCATAAACTCAATACACTGGCAAATCTTTTCTATAAGTAAATCTTCAATAATGTTGTGGTTTGGATGGGTGGTGAATGGTCCTCAAAGGAGTAGTTCCCAGAATGGTGCTCCAGGAAGGTGCTGGGAAGCTCAGAAGTTAAATTCAATGTTAAATTTTCACATCATTGGGGGCTGGCATTCAAAATGACCCAGGGCTATTCTGCATATAGCTTCTGCTCATGAGGTGAGTGATTTGTTCCACCACCCACTTCTGCCACAGGGTATTTCATAACTACTCGCCACTAGTGGATTCCTATCTTGAGCTCAAGTTTTATTCCAAAAATTTACCGGAGAAAGAATAATAGCCAAGGCCAAGTTCCTTGGAGACTTTATATTGAAATATGAATTTTAATCAAGTCAAAGTGTATACTCATGTTTAAGTTATTTTTCCTCTGTTCTCAAGCACAAGATCTTCCACTCTAACAGGTTGTTCAAAAGTAGTCATCTTCCTGCTACCTGACAAAAATGTCTCTTGTGGTGATGGATGTTCCCTGTCTCTTTTAGATCTAGGTTTTACTGCAGTGAAATAGACTTAACAACAAACACTCTCCCATTCTGCTGAAGGAAAGGGGAGCTGCTGGTGACATTGAGAGAAAAAGGAAACATCGACAAGCTCTCAGCTCAGCTTACAAGGCCCGCAGCCTGCCTGTGCCACACAGTTTTTGCTCAAGAGTGTTAGATAGCAAGCTCCAAATCAAAGTGCAGAGTGCAGCTTGGAGGGCCTCCTTAAGTCTTGATGCCGATGCCTTCAATACACCCAACCCAAGCCATCTACTTCTGTGTCATAGTCATCCAAAGACTGCAACAGCTCTGAAATTTCCCATTCATAATTGTAACTGGAATAGTATATGGGTTCCAGTGACCACCCATCCTCAGTCCACATGAGTGTCACAATTACCAACATGTAGATTTTGTGTCATTAACTTCTTCCATTTGTAATGGTAAGATCGGTTAATGAAATTACAAAAGCTGAACTCATTAAAGAGAAACTGTGTGTGTTTATATATTCATAGGTCAGTGCTCAGGGGAATGAAAGACTTCTATAAAACAAGACAACATAGATAACTGGTAGTTTTGGCAAGGGGAGATTGTTAATATGAGAGGGGAGGACATCTGCCATACTCTGATGTAACTTTGTTGGGATTGGATTCTTTTTTTACCATCAAGGAAGTGCTTCCATGCTTCAGAAGCTAATGAGGACTAAATGAATACCAAACTACTGTTAATTAAACCTGACCACACTGAAGAGTGAGGTAATATACAATACCTCACATTCTCATCGGGGTAAAATAATTATCAAAAGCTTCCAATTGTCTCTTAGACTAGAGCTCTCTTTCTCTATAGACTGTAGAGAAAATAGGCATAGTAAACAGGGCAGAGAAATCACACATACACAGATTGGGTGGGGACAGAGAGGTGGGAATCCAAAAATAATGCCAAAGTATTACAGTATATAGCATTTGTTCATGTCAGGATTGTAATTAATGGGTGTGCTGAGTTCAAAGTGAAAGAGGCAGTTCATATCCCAAAAGCTGCTGGAAGAGTCACTTTCAGCACATGGCTCACCCGCTAAAAGCAGACAGGAGTGAGAGGTGCTTCTGGTTTATTTCTCCCTTTGTTCATGGCTCTTCCTCACCGGAGAGGAGCAGCAATGGTACCATTGCTTAGGAGATGAAAACCGTCTTCTCAGCCATCAGTATACATTCTTTGGTGAAGCTATCATAATGTGTTCTTATTATGCTGATCTGGTCATGCTTAGTGAGATACAGAGATGATCAGAATTTCCTATACGGAGGTATTTCAAGGTGTGTTTTTATACATTTCTGTTACATTGGGTAATGTATTAAGGAAAGTGGTGTGTATTTGGCTCAGAGTGTAAGCAGATGAAAGTTCCAAGAGCATACTGCTGGCTCTGGTGGAGTGTTACACAATAGAAGATGCCATTACAACAAGAACGCAGTGTGTGAGAGAGATCAGGGTAATATAGGAAGTCAGAGACAGAGAGAGAGAGAGAGAGAGAGAGAAAGAGAGAGAGTTAGGAAAGTCTAGTCTTGCTGAGCTAAAGTGGGAAGGAATAGAAAAATTTGCATGAGTCTGCCACTGGTTGGACTGCAATTAAGACAGCTGTACCAAGGCTCAAAGGCAGGTACTTGCTTACCTTGATAAACACCGTGCAGACACTGTCCATCATCGATCAGGATTGAGCAAAGACACAATCTCAGAGATAAAAGTACAGTTGATGGATCAAAACTCGAGTTGTATTTACTCTGTGCTAAACAAATGTGCTTCCTGTATCTCAGGGAGTCCATACAACATTGTTAAGTAGAAAAGTGTTTCATTTTCATCGTACGCAGTAGGCAGGGGAAGGAGATGAGTTGTAATGATTTGCTCAAGGTCACATGGTTATTAAGTGACATAGTTGGAATTCCAGAACCAAGTGGATCCATGTCTGAGAACCCAGCTACCAGAATATATTCTTATGTGAAATCTCTTTTTGAAGAGCTATATTTGACTATTAAGATGAAAGACAACAGCTGAGATAGACATACAAGGTAGAAGAGTCTCAAAAGCCTCATCACACAGCAGCGGTGAAAATGACTGATCTTGTCAGGTGAGGGAGGGTGGTCTATTCTCCCTGTCCTTCTATCACGGCTTGTGTTATGGTTGTTTGTTCTTTAAAGCATGGTTAGGAAAAAAAGTGCTCCCAAGTTGTGGCATAATTAGATGTTTGGGTCAGAATCAGGTATGCCTGAGAGTGAGAGGAGTCTAGAGATCATCTTAATGAAGATTTCGGAGCTGGAGGATCTCAGTATGACTGGAAAGCCCAGAATGTAGTACTGCCTGTGCTAGAGTCCATGGATGTATCCAAAACAGCAGAGGAAGCAAATGGAAGTCAAACTGAATGTTTAAAAGCTCACCAGTAAGGAGTTGGATAAGAGAAGTAACAAAAACTAATGCTAAGACGTTCTTTTTTCTGTCTCAGGAAACTGATTAACTCACTTGCATACACTATCACATTAAACCTCATCAAAACCACACGAGACAGGAATTTGAAATAACATTTTAATCATTTCTATGAGAACTTCATACTCTATATTTTGATAAGCCATCACTCTTTACCTCCCACCAACTCCTCAGAGATTTAATTCCAACTCCTTACCTATCTGCTTTAGTCATCGATACATGACCAACCTACTGGTTAGTTAGAAAACTAGCTCTGTCTCTTTCAGAAACTATTGATTGCCAATAGCTTCTCAGCTAGAGACAGAACTTCATGCTCGCCCCACCCCTGGCCCATGCTGAGATTTGGCTGACACAGGTCTTGTACATGTTATCATATGTTATCATTGCCACTGTAAGTTTATATATATACAATTGTCCTGTTGTGTCTCGATAACACTTGCTTCACTGTAGTCGTCCACCACCCTTGGCTCCTCCCATCTTTCATTCCCTCTTCTGGGTAGGATACAGATGTCCCATTTGGGGCGGAGCAGTCTAAAGCCTCTTATTCTATACACAGTGTTCAGTCACAGGTCCCTTCTATTAATCACCAGCTACTGAAAGACGAAGCTTCTCTGATGGAGTTTGAGAGACACACTAATCTATAGGTATAGCAGCAAGTCGTTAGGAGTTGGGTTCGTACTATGTCCATTTAGCGGAAGGATAGTGTTAGGTTACTCCCTATTAGTGGCCTATCTTGCCTTGTGTTCTTGGCCCTGACAGTGGTGCCAGGTAAGGGCTCTCTCTTGTGGATCAGGCCTTCAATCCAATCATAAAGTGTTTGGTGACTCCCATAATATTTGTGCCACTATTGTCCAGGTGGCCTATTTTGCCAGTCTCGTCTTTATTGTAGTTCACAGGGTCTACAGCAGGATTAGGTTGATGAATACTTTTTGTTTTTTTACTCTGGATGTGTGCATAGCATCTTTTAACACCATGAAAGCTAAACGTTTGGAATAAACCTTCCAGGTAAGTACCAGCTTGATTTCTCTATGTTTTATGACTCAAGTGTTTGGTATCATCAGTAACGGTGGCCTGCCATCAAGTTCTGGAGTGCACCCAAGAGCAACGACAGTGTAATTTAGGGACATTTATGAGTCCCCAGTGGCCAACACTTGTTACCGAAAGAGGTAATCCATTTCTATCACTGTAGTTTCTGATATCGCTATTAAGCTTCTGTTATTGTGTAACTCTATTTAAATTGTGTGTGTGTGTGTGTACACTATATATATATATATATATATATATATATATATATTCAACCTGTCTTTTAAAGAAGAAAAGTAAGGTCTTTTCTCCCAAAACGTCCTGTGTTTTTACATGGTCAAATTGCATTTTGTAATCTCCGCTATGGACCACTGTTCTTCGTTACTTTTGTGTACTCTTACATACGGTCTCCCATCCCTCACCTTGTGTAACCTTTCCTGTCCCATTGTTCCACACTCCCCCTTTATATCAATGCATTCTATCTTCACCACCATAATCCCTTTCTAGCTTTCTGACATCTATGAGTTTTTCTTATATAAAAAAAACAAAACAAAACAAAAAAAGCACCCATCTAAAGATTCAAAACTATTATCTACATGAGAAAGAAAACATAATTTTTGTCTTTATGTATCTGAGTTGCTTTATTCAGGATGACCATGTCCAGCTCCATCCATCTGCCTGCAAATTTCTTAACAGATGAATGTTTCATTGCAAAGATATACTATGGTTGTATTGTCCCTTCCTCCGCTGATAGACATTGAGATTGTCTCTGTATGGGTGTTGTGAATAGAGCAGGAATGAACATGGAGGAGCAAGTGCCCACGTAGTAGAATGTAGCATCCCTTGGGTGTATGCCCAAGACGGGATAGTTGGATACTGGGGTATATCCACCCCTAGCCACCTGGGAAACTACAGGAAACTACACACTGAGTTCCATATTACCTTTGCCAGCTTGCCATCATCCCACTGCCTCCTCTTTCCCTTCTCTTCACTGTTAATTGTCTTCTTTTTTTTTTTTTAATTTTTTTTTTAATTTACCCATTCTGACTGGGGTAATGTGAAATCTCAAAGTAGTTTCAGTTTGTGTTTCTGTGATGACCTACGGGCTAAGTTCAATAATAACTTTGAAAAAATATTTCTCAGCCATTTTTATTTCATCTTTTAAGTGCTTTTTCTCTTTAATTATTTGCATTGGTTTTTAATTGCTCTCTCTCTCTCTCTCTCTCTCAATGTTTAGCTTTTCAAGTTCTTTTGATTCTAACTTTCCATTGGGAGGCTGGTAAAGAGGTGGGGGCTTTATAACCTCATTTATATTACCTCATTTATATGTAAGATAAACGAAGCTATGTGAGATCAAGGAGCATGCTTAAGAAGATCTTTAAGCGCCTAGCCTCTAGTCTCAGCTGGTCTGGAATTCACTACATCACAGTTGCATGGGCTCAGACTGAAGGGTGAGAAGAGCAGGGAATGTGTTTTACTTCACAACCTCAGGCCATTTATTAATTAAAGAGCATTTTGCAATTTAAACAGCATCTCAAAGACCAGACTAGCTAAGTTTAGAACTTAACATTCTACCATGGACAATATGTGTTCACCATGGATGCAGAAATAAAGTTATCATTGAGATAGTAAGACAGACAATTTGGGGGAAGAATAAAAAAACCCTAAATCTCCATCACGAGATATAGAATCTATTGTTTAAAGAGGGAAGGAACTTTAAACAAATCAAGGTAAAAGTTTCTACTTGCAAAGGCTCAAGATATTCCCCTTTGGGTGTGTTTCTGGATAGTCTAAGATGCTGGTCATGTTTTACCCCCTTTGGGTGTGTTTCCGGAATGTTCTAAGATGCTGATCATGTTTTATTGATTAGACATTAGGTGTTTATTGGAAATTTGATTTCTTTTAAAGATTTAACTTTGTATCTCAATGCATTTCTGATTTTCAAATGCAACATAGTGAGAAACATTTTAAAAACCTTCCTCAGGACAAAGCAAAGAATGGAAAAATGTTCAATTAAGCTGTTTTTATTTTTGTAATATAGAATGAAAGGTCTTTGTTACTGGAGGAAAATGATACAAGTTCAGTAAAGCTTAACACATCAGTAGTGAAGGACCTTTCACAGTTACACTGCCGCACCCTTGCAATGGACCTGACTAAGGAACTAATTGTCATGTCCTGTCTAGGAATTGTAGTAAAAAAGATGTTTTTCTCACCTAGTAAGGAAGAACATCATTCCCAATATAGAAAGACAACAGTTGTTAAATAAATTAAAAGCATCTTTAAACTTTTCCGATATACATATAATATATATTCCTATTGCCATTGACTGTACAAGCATTGAATTTTCCACTAAAACATTTACAGAAACTAGTGTGAAAAGTTGAAGGGAAAGCTTCGTCTTTAGAAAGGGAGATCGTTTTATCACTCAAAAACCACATTAAAATACTGAGAAATCAGATTTACCCAAGACTTCCTACTTAGTTGCTTATTCATCCTTACGTGTCAGGAATGCATAGTATTCTTTAACTCAACCTTGATTCAACATGTTCAGAAATTTGCCACTTGGTAGCACAGAGAAAATGTAAAGCTCTCAGATTAACTGAATAGTATAGTTACATAAACATTGTATAAGTCAGACTGATGATATTGTTTACTCATGATTTTTTTTATGAAATATTAAATGGGTAATACAAGTTTTATACAGAGATATTAAAACATTGTGTTAGTGAATAAGTGACCATGGGTTAATTCGTAGCTAGGTAGGGTAAGATTTAACCTGGGATACTGTAATCCTGAGGACAAGGCATTCACTCTTCCAGTTTCGTTCTACAGCGTTAAATTCCTTAAATTATATATCATTCACACAGGTTACAATGAAGAATTCTTAAAAGATTGCATGGACATAGGAAATCCCTTAGCTGGAATTCTAGGAAATCGTTATCAGAAAAAGAATGCATAGATTTGAGCCTGACGGAATCCCAGAGCTGCAAATTGAAAGTAGACACAAGCTCCACCCCTAATGAAGAACCTGCCTGCAATTTATACCCACTTGCAAAGGAAAAATTAGTTTTCTCCAATGGAGTGTCAATGGGTATCTTAACCACACTTCATGGTAAGCCCTATGCCCAGGAATAAATGGTCAAGATATATCAACTCTGTGGTATTTTTGTAGACCTTTTTTTTTTTTTTTTTTTTTTTAAAAAAGAATTATTTTCTTAAATGTCTGTCTGTCTTTGTCTCTGTTTCTGTCTCAGTCACAGACTGTGTCGCTCTGTCTCTCTTTGTCTCTCACTGTGTCTCTCTGTTCATCTGTCTCTCTGTCTCTGTCTCTCTCTCTGTGGTGTGTGTGTGTGTGTGTGTATGTGTGTGTGGTGTGTGTAAGAATGGCTAGGACATGGCTTGAGAGGGACTAGAAAAAGAATGATGTTGAGAAGGGAGAAAGAGACAGAATTAGAGATAAATCAAGCAGATTTTATTTAGGAAATAGCATTTCAAAATGTAATGCTTTTCCCCAATAACTACAAAATTGTGTAGGAGAGTTCTCAAAATCTTGTATGAAAATGTGTACCTAACACATTGCAGACTAGGCACTTATTTAATATTGCACTTAAGTAAAGTCTTATTAATTAAAGCATGAGCCAATTTAATTTAATTTTCTCTACTAGGAGTCATTTTTTCCATGTACATGTTATTGTACCTCCAGCTTAGAACATGCTGAGAGGATGGTCAGCAGCTGTTTAGAACATCAGTCAGTGACCTCTCTCCTCCGCGATGCTGATGTTGAGAAAATGTCAAAGCTCAATGTGTGTTGCTTTTAGCATGCTAGCCACTAATCAAAATGAAATTTTAGTCAGTACTTGAGAACTTTTCTCATCAAGAAGACTTGAGCGCACTGTAGGATTTAATACACAAAAAGTAGGAATTAATTTGGGTTTTAAAGAGCAACAGAAATTTGAATATAAAAGGCTGAGAAGTGATACAAAGAGTTCCCAGGGTTTGGGGGGTGGTATATCTTTAGGAAAAGAAAAATTAAGAGTGTCCTCAAATCTTCCCACGCAAATAAATTTTATATGAATATGTAGCTTGGTGTTTCTGTCGTGTATTTTGCTTTCGAATTTGTCAGGAATTTTGTTAAAAAGTTATTTTATTCCCTGATGGAATTTGAATGCCTGTAACTTCATGTTAAAGGGAATGAAGCAGAGGAATCCTGGAAACCTTGGTCCTTGTGCTTGGTCTTTCAAACCCTCCATGTCTCCTTGCGAGTTGGGACAATTCCACATTATGTTAGGGCCTTTCGAAGTGGAAAGAGCTTTGCCTAGCAGGCTTATGTAATAGGATACTACACAGGGTACCGGTCGCTTAATCTGACTTATGAACAGAGATTCTTGCAGTATTTCTGTATCGGTTTATCATCACCCCTGAAAGATGATGCATGGGACAGGTCATCTTAGAGACCAAACCCTCAGCATACCCCGCTGAACCCACCAGCCTCTTGCTTCACCCACGGGAGTTTCAGTGTTCTTCAAGCATTGCACATTCAACCAGTATTTCATAATGACTGGGCAGCCGATAGCTACAGGCAGAGATGGGGAGAAACATGTTCTGATCTCATACAGGCTGTGAAATGGAGTACTTATATCTGATCACCATATAAGAGTGATCTAAGATCAGGAGTGTCCTCAGAGACAAAACCACCAACCATCCACGACCTGAGATCACTTCCATCTTTCCAGTAAGTATAGTTACCAGAAGATCTTTAAATTTCTGTCTCTCTCTCTCTATCTCTCTCTCTCTCTCTCTGTCTCTCTCTCTCTCTCTCTCTCTCTCTCTCTCTCTCTCTCTCTCTGTGTGTGTGTGTGTGTGTGTGTGTGTAGAGGTCAAAGTATAACTTGTGGGAGCTGGTTCTTCCCTTCCTCCCTGTGGGTTCCAGGAATGGTTTGGTAGCAAGCACCGTTACCCACTGAAATAACTTACCAGTCTGTGAGTGAAAGATAAAACAACTTTCAAAGGCAGAAATTAAAGATGACATACTTATGACAAGTGGAAATAGAAATAAACTGTGTCTTCATTGATTCTCTTTCATGGTGAATAATCTTTAGCAAGCTTTGATGGAGTATAGGGTCCATGACTGAGGACAGTATCTTGATCTCTGTGCAGAAGAGCCCAGAAACAGGTGTGGAACATGATATTCATCACAAGATAGTAATTCACTTGGTCAGTTCTAACAACGACTTGTGAACCTCAACATCTATGAACAACATCACATGAAGAAAGAGTATATTAGAAAGAAAACTAGAAAGCTAATAACTTCAGGAAGCACTTCCTAAATTAGCTTAGAGCAAATGACAATACCTGTAGAAATAAAGAGAGATACAGAAGAACTACACCCAGAGTTTCAAAAATAAAGCCTCTGGCTCTCCTTTTCTGGGAGTCAAGGCAATAAAAACATCTGAATTTCCAATCAGTTACACGTCGCTCTTGACATAGGCTCTTGGATCATGCAAGTGGATAGTGCTCGCCAGAATATGATATTGAGAAAAACAAAGGAATGCCATGAAGATGGAGCTATAGAACCACATTAAGGAAACTTTTTTTTCTATAAGAGGTACCAGCGAGCTGGCACACTCTAGCTCGACTCACACCATGACTGTGGAGAAAAATCGAGGATAAACAAGTCTCAGAAACCTTCCTGATGAGCATCAAAGTCAGATGGGTGTTTAGCAGTTGCGGCTGCTCAGGCGCCTAAGGCAAGAAACCTAATGAAAACAAAATTACAAGATTCCTGTCTACTTCCCTTTTGTCTTTATATGAGTAGTGACAAATGATAAGTTATTGCTGTTATTTCCCACCTAGTCTTAAAGCCCAATACAAAAATAAGTCCATGTGTTCTCAACACTTCTAAAAACAGTTTGAGTAACAATTTTTTCTTATGCGATTAAGAAAAGGCGAAATAGATGTCCACATTTACTAAAATCTTACTTTTAGTTACATTCAAAGGAAAATCCGGTCCGGTTTTGTTTGGTGGAAATCTTCAATCTATTTGTTCATTTTCTTTCTGCTGTAAAACATCTTTTGGGACACAATGCATTGGCAGTGCAAAAAAAAATAAAAAGTCCATATAGCCCAACTAATGATTGGATGGAGCATCTGAGTGAGCTCTCGGCTAGGTTATCTGCAAGCACAAGAGTCTACTGTCATGTTAGGATAGACTTTGAGGACCACATTCTTGTTTTCATCAAAGAACAAGATGCTGAGTGAGGACATCTTCTCCGGCACACAGCAAGGCTCGGGAATTCCAGAGACGACCCCCACCGCTCTCACTATGCTCTGGATGGTCGCATGATTTGATGGCTTCAAAGACTGGGAAGAGAAAAAAGAGCAACATGTTAGGTGAAAGGGCTCTCCTCAGGTCTCATCACATACAATGGATTTGTTTGAACCGTCCTAGAAAGGCCTACATCATTGGATATTCAGCCCAAACTCATCAACCTCCAAGGATGTATCATCTATAAAGTGCCTGTTGTGGTCTGGAAATTTTGTAGGTGGTGCTTTTAATCTTCACAACAAATCTGGTCACATTCTTTTTTTCTCAGAGACTCAGAAAGCTAAATGACATGTCAGAAGTCCAACAGCTGGTAAGTACAATGCGACTTTGAACTCTTTTCTGTTAGCAGGAATCATTGAATTAGAAACAGCTTAACCCCCAACCATGGAATTAATGGATTCTCCATGTTTTTAATTAAAACAGCAACAACAACGACAAGTTGTCTCTGACCCCCTATGACCTTTAAAGAACTCCAATAAACGCACTATCATGAACCATCATCAATTATAAAGGGGAATTTGGTCACTATTATTAAAACTAAACTAGGTGGAATAGAGGGTACTTATTAATTTATTTTGTAGTTGTCCAAAGGATTAATCTTCAGTCACTATTTCATTCATATTATGCAATTATGGATGACTACACCCTGGGGTTGACAAGACCACACCATTGACCACTGGGGGTCACTGTTGCTCCATGGGCAATTTAAACTGGGTGGCTTGGTGGTCTACGGTGGCCCATGTCCTTTGGGAATAAAGTATAGGGTCGAAGCTTTGCACATGGATGACAGGAGTTTGATCAAGGAGGCCTTGATTAAATCTCTTCCCTGAGAAAACAGAATGCACTTTACTTAGAAATCTATGTACAGCTTTAGCCTTCCTCAAAGTACTGAAAACAGTCCCAATCTCAAGCCCAGAGTGGTCAGAAGAACTCCAGAAGAGAAGCCACAATACCCGGAAACACAGCTCTCCTAGCATAATTTTTTTTCCCTAGGTGGATGTAATTAGTTTTGTTTTAAATACATTTAGAAACAGAAATTTGAGGATTGAGGTTGTGGCTCAAAGAACACTTGTCCTAGCTGAAGCTCATCCCAGGGTTACATGAGACTCTCTGCTGAAGTAAAACCAAACAACAAAACAGGAAGGATAATTCGCCAAAAGTGGGACAATATTATTTCAGCTAAAATTCTCCTACTGCTTAGGGCTCAGAAGCTTTTGGATCCATGAACTGGGACTCAAATTCTCAGCCTATAAAGAACACCAGAATGAGAACATGGAGAACTTAGGGGTTAAGGATACATCCATGCCAAAAGGAAAAGAAAGTGATGTAGAAAGCTAAAGTACTCTCAGAAAATCAAAGCAAGTCACAGAAAGGACGGATGCTGGCAGAAAAAGGGAAATGTTATCTGAATCACTCCACTTTTTAATTTCAGTGAAAAGAATCCATACACTGCACTTCAATTTTTGTAAAATAATTTTTCAAAACTACTGTCAACAATAACACAGGGCTGTTTTTACCCCTGCTTCCTAATAACTTGAAGAACGTCGTTAAAAAAAAAAAGAAAACTTTAATTAGCTAATTAAACGGTTAATCGGTTCTAATTGATCACAAAACAAGGTATTCTCACCTTACATTTTCAAAACTCCAAGTATTTGTACTTCACATATTGCTTGCCCTGTATTAAAATGTGTTGACATTACTGGATGAAAATTATTAGGGAAAACAATCCATAGGGATCAAAAGAGCATTCGAGTGTCTATGAAAATGTCACAGTGATTCCCATTATTCTACATAATTAATATTTAGGAATAAAGACAAAAGACCTCCAGGAGTCTGTGCAGCTTACAGGAACTGCCTTTAGCACTGGAACACAGCAGGGCACATGCTGGCATTAATATTGTTGGTTTCCGGTTCGTCTGTTGACTGAAAGCTACTAGAGAGAATTGGCCTTTCAGATGGCTTGCTGCTAAGCTGTTAAGGTGGTCAGAGCCAGATTTTCTGTTGTTATTCTTTATGGTTCATGTTTAATGCCTGGGTGTCATGTAGTGTGGATGGCCTTAATTCAATGAGAACATGGTATGACTCATGGCCACACCATGGTATTCAGCAACTGGTATGACTGCGCACCATCTCCCTCGGTGCCTAGAATACTGTATCTAGACACCACAGCAATACTGTTAAGTAGAGGAAATACTTAGAAGAAATAGTACACCCTCCGTTTTACCTATTTATGGGGAATAACTTCTATCAACATAAAAATATAAGGTTCTGTGCAAGTGACTTGGTGTAGATATGGAAAATATTCATGGGTGTTACCTAGGGAAAATTCCTCTCTCTCTCTCTCTCTCTCTCTCTCTCTCTCTCTCTCTCTCTCTCTCTAAGCCAGATCTGATGGGTTTGAAAATGAATATCTGAGCAATCTCCAGTGGGCTTAGCAGAGTCAGGCCCAAGCCCTTGACTCTGGGGTGTTTTGTATCAGGGACCTCTCAGATGACTAGGGAGTATCCCCTATTTTCTTGCTATGGAATCCTCTGACAGAGTTACCCATACCAGAAATAGTCACATCATGCCTAAGTAATCCATGCTGTCATCTGTTGGGGTGAAGCATGCTGCCAGTAAGAATTGTTGTTTTCGAGCTAGGATCATGTTTCTCAGGACTCTGTCTTCTAAGCTTAGAGCTGATACCAGTCACGAGTGCAAATCTGAGCTCCTCTCTGCACCCATTGCGCTTTTTAACCATCGGGTACACCTTTCTACTGAGGTCTGTCAAATTTTGTGTTTATGGTGTTCATCTTTGTGCCCAAGAGAGACTACAACGGAAAGATCTCGAAGAGCCTTTCATTTTGAATCCATTAAATGTGAATCTCTTTATATGGGATGCTCCATTCAAAGTATTTCAGTTGTGTGTTGCCTAATTCTATATGTTTGCTGGTCCTGGCTTTTGCACAGTTTCTTGGAGAAATAACTTTTTTTCCTCTAACCCTTGTTGGTTTCTTGGATCTCTGTCAAGAACAATGGCTCAATCATTTTCATTGGAAATTTCTGTTTTCCATTGCTGCTAAGGTTGTGAAGGAGGCAGAGGCACAGAACTTGGCTCTGCCTATCTGGGTATTTTTTTTCATCACATGGCATCCTTCCGAGAGTCCTTCTTGGGGAGAACAGATTGGCCTTAAGAGCTGGAAATCAGGGGAAAAAATCTAAAGTGTTGTGTCTGTGAATGAAATCTACAGTGGCCAGGCTTGCACCTGCCAAGCTGTGGATGCTGTCTTCTAGTTAAATCTGATCACAGTACATTAGAATGGGAGAGTGTGTCATCGGCTGAGAGCTTCATTCCTGACCTGGGCCATGAGGTTTCCTCTACCCTCTTCCAGTCCAGCCCACATGGGTGTGATGGCCCAGAAACTATCTAATTGGAATCAGTGAAAGGGCAAAGCCTGGAATTTGGGAAAGGCAGAACACAGCTGTTCTGAATTATAGAGCAGGTTGTCGACTTGTGCAGACAAAGAACCCCGCTATATAGGCCAGGCTTTCGCCCAGGAGGCCAAAAACAGGAGGTCCCTAAACAGAGGAATCTGGCCTGGGAGAACGTTCCTCTGAGGCAAAATGTATATCTAAAGTCTGAGAGTTCTTTGGCACTTTGTGAGTCAGCCCACATGTGCTGTGCTGATCGGATGAGAGACCTTCGTTTTCCTCTGCTGCTGCTCAGACTACATTTTTATTTAAATATCCCCTCTGTCTGCCACACCAGACACTTGCTAACAGCAGTACACATTAGCCACCCCTTCCCTTTAGGTCATTCCTCCCGTCCTCCTTTGTTAGCTAAAGATACAAAGTCACGTCTTCCTTTGTTACTGTATTGACTTAAAGATCCAAAGTCACGAGAGCTCAAAGCAGTTCCACACAAGGCCACAACAAACTTCCATTCTCAACTTGGCAAAGGGAAATCTCAACCTGAGAGAGAAGATCACCACAGGTATCCCTGCTACATGTCGCTATTCCAAGTTTCAATAAATGTGATGAGTCCCCATTACTACAGCAGGTCCTCTTTTCATTCTGTTCTCCCCCAGGAAGAAGCTCCTCGGAAGAGCTTGTGGGCTGTTGAACCCAGAGGGGAAATCCTGGGTTTCAGTTTTGTGACGTTTGAAAAGGGGCCGAAAATTTTACAAAACCTTTCTTGCCCTCATGGCTTTCCTTTGCATAGTTGCCTTCCCTGTGTAGAGCTTCCTTAGAAGCCAGCGTACTAACTCTACTATGGCACTTAGTCTCCTCAATGGCCACTTGTTAGATCAACAGCAGATAGTTACAGAGTGCCCACTCAATGTAAGCTGCTCTAGTATTTCATTTCTTCCCTGTGTTGAAGAAAAATTAATAGTATGTAGAAAGTTTTATAGATATATCTAAAAGGCCATTATTGTTTAGACAAGTGGAACCAACATTCAAGCCAAAAGGAACTAATTACCAAGGCTGCTGTTCCAGAAACTTTAGTGAACCTTGGGACATTGTTAGATGCGTAGAAGTCACTGTAGCCTCCAGTTCACATGCATGGCATCAGATTCTATGTATTAGGATGACGCCACACTGACTGCCGGTATGACCAAGCATGATTAGTTAATTCTGCAGTTGCTCTAATGTACTTTTCTCCTTAAATTTATCTTTGTGGTTATTATCCCCTGGCAACTTCAAGGGATGATTCCTTTTCATCACTAGCAACCACAGTGACGTTCTTCTAAAGAGACAGTGGATTCATAAACAGCCAAAGGAAGTACAAAGAAGCCGAGGGGGCACAAATTGGGAAAGACTAAAGAGAGGAGGAAATGTCCAGAGTTGGGGATGAAAAGCAAAAGGATCGGGCATCTACATTTATGTGGTTTCTGGAGCCTGGAGACTAGAGTGAGGAAGGAACAGAAGACATTTTTGTTTAAGCTACCTAGAAGAAATTCATTTTATGGCACTAAGGGAAGATGATTACTTGGACAAACCATAAGACTTACATAAAATCAATCACTCTGACTTAAAGTCAGTTTTGGATTATAATCCCACTTCTCAGTGTTATAAAGCAAGCCACACTGTAAAATAGGACACATCCCTGTTTTGGACTTCACCATCTTTGTTAGCTCCAAGATTCTAAGTGTCATCCAAGTTGAACAAATTTTGTCTGAGCAGTAAAGATCCTTCATAATTCTCCAGATAAGATAAGCCTCTTGACACAGCCCTGAATTCATAATCCTTACTTTATGTTTGATTCTTTTTTAAAGAATTATTTATTTTGTGTGTGTGTGTGTGTATGTGTGTGTGTGTGTGTGTGTGTTATTTGTTCTCGTGCATACCAGAAGAGGGCATTAAATCCCATTACTGATGATTGTGAGCCACCATGTGTTTGCTAGGAATTGAATTTAGGACATCTGGTTCTGGAAGAGCAGCTAGCACTCTTAATCACTGAGCCATTGCCCATTTCTTTAGCTGCCCATGTTTGGATTCTTAAAGACAGCTTCATGGGGAATGTTCAAAGCTCATCTTTCTGAGACAGCTAATGAGGAAAATAGGATTCTGGATAGGTTGCTGGTCCAGAGGCGACTTGGCCTTGTGGTTAGTCCTTTCTACGTGCATGCCAGTCAGTGATACTAGGAGTAGACCTTAGAATAGCAATAATAAAGACCCCTGAAGTGAAACTGACAGTGTAAGAGGTAAAGGAGCATTTTCTCTATTTTTTTTTTAGACAGCAGCAAAGAACTGATTCATATTTTATTAAAAACATGCTTCTATTCCTTTACTAAATTCTGTCCATGTAGTCACTGTACGGTGTGCGATGTAGATCTGAGCTCTTGGAAGCTGAGCTGGAGTGCAGCAGTAAGCTTAACTGGATGCTGGAGGGTGGAGCCAACTTTTACTATAGGAAGTACTGCTTGGTGCACAGAGAGCTGTGCTTTGGACTTGCTCTGGAAGAGCGTCGCTGGAGTTGGGAGGACTTCTGAAAATGTGATGATGTAAATGCAACCCCTGATGTTTTTGAGATAAACAGAGGCAATTTCAGACAGGGTGAGAGGGGCCCAGGAGACATCACCACCCATCACATTGCTTTGCCTTTGTTTCTGCGTTTAGCAAATGAAATAAGCATGTGCTGGGTTTCAGGCCAGTTCACCTAGCCAGACCCTGATCTTGACCCGCACGGGGACAGCTCAGCCCACAAGAAACTGCTTATTTAAAAGTACTCTACATCCGAACGCCACACCCATCAGCCCTTCCTCCGGCTTCCATAATACCCCTTCATCCCTGGGACACCCTCAGAGGTCAGCTTCTGGCATCTGGGGCCTGCTCACTGTGGACAGGTGTATCTTCACGAGTGACCACACGGCTGGGTATATGCCATGTTTGGAAACAATAACAAAAAACCCATATTGTGCACACAAGCGTTCCATAGTCTTCGTACCTCTTACTATGTTTAACAATCATCAAAGAAAACCCAAGCGTAAGCACATTGCCCATTTTGTCAAACTTTAGAATGTTATAAATAAAGGTCTGAATAGAGGTTTCTAAATGAAAACATACACTTAGCATACTCTTCTACCCTGTGCAAAAATAAAGTGAGCACAAGGTAAGGGAGGGACGGCAGCTACCTTTGGCATGGGGAACTGGCAGGCTCCGGAGCAATAGTAGGCATCAAATGATTTTGGGGAGATAATCCATTCACTCCAGCCAATATCAGCAAAGTCCACTTTAAGGTATCTCCTGGCACAGTTCCGAGGTTCGATCCATTGCTTTCGCCTTGCCTTCTTCAGGGTCTGCTCATCAAACTGTAATGTCTGTCCCTTCTGATGAGGCCCTTTCCTCTGTTTCTTTTTGTTCCTGCTCTTCTCAGGGGGCTGGGTCTGAAGGCTCTTATAAGGCTTCCTCTCCTCCCACACTCCATCCTCCTTGTACTGGTACTCTGCTCCAGGCAGCTCATTGTTCTGCAATGGCAACAAGATCCCAGTAGATCTCTTCTTCCTCCTCTCAACAGAGAGGGCTTCTCTGATGTGGCTATCCAGTCTGGGCACAGTTCCTGCTGTAAAATCTCGGTGTCTCTGTAAGCTAGAAACCACACTTTCTGGCTCGGAAATGGCAGCATCATTGGCATATACCAAGATATAGGGCTGCGGGAAAAGTAGCATCCTCTTGGGAAACTCATGTGCTCTGGAGGTAATGTTAAATCCTATGAGAAACTCTTCATTTTGCTTGGCCTTCCTTAAGAGCTGAGTGATGTCTTTTGACAGCCAAGACATGCTGTCTCTATAAGGTTTGACCGCATCTACAGACAGATGACCCAAGAGCTGGCTTTGGTTGGATTTGAGGATCCATGCAGAGAGATCTATCTGGATGTGTTGTCTCTGAGCATGATGGGAGCATCCTTGGGATTCTGGACAGCTCAAGCTGATGTTCACTAATTCCCCAATATAGAAATACAGCGTGGCTGACAAAATATTCTCAGACTTGGTTAGAGAAGTCAGATTAAAAGTGTGCAACCCCTTATTTTGCAGAGTTCCTAGGAGAGAAAAGGAAAGAAATAGAAGTCAACGGGAATGACTATTTTATACAGCATTCAAAATTCAACTCCAAATAAATCAGTGCTCTAAATGTAATAGCTAAAGCCATAAAATCCTTAGAGGAAGGGGTCATGGGGGGGAAAGTCTTCATGACTTTAGACTTGGTAGCAGACTCATGCATATGCCACCAAATGCATCCAGTAAAAGGGAAAATAGATCAATAAATAAAAGTTTAAAAGTAAAACAGACCTTATCAAAGGTAAAATGTTTGCACATCAAAGGTAAATACCCAGAAAATGGAAGGCTGTGCTACAGAGTGTGATAACATGTTTGCTATGAACTACTTGCTGTTTGTGTATCGAAATGTTTAGTAGCCAGAACACAATACACAAGTAACAGTTTTAATTCAAAGGCACGGATACGGATATACGCAGAGGACTTGAAACGATATCTCTTCACTCTATTTCTATATATCAATTATATACAAGTGGTTGGTATGGCTGTGAAAACATGCGGAAAATCATCAGGGAAATAAAAATCAGAACCTTAGTCCTGCGATAGATTCTATAGCAGTGTGGCTATCACAAACAACAACAAAAAGCCTCAAATACCAGCCAGGTTGTGGAAAGAAACTGGAACTTCTTCTAATCGTTAAAGAAGATGTAAATGGATTCAGCTCCCATCGAACACAGTTTGGTCTTTCCTCAAAAACCTAACCAGGAAATTAACATCTGATAAAACAATTCCTCAGAAACCGGAGATAGGCAAGCACTCAAATAACTGTATACACAGTAGCCAAAGGTAGTAGTCCAAATGGTCAGCCAGGCAGTGGGGGCACACGCCTTTAATCCAAGCACTTGGGAGGCAGAGACAGGTGGATTTCTGAGTTCGAGGCCAGCCTGGTCTACAGAGTGAGTTCCAGGACAGCCAAGGCTACACAGAGAAATCCTGTCTCGAAAAACCAAATAAACAAACAAACAAACAAGAAACCAAAAACAGTCCAAATGGTCATCGTAGATACCTATGACTTCTCTAAGCTAGATACCAAACTTTCTGGCTCAGAAATGGCAGCATTGATGGCATATACCAAAATATAAGGCTCTTGGCCTTCTTTAAGAGCTGACTGATGTCTTTTGACAGCCAAGACATGCTGTCACTATAAGGTTTGACCACATCTACAGACAGTTGACCCAAGAGCTGGCTTTGGTTGCTGAGCAGATAAGCAACTTGTGGTGCATTTATGAAACAGAACGTTACTGTAAAAAGGAATAATATGTGTTAAAAATGTGAATGAACCTGGAAAAGTTAAACAAGACAAAGAAACCACTTGTCAAAGCTCACTTACTGTTTAATACCATTTGCACAAGCTATTTAAAATAGTGAAATCCATAATGATAGGAACAGAAGGGCTCACTAGGGGGTAAAAGGCCACTGGGAATGAGCAAAGAAAGTCCTTAACTGTTCTGAGGCTTTCAGGTTGATGGAACCTGGAACTCCTTCTAATTTTTATAGTAGATGTAAAGGCTAGAGTTTGCAACAGTTCAGTGTCCTGAAGACATTAATTTCTGCGTTATCATCTATTCCCTTTAAAACAGCTAATTTTGTGTTACGTGAATTTCCCTTCAGTGAAAAAGAACAAGGAGGGGTATCTGGAGGGAGGAAAAGGGAGGGAGAAATTATGAAGTTATATTGTAGACTCAAAGAAAACAACTTTTTAAAGGAAACCAGTACAGAACAGATTCTGTGCAGCTTCTTGCTTTTGGGGGTTTCTGTTAGGAAAACTCTCCAAGGTGACAGGAGTCCATTTAAAAGCTAGAAAAGCGTGCCTCAAAGATCAGTAGGTTTTTCTGGTTTGTTTGCTCTTTGCTGACATACCGTAAATGTGCACTAGCACACTTAGTGTGTGTGTGGTAGTTGGTGATGCGTGAGCTTTGGCAAATACCACGATGGATGTCTACAGACGGTACCTCACCACAGCTGCTTCTGTGACCTACATTACTCATCCTAGTGCAAGCAGAGGATTCTGAACTTGAACTGGATTTAATTATGGACCCGGTCCCTTATTAGCTTTGCAACTCTGGGCGAGCTAATGTTCTCATTCATAAAAATGGAAAGAGTATCACAACAGACAACTCAGAAACTGTTTTTGGAGAAAGAACATGGACTCCCCATTGGGTCGCAAGGCCACTGAGAGCATTTCGGAAGCCTGGCATTTTCGCGGACACGTTGTCTCTCTCCTTTACTCTGGGTCAGATTCCTGACCAACGGGGCTCAGACTCGTTACCGACTGAGGGACTGTCTGCCTGAAATCTGTTGGTGCAGGTTGAACAGCCCAAATGTATGCAACCCATTTCATGCCCTTTCAAGTATGAAGGCATAGAGAAAAGAGCAAATAATGTGTTTCACTGCCAGCTTCTCCAGCGCCACATTCTTGACCCCCTTCGCCATAGGGACCTTGCAGGTCTCCAGTCAGAATCCTAGACACGCAGCCACATTGAATTCCAGCAACGTGGAAACCTTTCAAGCCAGTTGACCTTATGATGGGGTTATCACCTAAAATGAAACCATCATCTTATTGTGGTGCTGAAACTGTTCCTATGCCCCTATAGGAGAAATCATTTTGGGAAACATAATGTCTTTTCAAATGATAAGGATTCACCCAGAGTCAGACTACAATTTGTCCAGGACAAATTGTCTAGAACTGAGACAATGCACATAGTCAAGCCACAATTTGTCCAGGACTGCTTACTTCTACACACCCTTTGCATGCTGCACCATTTTTTCACTTTCTGGAAACCTGAGGCTCACGTCAGTACTCTGAAGATGAGCTGAGATGTCTATTATTGTCATATTACAAATCACTTGCCTACCTTACCACTATTACTTTTTCCATCAGAATTTTTGTGTGAGGAGCCACATCTAATTTGTTGGAAGCCACCAACCTAGTCTTTGGCTACCGTGTATCTCTGGTGTCATCAGAATTAATGAGATATGTGTTAAGGTTCATAAAAGCTTTAATGTTTCTTAAATGTAAATTAGTGTTGTGATCTGAGCCTGTACTGTCATTATTATAGGAACTATGGCTCCTTCTACCTACTTTAAAAAAATAAGGACTTGGTGAGTAAGATCTTAGAATTCGGATACGGTGACTGAACAAATTAGCCATGCCTTTAAAGATGTAACAACACAACCTTGTCTGAAGTTCAGCATTGAATTCAAACACCAAACATAAATAGCTCAAGAAAGATGATTGAAGTTGCTAAAGCACATTTCTCATTCATATAAATGAGAAATATGTAACTGAAAGAGCAGGAAGCTAGTTAGTAAGGGTAGAGACTAGTTCTCTTAGGATCACCTTGTGAGTTCCAGCTAGGTTGAGGCTGGACCGGAAGAATCCTGCCCCAGGGGTCTGTCTCCATGCACTTGTTCCATATACATACTTAGTTCAGAAACACACACGCAATTATGAAATTATGTTCTTGATCAAAACCATGTTTCAGCAAAACCAAAACATTTTTATAAAGATGTGGAAACTTAAAATGAGTTCACCAGGTCCCCAAGCGCGGGGGAAGTGCAATGGGAAACATATTTGGCTCATTTCTAACATTGCGTGAAGCAAAAGGAGAAAGCTGCCATTTGTCCACATTCATAGGATCCATGACACTGGAGTAATATCTTACAGACCTCTGTCACAAAGCCACGGCATCAGGCTTTCCAGGGGCTCTGCCTTTAATTCAGCCCAGTCGCCACAACATATACGTTCCCTCCAAATCCACATAACTGAGGGGCACTTAAAATGCAAGGACGAGAACACACCCTGTTTCTAGTACGTGGCAATGAAAGGTTACCCAGAAGCACACTGGGGCCGGGGGGTGGATGAGCGCTCAAGGATGTGGTGTCATCATCTCACTTGGTAAGCTCGTCTTGCTTCTTTCCTCTACACCCCATCTCCAATCTTCAGTCTCGATGGACTCTCGGAATTCTGTCACATTGCCTTCTCCCATCTCCCACATTTCAGCCCAGTGCATTAACCCAAAGTCACAACCTCATGACTAAGACTCAGACGCACTGTGGCCCATGCCTAAGTCCCAACATGCTGGACTTGGCACCTACAAAGCACACGCAGTAGTACAACCTACAGAGCTGTTGTGAGGACTCATTACAAGAACTCCCATAAAGCACGCAGTACACAGGCTCATTAACTGTTCAGCTAACCACAACTGCGCTGTCTGGGATGGTTGTGTCTAACGGATACATGCTGGAAGTATACGATACTCCCTGAATTTCAAAGACCTCATACAAACAAGAATGCAACATATTACATGCATATACCAAAGAGTTTCATGGGGTTGAACAAATGAATATATAGCAATAGTTAAGTGTCATATAAACACTGGCAAGGAGCCTCCCACCCTGGCCATTGAAAGAAACTCTTGAAAGCTGATAAGAAGATGTGGTTCAGTGGGAGAAAGAAGGGAGACAAGACAGAATAACTTGGGGGTAAAAATGACTAAAATTTATTATATACGTTATGAGATTGTAGGAGTAAATTTTTAAAAAAACATTATTTTTCGTTATACGAGCACACTGTAGGTATATTCAGACACACCAGAAGAGGGCATCAGATCCCATTACAGATGGTTGTAAGCCACCATGTGGTTGCTGGGAATTGAACTCAGGACCTCTGGAAGAAAAAAATCAGTGCTCTTAACCACTGAGCCATCTCTCCAGCCCAAGAGTAAACTGTTTAAAGAGAGAGGTAAATGTTCTTATGAGACATGCCTGGCAATTGCTAAGTATTTACTTTCAGACGTTTTCTACTTTTTAGATCTTAAAGTAATTTAACTTTCCAAATAATTTTATTGCAATAGTATCTCAAGCCACAGCTCAGGCTAGACTCGAACTCAGTTTCACACCGAACTCACACAGCAGGTCTCCCGCCTCAGCCTCTGAAATGCTAGGATGGTAGGCATAAGCCACCCCATCCAACCTTCAGAAATTTGTTTTCTTAAAATGAAAAAACAAAAATTAGGAATTTTGCATGTGTTCTTATTTATCCACGGCTCGTACACAACTTTCCTTTTGCACTCAGGTATCTAGGTTTAAATATCAGTGAGAGGAAAGCATTTTAATATCTACTTTTGTGTACTTAAGTAAGTTGACACATGGATTTAAATTTTCTAACCACAAATCTAAAATGGAATTTAACACTTTTCTAAGTATCAATAACACTGTAACATGAATAAAAAAAGATAGGCTTTATTAGCTTACAAAATTAGCCCACCCACGCGCTCTCAGTTGCCTACTGGGAAATGCCAACTGTACGCTGCACCGGACACATGCACGTGCAGCAGTGTGTTTGACCCTGGCACTCTCGTCTTAATGAGTGATACGGAGAAAAGTAACTTAGAAACTAACGAAGGTGGAGGGCTTGGGAGGCATGCCACAGCCTTGGGTTGAATAAACAAAAATATCTGATAGGGAGAAAGCACAAATGGACTGACAGTTACCCAAGAATTGTTTGCCTTCTTTTAATTTTTTAAAGTTAAATACCTTTACAAATGTTAAAAATTATTTAATTTTATTTTATGTGCATGGGTATTTTGTCTTCATGTATGCCAATGCCTGTGCACCATTTTACTTGCCCGCTGCCTGTGAGTCAAGAAAAGGGCTTGAGATACACTGGAACTAGAATTAGAGAGTTGTTAAGTAATTTCCCTGGAAGAGAACCCAGTTTTCTTAACAAAGGAGGCATGTCTTTATTAAAATATATGTTAAATTAAAATATAGCTGTACCAATTCTTTCCTGACATGTCTTTTCTCCAACCCTTTCAATGTCCCCTCTGTCCAATTCTCTCTTGTGATGGATAGGTTTATATCAACTTGACACAGGCTCCGTAAAATTGGGCTGCAGGCGGTGCTGTAGAGCACTTTCTTATTTTGTGATAGGAGAAGGCCCAGCCCATTGTGGGTGGTGCCATTCCAAGGCTGGTGGTCCTGGGTTCGATAAGAAAGCAGGCTGAGCAAGCCATGGGGAGCAAGTCAGTGAGCAGCATCCTTCATGGCCCCTGCATCAGCTCATGCCTCCAGGTTCCTGTCCTGACTTCCTTGGTGATGGAGTCAAAATAAACCCTTCCCTTCCCAAGTTGCTTTGGTCATAATATTCCATCACATCAAAAGTAACCATAACTAAGACATCCCTTAACTTTCAAATTGATAGACTCCTTTCCTTTGATTATGGCCACACACACACACACACACACACGCACTCACACACCATACAAAATATATAAATACAACCTGCTGAGTCCATCTTGGTGTGTGTGTGTGTGCAAGTGTTTTCAGGGCTGACCATGTTGTGCTGGATAATTGATTAGGAGCGGATCCCTGGAAGAAGTTTATTCGTTCCTCTCAGCAACCATTACTTCCCTGTAGCTCTTGTCTAGAGGTAGACCCTGTGACATGCTCTTCCTGCAGTGTGAGCATATATATTGACGCTGCTTTTATTTAGACCTTGCATGTGCAGCCCGCCTCTAATAAAAGAAGACCTCCTGGCCTTCTGGCTTCTACAAATGTTCTTCTTCCTCTCTCACAATGTTCCCCGAGATGGATGTGGGAGCCATGTGACATATGTGTCTGTCGGGGTTGGGATCTCCACGATCCGTTCATCTCCTCACTGTGTCTGTCTGTAGTTCTGCAGTGGTCTCCATTTGCTGTAGAGAGAAGCTTTGTTGGTGAGGAGCTATAACTACATCTTTTAAGAGGCATCAGCTTCCCCTGGAGCGAGGTAGTCGTCAGGCACCAGGTTGGAGGAGAGGTGTGTACTAGGAAGCAAACTCTAATCCTATCCAAGAGCAGGATGCACATTTTAGCCTCTAAGCCATCTCCCCAGCCCCCAGAATTGTTTTTGATTATATGAGAGATTGGTTCCAGAGTCATGTAAGTCATGACTCTGATTCAACTGAGAAGCATCTGGGACATTTGGGGAGGAAGTCCTAAGTCTAATGCTTCGCGCTGTGGCAGAGGGTGTTCAGGAACCAGAGAACTTCTTAGAACTCTTGGAAAACAGCAAAACCGCAGAAGATTTCTTTCTACAGAGAAGGTGGTGGCTGTTTTTGTTTTTTTTTTTTGTTTTTGTTTTAATTAAAAATACAAATACCAATAGGTGGCGCCATTTTCATTCTATTTGGTGGCAGCTGGGAACAAGTTCAATTTTCCTCGCCACTGCACTTTGGTCAGCGTTGCCAATTACAACCTTGTGTTCTGACTTTAAATCATATGTGAGAGCCAGAACCGGAAGGTGGGTTTCTGTACTGCAGCTTGAACCTAAGGTCTCAAGAAAGCCAGATACACTCCTCCACTGAGCTAGTACCTAGTGCTGAGATGTTTTTCCCTTGAAAGCAAAGGCAAACTTATCTTGACAATCCATTCCCTTGGCTAGGACCCTGTCCCTGTGATCACTTCCTTCTTGACAAGGCAAGCTCCTTGAAGACAGGGCCATGGTTTGCTCCGTACTTTCTAAACTTTAGGGCAAGGGCTTGAACATTCAACAGAATTCAATAAGTGCTTTTTATTTTGCTGTGTAAAAGGAATACACTAGTTTTACTCACTTGCCACAAAATGAAAGAGCACAGAAGTCACCTGCCTCTTAAGCAACTGTTGGAAGGGGGAGCTGGGGTCCCCTGTTACCTGCTGTGATCTTTCTAAGGGGTTTGATCATTAAATAAAGGTGAAAGATACATTTCTGTTTCTATCTTAAAAACAAAACCAAAATTGAGCTTAGAGAGTGGACTCTAATTTGAGGGGGACTTGTAATTAGGCTGTAATTTAGGGAGTCTCAGGAGCATTTTGTCCCTCTTCTGTTCAGCCACCCTCTGTGACTAGCTGAGACAGTGTCTTAGGAGCTGAGTAAAGGAAGTCACCATTCATAGTGACCCACACAGAACATCTTCAAAGGGACTTAGCAGATACAACAAAAAGCTTTCTAGGCAAAGTCTGATTTTAAAGCAAATAGATTAAATGAAAGCTTGATTATTAGTTAAATTCCCAGGAAGGAGGGAAAATCTTCCAATCACACTGAAAATATGTAATATAAGCACAGGTCTCCACACCCACTCCCCATTTTTTCCTCCAAAGGAAGTTGAGTTGCTAGAAAGGTCCAGGGCCTCCGGTGGGGGTTGCAGGTGGGGGCAGTACCCAGAAGTCACTGGTCGACTGCACTTTGCTAGTAACGTAGGCTGCATTGCTCCAGGCTACCTTGCTTTTTCTGACAGAGGCTCTGAAACAAACATATATCATAGCATTTTGTGTTGTTTTGAAGACTCAGTCAAATGATTAAGTTTTGTGGGATTCCCCAAACAGCCATTCTCTATGTCCAGAGCAAAACACCAGCCAACGATGAGATAATGTATGTTTTCCTAGAATGGAAACATGTTCACTAATTGTTGTGTGCACAGATCCTCCGCCCAAGGGCATTCCTAGACTGTGAAGTCCCCAGGAAGGGAGGACAGAAAGGTCCTTAGGGTGATTCTTTGAACACCAATTGTTTACATTTACATTCTGATCACCTATAAACTGAAGATCATTTGTCCAATCTGTCAAATAGACAACTGTGAAATTTACCAAGTTCAAGTGTTTTTCACTTGACACCAAAATGAAGAGTTTGTCAAGTTCAAATTCCCCAAAGCAGATAAAAACCATTCTCAGTCTAAAGACCCTCCACCTTTTCCTTCTAGTTCATTAAAAAAAAAAGAAGAATAAGAATTATTTAAAGCAGATATTTTATGAAGTAGGATATTCTCATTTTCTATGTTAATGATGACATTCCCTACTGGAAATTATTTTAAAGCATGAAGTAGGATATTCTCATTTTCTATGTTAATGATGACATTCCCTACTGGAAATTATTTTAAGGCAAATTTATTTTTAAAGATGGTGTTCTTGACTGGTGGCTTTGCGACTCTCTTTTCTGATCTTGCAGCTTAAACACTATACTCAATTCAACTGAGAAGTTTACTGAGTTCAAACCATATGGCAAACTGTGGCCTGTCCCCCAAATTGTGAAAGCAAAATGAGGTAGAAACACTGCCTTCCAGAGGCTGACTAGGTAAGGAAATCCTTGGTCTCTTCTCTCTCATTTTAACACACCCATTAGGTTGAAAATCCCGGGCAGGCGTGAGAGAGAGGCAAGCAATTCACGTATGTCACTTCTGTTGAAGTCTCCATGAGGGACAAAGTGTCTATTTTTCAAGGCAGAGATTTCTTTTTCACGCATCTAAAACAGCCTCCTGAGTGAAAGGACCATGGCATTTGTTGAATCTTCCAACCCTACTTCATGTGCCTCTTCTCATGGCCTTAGCTAGACTGTAGATTCTATCATGTAAAGTGCTTGGGCTAAATTATCACATTGTATTGCTAACATCAGCTAATTCTTTGTATTTTACTAAGTAAGGGACTGTTGATATATATATATATATATATGTGTGTGTGTGTGTGTATTTGTTGTTCTTGTTCAGCCCTCTTATTTTAAACAGCTAGAGTGTAGTATATTATCATTCATTTTTCTTTTGCAGCACCTCACAGCGCCATGGCATGAGTTAACGTGAAGGCTGGCCTGAGTGTAGCTGCTGAACTCAGGCCTTAGTTGAGCTAAATGATTTTCATGAAGAAGAATCTTTTCTTTTTCTGTTGGCTAAGCTGAAGAGTTAGATTTAAACCCTAGTCTTGGCTACCTTGCTAGGCCTTCTAACACTGTTAAGTCTTCATTTCTCATCTGTGAAACTGGCAAACCATGTCAGAGTCTGTTTCCCAGAAAAAAAAAAAAAAAGAGGGACACTCGATTGAAAAAGTCAATGTAAAGATTCAATATGAGTTTAGAATCCTGGACTATTCTTCATATTTTTCAGAAGCGTTTTTATCCTGGTTTCACATAAAGCATAAATGCATCGCAAATGTTGAAAATAAGCTTGTGTTTGTGAGCACAGGGCATTGTGGGATCTGTTCAACACAGAGAACTTATCTTAGGGTACAGTTCATGCTGTTCCAAACCCATTTTTCAATAAGCAGTTACTTCTGTCTTATCCTTCGTGGCTGAGCAAAGCAGGGTTGCAAAGATTATTTTTAATAGATTTCTCGAGGCTGGTTAGTCTTATGGTGTGGAGCATGGATCAGTAGCATGGACCACATCAAGCAGTTTGTGAGAATTCTGTAACCCATGGGACATTCTGAAGCAAGTTATGGGGGTAGAGCTTGGGTTGTGTTTTTGCCTGGCATGTGGGAACTTCTGAGCTCTGAGGAACACTGCTCCGGAGTGGCCCCAGAATGTCTGGTATTCACTGAAATGTGGATTACTATTCTATTTTGTGTCTCATTCAGCTCTTTTGGTGACACTGCAGTGGACAAAGGCAATAGTCACTAGGACCATGGTGAGCGTCTCTTTGGAAAGTGTGGTGTACTTTAAGATAATGTTTTGTTCCCCCTGGTAGAGGAAGGTTACAGAAATTGCATGTCTGTCTTTCTCACCTGTAGGGTGTTTGTGACTAATGGGTTTATTAAAAGGAAAGAGACCTGGCCAGTCAACCTTTGGAGGGCAGATGGTCCATCTTCTCAACATCTAGCTCTTAGGGATTTGACACCCTCATCTGGCTTCCAAGGGCACCTAGATAAACCATGGCCTTCTCTCACACAAACAACACATGCCTTCTCAACCCCCCTCTCTTTCTCTCTCAAATTCTGTGTAATGACATAATTCATAACATAATCATAAGAATTAAAACTTTCTGATACTGCTAACACAGTAAAATAATGAAGACACTAATTACCAGAATTTACAAATTCAACAAAAAGGAAAATCATCCAATTCGGGGTATAAAATGTCTGTCCCATAGTGTGGCACAGAAATATAGTTAGATCATAGACGATGAATATGATTGTTAGATCATAGACGATGAATATGATAGTTAGAGCATAGACGATGAATATGATAGTATTTCTGTTAAGTACAGCATACACTGGAGATAAATAAAAGACTTGACAGAGGTCTTGGGTGAATTTTTCTTTCATCAAGGTCTGAGTGCTGACTCAAATACTACTGACGTGGTGTATACTCACTCCCACTACTGTATTGTCCCACAAACAAGATAACTTTTTCCTTTTGAGCTATTATGCCGCCTGTAAAACAAACAAAATCAACCACAGAGAAGAAAACAATGAAAGAAGACTAATCCAGAGGCAGAGGAGATGAAATGCAAAGACAGAGACTCCACCGTTACCGAAGTTTATAACATGGAGACAAGAAGACAGGGCAGTGCCAAATGGACCTACATCTAAGAAGTGATGGTGCAATCTCATAAAGCCAGCCCCTACCCATGTGAAATGAGAGCCCAATTTGTCTGCAGCGTGATAGTCACTGAATTCTGCAGATCTACTCTTATGGTGAATTCGGATGCTTTTGACCCAGTGTCTTTTCAACTAGACATCCTAGGGCCACAATTCTCAGGAGGTTTTTTTGAGGAAAGAGGAAAAGCTCTTTTAAGGGGAGAATACCCCTTAAAGGACCAATAGGTTGCACACTGCTCATTCTTTTCAACTCTTTTGACTTGGCACCCAATATTATAAAGACCTTCCAGAGACCCCTTTCTGTGCAGTTTTCTTATAAAATAAGACCAGGCCTCTAGAAAGAATGGGTTTTGAAATTAGCTCTGTATGCTGAAACTCTGTCCAGCAGATATGTTATGATGCCCATTTCTGCTTCCGTGAAAGAACCTGTTCTCCTCAATATACCTTCCTGATACAAAAGTTTATAATGCAAAAATACTTAAAAGTGAATTTGGCCTTCATAATTCTAGTTTAAAATATTTGAAACAATCGAAGGAGCACTTATGAACTTCCATGGCTCAGGTATGGTATGTCTTCCTCTCAATTCCTTATTATGCATAGATTTTTAGTGCCTAAAATTGAGTAAATCATCTGCTTGAATGTATTATCGGCTTAGGAGTTTTTCACACTGACCTCTGTTGGTCTCCTGAGGTCTTTGAGTCTGTGTAACTTCACTACAAAGCTACATTTAAATTTATTTTTTAAAAAATGTAATTCATTCTCTCTTTCCTTTCCACCCAGCATGAATAATCAGGAATTCATGGTATTATGGATTTTTAAATGTCAGGGATTGTAAAGCTGGCTTGCCTATTACAGTAAAACTTCATTAGAGGCTATCATGTATTCAAAGTAGTGTGTAATTCAGAGCAGCTGTACATCCCAGCTCCTCTCTTCCAGATGTACTAGTGTCCTCTAAATAAAAACACCACGCAGTCCAAGGACTCTGGAGCTTCAGGTCTTGTTTCTAGGTGCCCAGAATCTTGATAACTATATCCTAATAAAGTTATTGCATTCTCTTGCTATGGAACACAACAGCAGCAGCAACAACAACAACAACAACAACAACAACAACAACAACAACAAGCCCTTTCCCATGGATCCACCTATTTTTCAGGGGACTGGCTTTTAGTCAAGTAATGATTTTTCAGGCCTGGGTCATGTATCAGCTTTCCTACAGCCTTATAGGTTAGCATTGCTCTTTTGAAATATGTCAAAATCACAGTTCTTTATATTGAAATGTTTTGGTTTACAGTAGGTAAAGAATCCTCTGTCCTTTTCTGCTGGGGCAAAACATTCATGTGTGAGTCTTTGCTACTTCAATATTTCCTTCTTTCATTCATGAAGGCAAATACATTGTTCTTAAAGCTGGCACATATCCACCAGGACATAATCTTTTTTATAGTTGCCTGTCATAAGTAGTAATAGTTTTAAAATAAGAAAACCAAACTTCCATTGCTTTTCCTAGAGACATTATGAGTAAGACAAGTAAGATTAAGTGACCAAGGAAACAAGAAACATAAATTATGTACTGTAAAGAACCAGGACAGGAGAAAACCTCATGAAAAATATTATGTTAGCCTGTAGTAGCCAAGGACAAACTTAATCCAAAACTAAAATAAAAGCTAATTTCTCGCCCTCTGTCTCCGGATGATGTGTTTCTATCAGCCTGGACTTCTTTGTCATCCCTAATTTTATGAATCACTTTTTACAAAGGGAACAATAAAATTCACCTTTACATAAACTCTTACATATCAGAGGACATGCTTATAAGACTCCAAGCTTACGGTTTTGGCACACTGACCTCCTGGTGTTGAGAGAGGAGAACAGAGGTTAGCAGAAAGTGTGTTTAGGATCAGTGCCACCCACCATCAGGGAAGTAATCAGAGGGAGACCACAGCAGCTAAATTTCAGATATTCTAGGTTTAGAACACTAAATGATTTTAGTCAGGTGTGTTTTAAGGGGCAAATGGCTCTCAGAGGCTATGACTCAGCCTGAATAAGCGCACTCACTTTGAGAGCCCGGCAGACCAGTGGGCACTCCATATAGAGAGCAGAGGTACTTGACCTCTGCAAAACCTATAACATCTTTGGTAGAGAGACGTGTATATGCTGTGGAACATAAGCATATTGGACTAGCAAAACCGATCTAATTTATTAATACAGACAGTGTCTTTTGCCTACATCAACTCGGGCCATGGAGTGAAGGGCGTGTCAGGATACTGGTACTGATGAAGGGAGAGAGAAGCACAGAAGCTTCATCACCTTCCTGAAGTCCTGCCTCCTCGCAACCAGACAGGTCTTATAACAAAATCCTTTTACTGTGTGAGCAACTAAACACTCTTGGAAAGAATCCAACCTGAACCACCTCTCCAGGAGTCTCTAAGGAGGTAATATGACACTTCAGCTTCCAACACACACACACACACACACACACACACACACACACACACAAAACCCACTGTCTACATTTGATGAATAAGTCATTAAGATTGTCTGTAGGATACTAAAGGATTAGTTTTCTTATCAGGGCACATAGCCTTGTATATATGTTCTGGGGGCAATCCATCATTTCAAGGGAGTATCTGGCCTCTGCTACAGAGTTTATAGTGTGATGGTATAAGACACAGTGAGGCCAATAATGGACCCTGGAATTATAATGAGTAGAAAGAGCAAGAGCCCAGCTGGTAATTAGTTCTTACCCGGGACTCAGTCTAAAATCAGTAGCTAAACAATATGTGTGAAAGAGACAAAAATCCAATTTTACCTTCAAACATTGTGACACAAGGCTAAAAATATCTGTTGATACAAAAATGGCTTGTCATTTGGATATCTCAACTATTCTCTGGGAACATAAGCAAATAGAAAGATGGAAGCCAGGATGATTTAAATATCTTCCTTATTGCCACCTGCTTTGCCCACCCACCAGCTTCCTTCCAGATCTTGTTAGTCCCACAGTGCTCTTTTGCTCAGCTCTGCCCTCAGCGATGCATTAATGTAAACAGATGGGTCACTGGTGTCAAGGCTATTAGAGCAGTCTCTTCAGGTGGCTAGGATGCTAAGCACTAGGCAGAATAGGTTTCTGTGTCCCAAATAGAGGACAGTTTTTTTCAGATCATGCCCGAGGGGTTGAGGCGGTCTATGAAGCAAGTGAAATTTGGCTTAGCCCAGCTTCTAGCTAAAGACTTCTCTGCATTAAAAGCATAACTCACATTTATTGTAAATGGCATCATGCCCATGAGCTCCAGAGTGAATTCACAGTGGCTAGGAAGGGCTTTCCTTTATGGATATCCCCCCTCCCCCGACGAGTGAGGTCGGGAGAAAATTCATCTGGTGATTTGGACAGAATGGAGAGAGCACTGGAGACACAGCCTCGACCCTTGAACATTCCTGACTGTTCTTCAGCCCAAGTCTGGAAGGCAGACTTTTCAATCACCCTTCCCTTAATCCTGAAGGTAATGTACACAAACCCTAGTGCATCCTTAAGATCAACAGCGAGTGTCCAGAAATTTTGCCCTCAAGCTATTAGAAAAAGCTGTTCCCTTGCTTCAGCACAGGAGCTGGCAGGGCTGGGGTGAGGTGGCGTTAAGCCATGCATTTCAGCCTCAAGGATCTATGTTGAAAAAAAAGGGGGGGGGGAGATGAGATTTTCATCGCTGATACTAAGAGGTGTTTACTCTCCACCGGCGGTCTCTTCCCAAGCTGACTCTTCCCAGCTTGGACCACGCAAGACTTATTTGCCCAGATGGGTTAGAAATAATCTAAACAGGCACGCACCTGGTTTTGTTTGTGTGTTTGCCACTAGGGGACTATCAAGAAGAAAGTGTCAGATATAGCAACACAAAGGTCGTGAAGTTAAGAGTGAGGGCTGTGTCTGGAGAAATGCCTGTTGAATGTGCTTTTTTTTTTTTTTTTTTCCTCTCTGAGCCCAGGGTTGGCATAAAATGGCATTCACTTCTATCTAAACTCTGCCAAAGCCCGTCGGAGGAGGGAATTTCGCCTGAGCAGTCATCAGCATAAACTCTCAGTAGGGGTGCCCGGAAGAGGTTCTTCTGGACTCCTGGTGTCATGTCCCTTCTAACTAAGCCCTACCACTGTCCCAGCTTTCCGCTTTCCCGTCTCAGCTGGGCTCAAACTGGGCTTATCCGGAACGCCCCTGGAGAATTCTGAGAGTGCAGAGGGGACCGGAGGGCAGCCTGCGGGAAAGGTCCTTACAGTGTACCGCGGGAGACAGCGGAGTGGCACGGCGGGAGGCGCTGCCCTCTGCACCTCGGGGCGGGATGGGCTCTCTCTAGACCTCCCCACTCACCTGCGGCTGAGGCTCTGAAGCTGCGGACCGTGTTACCACCGCGCAGGGGCTGAGGACCCGGGAGCTGCGAGCCCGGTGTCCCGGCAGCCTGGTCTCTGCTGCTGCCGCTGTACCTGTCGTAGAGCCACAACATATGCTCGGACACCTTGTCGTGCTGCCGCAGGTCGGGGCTCGGGCCACCACCTGTCGTGCGGTCGCTTGGCTCAGTCCCGCCGACTCTCGGGAGGTGCAAGTTTGGTCTCTGTCCCTGTGCCAGGTTCAGGCAGAAGCAACCTAGCCACAGATACAGCAGCCTGCGCGCCCCGGCCATAGCGAAGTCCCGCTGTCGTGCCGCGCTACTTCGGGTCGCTCGGGACACTCCAGAGACGAAAGGGACGGCGGCGGAGCCGGGATGGCGCTCCGGCTACGGAGCGGGCGCTGGGAGCCGGGCACAGCTGGAGCGGGGTCCCGAAGGTCGGCAGGTGGGCTCTGGGTGGCAGCCGCGCCCGCTCAGCTCCCCTCGCCGACCGGAGGGCGGAAGGTCTGGGCGAGCGCAGCCGAGTTGTCAAGCTCGGGCTCTCCCTTCCGCGCCACCTGAGACTCGGGAACACCCGGCCCGGCGGCCGCTCTGGGGATCTGGATCTGCGCTCCACCAGCCTGGGACGCGCGCCGGGGCGGGGTGTGCGCGGTCGCAGCCAGCTGAGTTCTCAGAGGACGTGTGTGTGTGTGTGTGTGTGTGTGTGTGTGTGTGTGTGTGTGTGTGTACAGAGACAGAGACAGAAAGACACGGAGAGACAGGGAGACAGAGGGAGACACAGAGACAGAGACGAACCAAGAAACAGAAACAGGGAGACAGACTGGTTCTGTTCCTTCTTGCTCTGATCTGATCTGTTCAGTCCGCTTGTGGCCGAGTTCTCCCTCTAGCCTCCAGCTCTCCCTCGTAAGGCAGCTGGGACAGGGCTACCTCCAGAAGAGAGAGAAGCTTGGAGCGAAGTAACCAGGGAACCAGGACCAGAAGGGAAGGGAGAGACAAGGGAGGGCGCACGGGGAGGGGCAGGTGGCGCTGGTGAGGGGAGGATGGGGGAAGAGTAGGAGGGACTTTTTAAAAAAATCTAAGCACAGTGGCTACATTCCTGTTAGCAAAAGGGCAGAGGCAAATAGAAGAGTTTCTTCTCCGTTATTTTTTTCCCTTTGTTTGTTGTGGAGGTTTTTGCTATTGTGGTTTGCTTTGTATTCCGATTCCAAATAAAATCACCGCTTTATGAACACCACACTTGGCTCCTTTCCTGGACTCTTGGGAGGACCGTGAACCCAGACACCTGCTCTGTCCTCCTGGAGTTTATCCTTCACAGCGTTTCTTTTCACATATATCCGAGTCTTCTCCTGAGGAAATAAACAAAATGAAATTCCACCCCATGTTTTAAAAAGATAAGCTCTACCACAAGCCTGCTTACACTCTGTCAGACTCTACTCAATGGGTTTCCTTGAAGACAGCTGATGTGAGAGTGAGTCCTGGACTTTAAGAAGAACCTGGTGTGCAGACTCGAAAATAACTAGTTCTGATGTCCAAGCTATCTCGGTATCCCAGGGTGTCAAAGACACATTAAAGCCAGTGCTGTGTCCGTAAATACCATATCCTAGGTACTTGTCATCCCCCATGTCCAGACATGCTTTCACTGTGTAGCCAAGGCTTGAACTCAGATCCTACTGCTTCAGCCTCCCTAGCATTTGAGATTACAGGTGTATATCAAATTATGGGCTGTAGGCCTTGTGTATTGTTTTCAAAGACCCTTCAAACAAAGCCCGTGTTGCAGACTAAAAGACTGAGAGAAAAGGTGATACCTAGCAGGTGGCAGAACTGGACTCCAAGCCCAGGGATTCCCGACTTCTACTCTACGTTCTTAATAATGGAAGTAGCCTTAAAATCGGAGGCTTGAACAGAGTATGCCCTTGCCATGGTTCCTGGTAGTAGGACTCTCAATCAGTGTCCCTTTCGGAAAACTGTCCCATCTCTGAGGCATTGACATGTTTGAAAAGAAATAGGTTCACAGGTCACATTGAGCTTTCAATGTTTAGTTTCTCCTTTATCAGGGAATAATAAAAAACTTATCCTAGAGCTCTGTTGGACAAATACTAGGAACCAGTACTCAGCGCGTGGCACATGTCTAGTCTTTAGCAGAGACTCAATCCTTTTTATCCCCTGTTACCCCAAATGTACCCCAAATGCAGACCACGGTCTCCCCTTCAGTCACTTCCCAACTCACTGTTCTGCTGTTTGAATTCTGCCCTTAGCCACCCGGGGAACAGCTCTGCAGATAATAACATGGACTTCAAGAGCGGTCAAGAGGCTCCAATGAGATCGTGTGGGTGAGCTTCGCCTGGCATAGAACACATAATAGCTTTTGTGATTAATAATAAAAACCTAATTGCAAATTTCAATAGGCACTGGAAGCTAACCCTTTGATTTCCCCTGTGAGCCTTTGTGTCCCCCCTCCCTTCTGCTCTTTCTCAGTTGTGTGAAATGTTCTGGAAGCCTCATGCTCTGCCTTGAAGCAATGCCAGATGGAGAAGAAAATCCTCCATTCTTCCCACTGAAGGTGGTCTCAGTGTGAAAAGTCTACCCTCTTTCTCTTGGCATCTCCAAGGAACTGTCTCCCTCAGGTCTTATTTATCTTATATGTCTGGCTCATATTTTCACTGAACAATTTGTTGCCCTGCAATCTTTTAATTTGTATGGAGTGATGGCATGGGGACTGGAAATGACTGCATACCTGCATGTGTCTAACCCTTCCTAACTGAATAAACCTTCACTTCTCTGTGCTTGTATTTTCTCCTTAGGCCTAATCGGACACTGCTGCGATCCTAGATCTCAGGAGGTCCAGTATTTGGGGGATTGTACCCTGGAAGCCAGAAAATGTTATATATGAGTCAAAAGTCACCCTAGTCTACACAGCAAGACTAAGACCCTTCCAGAAGAGAGGAAGGAGGGAGGGAGCAAGGGAGGAAAAGAGGGGGGAGAATGTTAGTGATGGGGGGAATATTAACATATTTCCCCAAATATTTTAATTCCTTAGGAAGAGTTGGCGGAGAGCTAGGAGAACTGCCTGTCAGTTTGGTCTCAAACAGATCTCAAACCATATCTGTCTTTATATATTAGTGACCAGCTATTAGATTCAAAGGAAGCAAAGTGGCAGCGAGGTGTTTGACTGAGTGGAGTGATCCCTATTAGAGACTATCAGCTGTAACTCAAAGACTAGAATAGAATCTGGATATGGAAACCATTGAATCAAGTGGGTAACACTGGGAGAATCTAAACCTAAACCATTTACATCATGTTCACAAAAGCCCTGTGAACTACTAGGCCACAGAGGAAATGGGGAACCCAGGAGCAGTATGTGTAGAAAAGACAAACAGAGGTGCCAATCTCCTAAGCAACTCGTGGGGAATTGATTTGGAAGCAAATTGCATTGGAAATCAACTGCTCCCTCGTCAGCACTCCTGAGACTGCCTCTGTGGGGTACTTCAAGACAGCAGGACAATGATTTCTGCCATCAGGGCCATAGAGTCTCAGAGCTGGTCATCTAAATAGTTTCAATGTTGTTAGCATCTTTTGATGTCTGCTCTTCTAAAACAATAAACAACTAGATCATAGGCTTTCTAATTCTGGTCAGCCTTGGGTTTAGCATTTCTTCATTTACAGAGGGAACTTCAGAGTGCAGTGTATCACTGGTCCAAATATATCACTGGTCTTTTACCTGATTGCTCTATTGTGTCAGATTGAGTTGTTTTAATTTTGGTTTGTATGGATGGTTTTTCAAGACAGGGTTTCTCTGTATTGTCCTGGCTGTCCTGGAACTTGTTGTGTAGACCAGGCTGGCCTCAAACTCTCTGAGAGCTTCGTGCCTCTGCCTCCTGAATGCTGGACTTAAAAGACTGTCTACCATGCCCAGCATGTCATTTTAATTCTTAATAACAGGGCACTTCGGCTTTATGCTAGAGTTGCTATTTCAATCAATTACAGAGACAGGGACATGTTCTCCTCTCTTAAATGCAAAGAAAGAAAAGCTCGCTCATTGCTACAAACCACAGCAAAATACAAGTTAAATTTCAGTGTTCATTGAGTTTGACTCTACTTTTGGCGACAAAAGCCTCGATCTATAAGTGTGATTGTGCATTATGCAATATATACTTATATATTGTTCTTGAGCACTATGTGCATTCATATGCTAAAAATCTTTCTATCAGAATGGCTATTGAAGACTCACTGTGGTATGGCTAGGGCAGTTGTGATAACCCACATAAGATTTTCACATTTTGAGGACTAGGCAGCACATGAGACCCCATCCTGCTCCCTGCGAAAATGTAAGGGGTTAGTGATTTTGGGGAAAGGGCTCTCATATTCACAGTTTCTGCCCATTTAAATGGGGGTCCTGGGTCACTAAGAGCTATTTTTGAATGCTGAATGTGGTAGTATCCAAATGGTCAACTACTAGATTTATGCTCCCCAGACAGTCCCTTCTTATTATAAACATTCTCCCAAAGGCAATATGGAGCTGCATATCACCAACTACATTAAAAAATAAAATAAAATTGAGACCTCAGGTTTGTACACGAGCTTTTCAGATTTTCCCTCGGGTTTTGAGCATCTCTTCTCTCTCTCTTCTCCCTCATTTCCACTCTCTCAGTCACAGTACATGATTCGTTCCAACATTCTTCATTACCTGGTGTCCTTTGCCTGCTTTGTCTAGGGGGTTTCATCTGTCTGAAAATGTGATTTTCTCCATGGGGTCCAAGGTGTTTTCTGTCCTTGGCTCTCATATCTTCACAGCACTCAGTAGGTCTCCTACAGTACTGAGGAGTCTGCTTACACTGCTCATTTGCTCTTATAAAGCAAGACTCATGTCACTAAAATAATAATAATAATAATATGAAGCACACACAGCTCCCTATCAGTGAGGGATACCAGGACCTGACCTCTGAATTTTCATCTGCACCACTGTTTTCTTGTGGGTTCTTCTATCCATAGAATGCAGGGAGATACTGTGTTATGTTCTTCTCTGCAGGGAGGTACCGTGCTATGTTCTTCTCACTCATTCTGGCCCAAGCTTAACATGAACTTCACCCTCCTCTGGGTCACAGCATTGACACACTGGAACTTGCAAATGAAATTTGCTAAGGTAACATGGGAGTAAACACACCAATAGCAACACACAACTACACAGTCTGTCTCACATAAGATTTTTTTCCTCTGGTTTTCTGTCTTTTAAAAATATGACAAAAATTGTGTGTGTGCGTGTGTGTGTGTGTGTGTGTGTGTGTGTGTGTGCCTGTTTGTCTGTAGGAATGTATGGCATGTATACAGGTGCCTGAGGAGGTCACAAAGGGCATCCAGTCTCCTCTGGATTCGGGTCTTCTAGAAGAAGCACACTTGTTCTTATCGACCGAGCCATCTTTTCAGCTCTGATTTTCTGACTTTTGGTGTTTTTCTTTGCAGTCTCTGTCTTTTCATCAGTTTTGTGATATCTCCAGATGCAGGACATGCTACCTGCTAGTGGGACAGCTGAGAGCAAGCTGAAAGTTTATGGTATTTGAAGTCTAGAGACAAGAAAGTAAGACACAGAGACTCAGAGGCCGATGCTCCTCTCCCATTTGTTTGTGAATCTTCATTGAGTACATGTTATGAACCACACACATATTGTTCTAGAAGCTTCCAAAGACTTCCTACACTGAGCATACGGTCCTAAAACATGGAGAAGTTTCCTCAAATTAGCAGAAAAATCACAGAAACTCCATGAAGATAATCAATCAGAGTTGTAGGACCAAAGACTGTGTGGTGAGTAGAGCACTGCTCTATGATTCTGAGGTCAGGAAAGGACAGGATTTGGGTGGAAACGACAGGATTTGAGTGGAGACTTGGAGGATTTGAAAAGCAGGTATAAGACGCTCTGTGAGAAAGGTGCTCCAGACAAGCATAGTGATGGGCACGAATGGCCTGCTAGTGATCAGTCCCCACTTTTGCCTACTAAGCACCATCGAGTGACAAAATCTCTTACTCTCTCGAAGTTTGCATAAAAAGGTTAGCCATCCTGGACCTATTCTCTGGTTTGTAGAGCAACGTCGATGAGAACAGAAGGTTGTAGCTTCCTGTCAACTTACATTTGTTAGTCCTTTGACGTAGGGATTGGTTGTCAAGTTTTTCTTCTTGCTGCCTCCTACAGGGTTCCATAGGAATACTTACATAGTCTGTGTTTGCTGACTCAGTGGAACTGAATGATGACACGTGGAATGGCTGTCCCATTAAATCTGCCAAACCCATTTGTTTATCTTAGGAAATGCATTGGATTAAAATCATTTTCATATTCTTATAAAATAAAACAATCTGATCTACCATTTGTTTACTTTCTCCTTTTATAAAATTCACTGGACTTGTTTTCAATTAAGGCATTCCTTAAAGTTTTAGCGATATGAAAATTAAAGATGACTAAACAAATATAGTAAAAAAAGAGAATTAGTCAGTTCCTTGAGGGCACACACTGTGCTTTGTATATTTCTCTATCTCCCATAGTCACAGGACTCAAACAAAACCAAAATTAGCATTCTAGAACATACTTTCCACTCACACTTTTTCTTTGCCTAGGGTGTAGAATATTTCTGTGTGTTGATTATATCTTTATAATCATATAGTATTTTGATTTTTCTAGTTAATTAAAAATAGAAATTACGAGGGCAGCATATCTTTCTTCGGTATTTCATTATCCTTCTTAATTAACAAATCAGAACAGCATGCGTACACAGTTTCCTAACTGAGCGGTGGAAGTACTTGACTGTACTTTTCTGTATGTTATCGAATTCCACATTTTCTATGTCTTACTTCTAAAAACAGTGCTGTAAGAATTTATCGCAGCATCCATCAAAAACAAGGTAAACGTTGACTTCCATCAGGTGTCTGTTCCCGTCAGGGACATGTTTTGAGTCAAGCCTTAGTCATATTAAAGAGAGCCTTATGTTCTTCAGTAACTCACGAGCCTGGGAGGGTTAGCTTGGGAGCTGTTTGCACAGTTTCCCTTCGCTAACTGTGGGCACTGCCCTATGGGTCCTCTTACAAAGCCTAACCAGTGTCTCCCTGTAGACTGCTCAGGTGGTATATTTTATCTAAAAGCTGCCCTTAAATTCTCAACAGCCTCTGATAGGCCTTCCTTCAGTAGTGGTTTCCCCTCTTCTCTTTCTGTCTCTCTTTCCTTCTCCCTTCTGTCTGCCTGTCTTTGTCTTGTTTCTCTGTCTCTCTGTCCCTCTGTCTCTGTCTGTCTCTATCTCTCTGTCTTATCTCTCTGTCTCTTTCATGTCTCTCTGTCCATCTGTCTGTCTCTATCTCTCTGCTGTCTGACTGTCTGTCTGTCTGTCTGTCTCCATGTCTTTATGGCCAGTTTTGTAAGTAGTTGTTTTAGTGTGTCTCTTGACCTTAGAAACAGTGACTTTTAAAACAAGTCACTGTTTTAAAAGTGGTTTTCTTTCTAGAGGACCATCTCTCCATTTTTACCTCATACCTTTGGTGATTATTTCCTGAATGAGTTTCAAAACAGGAACACAGAATTCATATTTTATACATGGCAATTGTGTCACCCATGATTCAATGATTGTTTCCATTCTTTATTTCTGCAGTAGTTTCTCTCACGTGGGAGGGGCAAGAAGACTCTCACGGGGTTGAGTCCCAGGGTTCTCTCTCCCCTTCACCGTCTCCATGTTCCTCTCTTTATCTTCTTCCACGTCTTCGGTCTCCCTACACCACCTGTAGATGCTGTGAGACAGGGGGTGGAAGAAGGTGCTGACCCTCCTGGATCTGGAGCTGAGTCACTGAGGGAAGTGCTCTCATCCACGATCCGATCCATTCATTAGCTTCTCACCCTGTTGACCTCACCCTCCCTCCAGGTGTAGCTGCTCAGATGACCCACATAAAACCTTAACAAGATCAGTTAAAGTTGCTGAGGTATGATGACAAGACTTTATGTACATAGATAGATGGGCAGGTAGACTATTTTATTTGCTTCCTTTGCTTCAGTTTCCAGGTATATCTCTGGCATTTCTTCCTTGAGGGAAGTCATTTGAAGCTGCCCCTGGATATCTGCTCACAGAAAAGCAAACAGCTTTCCATGACCACAGATGATTGTCTAGCAACAATTCCCCCACCCTATTATTCAATTTTTGAACTCCGAGGTTAATTCTTGCCTTATAAAATTAAGAGCGAGGTAACTTTGGCAAGGAGCCAGCCCCTGCAAACAAGTTTTTTTGTTTTTTTTAAACTAGGCAATGGAGAGTGATTGCATAAACAAGACATAAATATTCTAAGTATCCATGTTGTCAATCCTGGTAACGATTGTTGTAAACAGGGCAGAAGTCCTGAAAGGCACTGGGGAGCTCAATGGGATCTGACCAGACAGGAATTACAATAAAGTAGAAGCTGGAAAATCCTACACAGTACAGTTCACAGGAGAAAGGGCTAAGGCTGTTCTGTTTCCATATTTCCACTATCTCTTTTCAACATGCAACATATTTTTATTGAATTGTATGTTTTGAAAGTAGTGCAGATAAATGGGATATCCTTACCATTGTAACTAGTTCAGTATTTATTTTTGAACTCTGACACTTCAGATTTGTCAGATCTACTCACTGACAAGAATTCCCCCTCACACATGTCTGTCCTATGGTGGTTGTTTTTGCTTTAGCTACCGTACTGCAAATTTCCCTGGAATGAGACCCAGGGGTAGAGTTCAACCCGAACTACCAAACTTGTCCTGATCAGCCAGCTTCAGACTCCATTTGTTCCATGGGGCTTACTTCACGACTCCAGACGCTTCTGATGGGATGCAGAAGCATGTGAGAGCTAGTAACGGCATGAATGGGCACCTGAGCATGTGCACATCTCTCCAGAGAGTTGGCTTCCGGAGGAGTCATTCCGTGTGCCAGGAAAGCTCTTTGCCTGTTTGGTGAATCACTATTGAAAGGTGGCTGAGAGGAGCCAGGGCACAGTCAGCAAGAGCCCAGTCAGCGAGGGCACAGTCAGCAAGGGCACATCAGCGAGGGCACAGTCAGCAAGGGCACAGACAGCAAGGGAGCAGTCAGTGATTCTTCTTTCCGTCATGCCAAGAGAAGGGAAGACAGAGAGAACTTTCTCTCTCTAATTTTTTTCTCTTTTTAGCTGGTTGTAACTTTGTGCCTTTATGTTGATAGCAAATGTTTAATTCCCTTTTAGCAGAAACAAATTCTATTTCACATCTCCTTCAGAAGAAAGAAACATCTTTTCATCAACACAGTGATTGAGGCTTACTCTGAGCTTTTCTCCCTCTAGGTTCAGTGGTTCTTTGTAACGCAAAAGCGGGATCCACACAATGTTAGAAATCTTCCCTTCCTGGCAGGATGGCACAGCCAGAGACATAGTATCCCGGCATCCCACAGAAGAGGCTCCACCATTTTCATGTTTCTCTTTATCATAAAGTGAGACCTCCCACTCTGACTGACATAGGAGGAAGTTTTTCAGTGGAGACGGGTCTCCAGGAATCAAGGTCCAGGGGTGCAGGGCCCCTGGATAGGACACTTTGTGCTTTAGGGACAGGAGCAATTTTTATGTCAGAGAGTCAACAAGTTTCTTTTCTTTGGCTCTTGTCATGCATCCAGCTTTCAAAAGCCCCCCAATAAAACAGAGATATTCCTGGGAAGGCTAACACCTTGAGCACTATCTACTGGTATCAGCTAACACCTTATAGGCAAAATTGGTACAGGAGGAAAGGGAAATAGGAACAGTGCCCAGCATGGAAGACTGCCTCCTTCCATGCTCTCAAGTCAGGATCAACCTTGCTCAAGGTCTCAGAACAAGTGGACTCTGTCTTACTCAGTGGCCTTGGACAAGTGAGTTCTTCAGCTAAGCTAGTTCCTAGTTTACCTGTTAATTGGAGAGCATAATTTTTTTTTATATATCATTTATGGCCTATAAAACATTTGAGATTTTCAGTGTGAGGCATTTCACAAGTACAAAGTATTATTATTTGTTTTATGATGGGACTGTAAATGGGATTAAGCAGCTGTAGAATGTTGATATGTGGTAGGATTGCTTTATCTGTATTCTGCAGAGAGTTGGGTCTACTTGTATCTGTAACCAGGTCGTGGTAGAAGTCCTACTAAATAATGATGAATATAGATTAGGGCCTAGTGTAAAATTGATGCTGTTGGGTTTTATTATCCAACACAGGTGTTTTATGGCATTCCTTATCTGTGAGTAATATCTGAATGTGGAGCCTAGCCCAGCTCAAAGTCAGTGTGAGGAGGAATTTTTATTTTTCAATCCTGCAGAAAAGTGAGAAGTCTGTCTTTTCTTTCTCTGTAGTCATCACTATCTCCGTTCTTGCCAGCAAGACATACTGACATCGGAGCTGGCTTAGACTTACTGCTTGTTTTTATCTTTTCATGTGTAAAAATAGGACTCGAATACCCAAGATGACATCTCACTCAGTATTTGCTAAGGAATCCATAGCGATTTCCCCAGGGACCAACATTTGACATCTGAACTTCTCGTTCCAACGTTCGGGAACATTTATTAGTCTACTCTGTGAGCTTCATTTTCCTTTCGATTTCCCCATAAGTTCAGTACATCTGATCTATTTGTTACAAATAGCCAGCATCTGATGTCAGCTCTATGATTCTGACGGCAATCTGAGACCTCTGAGAAGCCTTTGATACATACTGACTGCTTAGTAGGGCTGTTTAATGCGTGGATAAATAATCTCAAACCTGAAATCCTTTCTCATTTCTCTCCTCTAATCTGTGTTTCTTCAGCCTTCACAATTGGATTCCTTGGACGTCTTTCTGATTCTGTGGGTTATATCAGTAGATGCACCTGCTTGCTTAACTACTGGCTCTCTGTGACCATGCCCATATGAGTATTGTGCTCATCCTTCTATTTATTCCTCTTAATTTAAGCTTAAAAATGCTATTGGATTAATGTATACATGACATGTTTTGTGTGAGAGAGCAAGCTTAGATGTCAGATCTGAGCCTTGGGTTTCTTCCAATCTAAATGTGAGTTTATTCATTTAATCAAGTATCTCTTATTTAATGGAAAGAGTGCTTATTTCCAATTTACTGACCTCCTCTAAGGGGCAGGTCCTCTATGTAACACACACACACACACACACACACACACACACACACACACACACTCACCAGTGCAAAGTTAATATTATTTAACTTGTAATTATCCTGATAACTTGTACCAGAGATCATCAGAAGAGTTCTAAGAATCTGTATAACACTATTGTTCCTTCTCAATAGGCAAGGTGCTGCAGATGGCGCTACCTTAGAAGACCATGGCCAGTTTGCTTAGAACTAGTCCAGTCTTAGCATGTGTTATACAAGCAATGCCTTATGCAACCCAGGATGGTTGTTCACAGTGTTAGTTAGGGTTTTCTAGAGAATTAGAAAAAAATAGAAAAAGTAGGAGGGTATGTAGAGAAAGGGGGGAGGGGGATCATATTTAGTCTGAAAATATGATGCTTCTCCAAACTCCAAAACTTTTTGAGTTCCAACACACAAACAAATAAAAAATAAAACAAGAAACAACAACAACAAACCTTTCAGATCCTGCACTACTTACAATCTCAGCTTTGGACTGGGGATGATCAGCTGGTGAGATCTATACAAATATCTCAGACTCTAAAACCCCAGAAAAGTCTACTTACAAGCACTTCATATAAGGGACATGTAATCTGCACTCACCTGCCATCCATCTACAGAGGAATATTTTTATATCTATAGCAATCTCTCTTGTGTACTCTCTCAGGTTCCCCACTCCCAAAGAAGAGAAAGATTTCCTCTTTCTCCTTCATAAGGGTTTGGCTCTTATGGCTGTGGGTCCGCCAAGCAGGCCAATAACCTGGAAGCTCGAGAAGGGTGTGTCTGCTGTGGTTTGAGCAAACACTCTTCCTTCCTCAGCCTCTGCCCTTAACACCTTTACTGGTCAGATGGGATCTACCTATGGAATCAGGGAAATCTGTACTACTGAAAGACAGTGGATTCTATATGTTAAACTCACTTCCCAGTCACAAAGAACACAGAAGCATCTAGATTTTGTTTTGATAAAACAAATGGTTACATTACCAGCAAAGGTAATGTAACATTGGACATGACTGAGTCCATTCTTTAATGTTTTTGGAAACTTATAAAGTCTCCAACACCACGGTCATGAGAAAAAGGATGAGAACATATTTCAAGAAGAGAGTGGACAAAAATGTAGATATTTATAGTGTCCTTTTCAGTACCTGGCATATGAAGATAAGACCTATCATTACATTTGATGTAGAATTGTCAGTTACAGATGCTTAAATGGCTGCCTACCGATTAGAAGGTGTACAGTTTATCCTAAAGTGCATATAAAGTTCAGGGCAGGTGGAGAGAGGGTTGTCTTCTATGTACTGTGTATTTCATCAATGTAAAATAGTCATCTTCTAAATCTTAGTTCTTAAGCTGTGAGCCAAAGAATGGTTAGAGAGGCAATTAAGGAACACACACACACACACACACACACACACACACACACACATATAACTGAATCACAGCACACTGATTTGACTCTATTAACAAGGTATTGTCATTTAAGTCTGTGCTAAAATTAGTTATTATTGAGTTGGTTATTTTCTAGCTAGACGTCCTGAAGTAAACCACACTTTCTCTCTAAATCTCCATTTCTTCATAAACAGGAGCCATAGTTGCAATCACCGCATTTGTCTTTCACAGATTCTGTGTCTGTAAACTTACCTACCTGCTGAAATTAACTGTGTATCCTTGACCAAAGATGGGACCCTTCTGAAGCCACTGATGTGTGTGCACAGAGGGGTGAGAATTGTGAGCCATATAACATGGACATGACCAATGCAATCCTCTATTCCTTATCCAGCTGGTGCTACAAACAGCTGCCCCTTTCACATGGCCTTCTTTTGTACTCTTTGTTAGTGCTTTTGCCCTTTAGAACAACCCCCAAAATAATATTAAGGTTCTGGCCAATGCTTTTGAGCCTAAGAGGGGCTGCAGTGTATCGTAGAGAGAAAGAGGGCATTGAATACACTTAAGCGTGAGGGACAGTGCTGTTGGCTGAGTTCAACGGTAAGGACTCAACAGTGTAGATTAGATAAGAAGCCTGATAAGAATACAAACCCTGTAAAACCAAGTCATATACCAATTGTTTGATGGAAATATTTTGGCCAGAGACTCCCTGTATGGCAAGGATTTAGTAGACACTAGCTCAATGTCCATCATGACTTTAGAGAACAAACTACTTTGAAAATGATAATCCCCTCTTTGTCATATGAACCTCATACAGATTAAGAAAATACAGTGTGTTCTACAAAAAGTAAGAACTCTGTAAATTATCCTTGGCTGCTTTTTCACACTCCAGTATCACTGTAACTTAGAGGTCATTTAGTGCAGATCTTACTACGGTGGTCCCGATGCTGCCAAAGGCATGTTTATAAACACATGATGTAACTCTCCCACGGAAAACACAGACGTTGTCTGAATGGGAGGGCAGGAGAATATTGAGCACACTCTCTCCATCAGATGTGCAGATGAATGGGATTCATAACAGAATCAAGCCACCCTTCCCACCTGAACACGCTTGTTGCTCTAGTTCTCATCACAAGGATGAACCATGAATGAAACGAATCGGTAAGTTTCTGTGTGCCCACACATCAGAATGGAATCACCTGTGGATTTTAAAGCTGACAATTATCAAGTCCCTTTGAGAAGCAAAACCATGAATGAAGCATTGAGAAAGCTTATAGGAACTCAGACACCAGGAGACATTCTGATTTTAAAGGACACTGTTTTAGAATTTCCTTTACCTGTCTCTCCTCAAAACTCCATGTGAGGACGCAGGTCTTTTTAAATGCCTTGGAAATTTTCTTTAACTTTATCTCCAAATGGGGATTTTTTTTTGACATCTTCAATTCTGTTGTCCTCTTCTCGAAGACATAGAGGATGGACGGATGCTGCAGCAGTTAAGAGTGCTCTCAGCTCTTCCAGAGAACCCAGGCATGATTCCAAGCACCCACATGAGAGCTCATAACCATCTGTAATTCCAATGCCAGAGCTTCAAACACACTCTTCTGACCTCTGAAGGCACCATGCTCACACATGGTGTATAAACATACATGGAGTGAAACCAACCTTTATGTATAAAATAAAACTAAGTAAATTAATTAAGATATTATTTGCTGGAAAGAAAAGAGACTTTCAATTGAAGATCTACAAGATCACTTTCAAACGATAATTATCTATCCAATGCTTTTTAAAAAGGTTTACTTTTTTATACATATGAGTATTCATCTGCATTCATATCTGTGTATCATCTGTACCTGGCGTCTGTGAAGCCGAGAAGAATGTCTCAGTTCACTGGCACTGGAGGCATAGGCAGTTTTAATTAGCATCTATGTAGGTGCTGGGGAATTGCACATGGATCCTCTACAAGAAGCAACAGGTACCCTTAACTACTGTGCCATCTTACAGCCCCTAGGCTGATGTATTTTACTGTGATGACCACGAGTTCTTCCATTACCACTCCACTGGGAAAGACAACCTCAGTAGAGAAACTGAGCAGACTCCTGTTCAACCGGAGAGCCTAAGATTGGATTTGACTCTCTCTAGGAAGTCTCCACAGCCCAGAAATCAATCTATCTATCTATCTATCTATCTATCTATCTATCTATCTATCCATCCATGACCCCACAGGGTCATGGCTATTGCCTAGCCTAAAGAGGATGCTTAAAAAATTGATGAATGAATGAATGAGATTGAGGTCCCAGCTTAGTGCTTAGTACATTAAGTTACGTAGCTAGTAGAACAGGGTTAGGGAGAAAACAATTGCTGTTTGTTTGTTTTGTTTTGTTTGTTTGTTTTATGCTTTTTCCTAATCTGATATTACTTAAGTCGGGTTTCTGATCCCTAAGGCCCAGCTGTGTTCAGAAAAGAAGTGCTCCGTGGAAGGATGTCCTGAAGAACAAATAAGGGATTGGTCCAAGGGGTGTTGCTCTTCTCTTAGAATTTGGCGGCTCCGCCTGTGAAACAATCTGAGCTCTAGTGAAGGCTGCATTACAGGTGAGTCAAGAGTAGGTGGCCCCAGCCCCACCCTTGACCTTAGGGTCTGGGGAACTGTGGCCCTTTTGGCTTGCCTATTCTGTCACTGTATGGAGAAAGGCTGAATGGATTTACTCTCTTGGCTTTCTCTGCTTCTTAGAATGATCCATTCATTTAAACTAAGAGATCATTTCCTATCCTGAAGACTTTTTCTACTAAACCTTTCTCTCCATTTTCTACTTTCTTCTTTTGTCCCATGCCCCAGTTGCTTATAAATCTTGTCAGCTTGACAAAGATCTGGTCCTTTTATTAGATGATGATGATGATGATGATGATTATACTTATTCCTCAACACAAGTCTAGTGACCATTTCTTTGTCCTCAAGCCATGTTAATAAAGCAACCTTATACAGCAATTTTAGTCTTTCTACCTTCTATCCATCCACTCTATAAGCAGCTAGCACAGTTCTCTTATTCTCATATAAATTGATTGTGACTTTTCTCTGAGAAAAGACACACTGAATGTTTTTCATTGCCCACTTCTAAGGGAAAAGCACCTCAGCACATCCGGGCGTAAGCACGGATGTTCTTCTGATCTAATGACAAGGTGTGTGCTGTGTCTGTCTTTGCTCACTGTTCTGTGATCAGGGTTCAACACGGCCTACAGCATATTAATGAGTGTTTATGGATAATGTTTGCTTGAAAAATCAATTTCAAAGAGTAGAATTGTCTTTTAATTGCTATTGGATTTAAATTTAATTCGTACATAAAATATCTAATTGTGTGATACTTTTTATACACATGGACTCACATGGACCCTGTGTCTAAAACAAAACGTAACATGAATTTAGTTTTCACTCTTATTTCTATATCACCTATCTATGTATCTATGTAACTATGTATCTATCATCTATCTATCTATCTATCTATCTATCTATCATATCTATCATCTATTTATCTATCATATCTATTTATCTATCATCTATCTATCTATCTATCATCTATCTATCCATCCATCTGTTTTAACATTTTGCCTTTGTATATTGAACATTCAAGAAACAGCAACGATGCCTTGGTGATTAGTGTTTCTGCATCCATAAGCCTACCTGGCTACTGCTTTTATTCAGATTTCAGAAAGCTTTAGATCAGGGAAATGATGTCAGGATGGCAGTGTTACTAATTTTTTTCTCTTCCCATATTTTCCCCAGACACATTGCTAGTGAGCCTTCAGTGTCATCTGCCACCATGTAGTTGGTAGGAAGAGTCTCCTGTGTATTGCCTCCGTCAGCCATTTCTCTTCTGCTGTGTCCCCAGGGATGCTGCTGTTCTGCTGTAGACTTAGCTTCTCTAAGATTGCGTCACTTACAGCACGAAGTGCCTGACTCTTCTCTTCCCAGGCACAGTGAAGATCTGTGCTGTCACTTTTGCTTCTCTTAGGCAGAGCCTCTTAATCTTCCACTGCTGACCGCTCTGCCCATTGCAGCTTCAGCCCTTTTTTCCCTGGATCCTACAAAGCTGGGCTCAGCTGTGACTTTTTAATTGGCTCCCCTGGGATGAGCTCTCTGGCTTTTTATACTTCTTTCTGGTCCTTTCATTACTCCTTCCCCTCTCTTCTTCATGTCTTCTCTGCATGTTTGTGGTCTGGCCTCACATCTGCCCTTGGCCCATGGGGCAATTTCCAGCTCTGGGTATTGTCTATTTTCTTTCTTTTTTTTCTTTTTCCTTTTGTTTTTTAAAAGAAGATCTCCCTCATGACAGAAAATACACATCTGCATTTCAATAGCAAGTCCTGGATATGTTTATAAAATACCACCCACATGTAATGAATATTTAACCTAGGAAGTTCTGGTTTTGCCTCCTGTCTGTCCACCCCTGAAAATCCTTCAGCTTTCAGAAAAGGACCATGTTTTTCAGACCTGGACAGCACAGCTATGAGGGCAAGTGAAGGTTAAAACAGCCCTGCCTAACACCGTGTGTGCTCCTTGCACTTTGACCCTGTGATGACTGTACTTCAGCTCAGGGTGTTAACTGTTCCTTCACACCTTGTTCCATGTGAACCATCCAGTGCTTGACCCATAGGAGGAAATGTTGACTCCTTCTTACCTGTTCCAGAGAGTTTCAGTCACTCCAGAGAACTAGGAATGAAAAGTCTCTTGCATCTTCCTATGTCCCAGTGCCCACGACACCCCTTTCCACTCTGCTCTTAACTTCATCCTGTATCTGGAGATGTGTAGATTTAGTGGGAGAGAATTGGGCCAAATAGTAGTGTTTTTCTTTCTTTCTTTCTTTCTTTCTTTCTTTCTTTCTTTCTTAGGAAGTAAAATACAAATTATGTATATGTGTGTGTACTTCAGAGAACTCATTTGAAAAAAAATCACAAGGCGCTTTGGAGTAGGAAAGATTGTGAATTCTTTTTATTTTGATGACTACTTTTCTAAGGAAGAAATAGAGGTTCAGAAAGATTGACATTCTTCTGACAAACAAAGCACACACACACCCCTCAAATTATTCTGCTGTTTCCGTCTACTTACAGAACACAATAGAGTTCACTAATTTTGTCCATTCATCTGGAGGACAGACTCAGAACTTGCTGTGAGTGAGGCTTGGTATTGACTCCATGGCTGGGCTAGACAATATGCTGTGTTACACAATATGGCTTGAAGTTGTTCAAGCAATGGCTTAGAGAACCTTTTGTCCCCCCCCCAGCCCTGCCCAACAGGTTGGCACTGCTTTGGCTCTGCAGTGGATTCTTACATGTTAATCATTGCTTCCCCCTGTGGACTCATAAGAATTGGCTTTTGTGATAATCAGGGCCTTATGTATACTGTATTCTGTAATGCGAATATTTCAAGATATATTGGATTTTCATTTGTTGGTCTCACGCCTTCTTGTTAATATATCATTCTACCTGTTTTGGTTATCTATGGAAGGGCAGAGGGAGCTGCATATAAGGGTATTATGTGTTCTAAGCAAAAATATATGTTGAGACATTTCATTCATTGGTCTTTTATTAGATATAAAATAATATGTTGGTGGGTAATAGATAAACAAAAAGGGGGATAGAAAAGCAATGCGTTTTACTCAGTGTTTGAAGTATTTGGTCCTTCTGTGATTGGCAGTTCCAGGTATTTGACTATGTATGGGGAGAGAGAGAGAGAGAGAGAGAGAGAGAGAGAGAGAGAGAAATATGAACTACCGTCCAGAAGAGTTTTCCTTTACTGAGATACTAAGACAAGAAAATATCAGCCTTGTCAAGGACATTTGTACCGTGATAGAGTTCATTATATAACACCACGCTAATAATGTCCTATAAGATAAAAACAACAAAAATATGAGAATTGGTTGAATTATACCCACAGCCTCATAACTCTAGTACAAACTGCACATTCTTCTATTGTAGAGAGCCATTGTTTGGTGGAATTGGAGAGAGTCTACCAGAGAGCCACTTCTGAAATGAAAATATAACATCTCTGTATAAACCTTACCCAATGTTCAATTAAACTGACTAATATTTTGAAACTATTCAATCATAATAATGATACATGATAATAATTTAATTTTGCAGATTAAGAAACTGTGGTCCCTGGAATTAAATTACACCTCCTACCTCAAATAGTTAGCAAGATTGAAAACAATCACATTTTAGAATTATGGATTTTTAGGATTAACTCCGAAGTTTAAGTTATGCCAGATTATTTTGTAATACTATATTCTTACAAGGCTCACTAATGCAAAAAAGAAAAAGTTTATTCTCTCCATATTTTCTCCAACAAAACAGTTTGGTGGCAACATAAGACAATGAGGAATTTCAGGTGATGAGCAGAATAGAGTATTTCGAATATTATTTGTGTTCTTCAGAGTTCAAAGCCTGTTTGAGAGTCATAAGAGACTGGACTTTGGGGACAATGACTAAGAGATGAGGAGTCTGGTCTCCTGAGGTGGCCAGTGCTTTTATTAGGGGGTGACGTGAGCACCCTTTCCTTGTTAGTGGTGAGGGTACACAGGAGCAGAGTAAGTCCTCATCAGACTCTGACCAAATCAGGGGCACTTCGCTCTCACACTGTTGGCTTCTAGACCTATGAGAAATCAATTTAATTTTTTACAAACTACGTAGTCTGTAAAGGATTTCGTTGCAACTCCACGGAGTAAGAAACTCCTTTAGAAAGGAATTTTGTTTGATATTCTCTTTCAAGGGCTGTTAGTGTCCAGCTAGTCACTTAGTCACAATTCAATCATTCTTTTTTCTTTTTCCTTTTCTGCATATTTGATTTCCCGATGATGCACAAACTAGTTGATGGACTTCGTGCTTGGTTTATCTAGCAGAGCGGAAAGTCAGAAATTACTTTCATTTTATAGATCATCAACCTTAATTTAGTCTTGAGGCAACATTACAGAACATTTTACTTTTCAGTTAGCATATGTTGTCTGGGTTTGCCGGAAAGGGGAATATCGGAGACTGGTCGTCATTTAGAAACCAGTCATTAAGTGAAAACAATGGGATAGAGGAGGGTGGGAAGGAGAGAAATTCTTGTACCTTTAGTTTGTTTATTAAGCTAAGTCAAACATTTCAAGAAGAAGCGTTGTCTGGTTCCTAATGCTAACTGAGGTCGCAGTAACCTAAATCACTGCCATGGAAAATTCAAATCACTTTGTGCCTATATCCCCAGCACAACGCCAGGGAGCACAGCGTGGAAAGCCCGGGCTGGTGCGGAAGGTCTTACTGCAATAGAGGAGACTTGACAGGAAGAGCTCTATTCTCCTCATCCTGTCAGCTCTTGCCTCCAGATGAATTAGATCTTCAAGGCAATAGTTTAAAAATAAAATGTAGTAAATGGTGACACAGTTGGAATGGTAGAATACGCTACTAGCCTAATCCTGAACACTCTTGAGTAAAAGTATCCTTTGTCTTTTGTCTCTAGCTGCACCATTTTCTAATGTATTTTCAGTTATAGCTTCTTCCCCGTTCTTTGGGGTTGTTTATTTGGACTAAATTTTATTTTTTTCTTTGAGGAGTAATTTATGGGGGACTATATTGTTTTGAGAAAATTCTTTTTAGCTATGGCTGGAAATTTTGCCCTAGTGTCCAAGTGGCCATTTTGGTTTTTATTCTGCTTATTTTTTTTATTTTTTAAGCAAATTGTATTCTTTTCCTTTGTTGAAAATAGATGTTTTCATACCATATATTCTGATTACAGCTTCTATAATTCCATGCTACAGCTCCCAGTTCCTCCCCCTCCTCTCCCATCTGGTCCAGACCTTTTCTGTCTCTCCTTATAAAACAAACAAGCATTCAAGGAATAATAAAAACAGCCAACCAACAACCAACCAATCAACCAATCAAACCAAACCAAAATCAAATCAGACTAGGCCAAAACAACCAAACAAGAAAAAAAGAAAAAAAAAAAAAAAAAAAAAAAGCCAAAGACCTGAATGTATCTCCAATTGCTAGCCCTTTGCATTTCTAAAACCCCTTCTAGGACTAGAGGGCCTTAATTCTGAGGACTGGATTACATATGAACGTTAGTTAATGCACATTAACACATTGTCAGTCAATGAAAGTTCACAGTGGAAGGAATACCTGACTTGTATACTATTACTTTTAGATTGAGAAGTTGGAACAAAAACTTAGTTTTCTTCTTCTCCTTTGTATAAATCAAGCTGTTAGAGTTTTCTTGCTGACCTGGGCAGGTCAAATGAGTTGATAAAGTTATTTCAGATTTAAGAAATTACTTGAGACTTGGTTTGTGTTGATTCACAAGTTACATGCAAAATGCAACCTCACCTAAGTCAGATAGCTCACTTTAGGCACAATCTCCCTCTGTAACTCTTCCATGTTGTTCCTTAGTTACTGAATTATGCAAATGAACATTTTAACAGTGTTTCCCTGTGCCAATCTCATAGATATTTACATCACAAAGTGTTATTTCTCTGAGGCAAAGCGAACTTAGATTTCTCAAGGATATTTTGCTGTCTTCTGTAACACCATTTGAAGCAGGATCTTTTATACATTTGTAACATATAAAGATGAGCAGATTACAGGTATTTATTTATTCAGTTATTTATTTATTTATTTATTTATTTATTTTTAAGAAAGGAGTGAGCCATGCACTGATTCTGGTAGAGATTTTCATAAGATAAGTTCAATTTAGATGCATCCTATAAAATAACATGAGTGTATTTTTGTAGCATAATTATATTAAAACAGAGTTTTGAAAGGCAAGGGAATACTACGACTATAATTAGCTTAGCATGACATCATGTGCCACAAGTACATACAAATTTCATTTATCAACTAGGACCAATAAAAAAGACAGTGGAACAACAATGAAAGAAATGGGTGGATTAGCTGGGGGTCATCTCTAGTGTCAGCAGGAATGTAGTAAGGAGACATCACTAAATAGGAAGGCTGACTTAAGTTTGTAAGTGATTTATTATAAAAAATATCAGGCAAATGTCAGATGGGGGTTGAGGCAACCAGGGAGACATGCTTACATCTCATGTTTCACTCAGTTGATTTAATATTCCCAAGTGACATCAGTGTTTAAGATTTGTATTATGTAATTTTAAAATCATCGCTGAATTAGAGTGGATCGTATCCTTTTGGGAATATGACAGCCAGATACTTAAAGCAATTTGATATTTCCATGTCACTGCTCTGTGTGTGCTTGAACCAAAACACTGGTTATAACATCTGACCTTTAACTTAGATTCAAAGTCTTTCTTTAAAATGACACTTGAACATAGATGTAGGCTTGTCATTATCAAAAACTAAAAATATAAAAAATAAGTATATGGACCATTTTTAGAGTTCCAGGCAGGAGAAAGAGGAGGAGCATGACCCAAGGCTCAGGTGTTTCTGTCCCTGGTCCTTTACACACTTCTTAGGGTCTCAGTTTCAGCATCTATAACATGTGGGAACAGAATGATATTTTTCTCCTTGCTCTGTTGTTAAAATTCACACAGATAACACAAACCAAGCTCTCAGAATATCAAGAACATGGCATCTGTAAGTGTCAGCTATTCATATTCTCTACAAACAGAATACTATCATTTTCAGGGATGCTAACTCATTGAGACTATTCCTTCAGTGTGTGAAATGGGATCCTTAACAGGCAGATTATTCTACCCTGTGACTGATTAAAGAGTACCAGCTGGGGATTTGGTTTGACTAGAGGAGACAAAGAGCAAGTGTTTATCAGCTCTAACTTAGACCTGGTCAACTTACAGAGCACCATGTAAACTAGTTCCCTTGTCAGGTCAGCTTATGGTGGAGATATATATTTTAAGCGCTCTTCAATCAATTCAAAATCCTTTCCACCTGCTCTGTTTTGCATTCAAGACCCTCTACTGAGAAGGTTTAGTGTAGGAAGAGAATAAACTAGCCATTTTACCCAAGTGTTACAATGTTCTCGGTATCTGCATATCTTATGGTCCTTTTCTATATGCATCTTGAGATTATATCAAGCACTTACTAATTTTACTTAGAAAGGCAAAGTGTTGTGTTGAACCTCAAATTGGGATATATACAAAAATCTACTATTTTAAGTAGTAGATTGTTGTTCCCCATTCCACCTATAACACACACACACACACACACACACACACACACACACACACACACAGGGGAGGGGTTTTAGCAAAGTATGGCCTGAGGTCTAGGAATGAACACAACCATGCACCTTGGGGGATTTTCATGTAGGTAGCACCCTGGGGGATTCTCACTTAGGTAGTCTTGGGACCAGACTATGTACTCGAATATCATGTAAAATAAGCTTTATTGTTTGAGACACTAAGATTTATAACCAGTCTACATCTCTAAATGATTAGGATTTTAGAGAAGTTTCCCCACATTTCCGAGGTTCAGTTTTCTTATCTAATAAAATGGAGATAATGTTGCTTTGGTGGAATCCATTCTAGGGATTCATGTGTCAATTACATCATCAATGCCTGAAAGCTGGAACCTCTGGTTAAGACACTCAGATGTTCTCTCAGCACTCAGAAGGTATGGGAGGCCCTGATTTCTGGGAATTTACTTGATGTGTCTACACAGTATACTCTGTGGATATCAACTCCCTCTCCCACTGCCCAAACAGCTACCACACCCTTTGGAGATTTTTTTGTTAAATAATGACCCCCTCCAAGAATTTCTAAGCTAGGTAAAACTCTAAAGCTTTCTCTGTTTAGGATAAATGACCCTAAAGTTATCACACTTGTTGAATCACTGAATCTTTGTAGTTAAGACAGCAAGTCACAATAGAGTTTTTGACCTGGAAACGACCTTAAGACCATCTGGCTCAGATCTTGTCTGGTGTAAAAATGAAGGAAGAGAGTCCTGGAGGCACTCAGAGCCAGGTGTCCATTCTGCTCCCTGATGTCCCTGTCACTGTTTTATAAATGGTGCTGCAGATTTGGATCTGCAGCTACTCAGAGGCTGGGTGCAGGGTGAGCACAGTTCAGCAGTGGCAAGTTCATGAGGTTGGGTCCTGTTCATTGTGTAGGGACAGCTATGGCTATAGACAGCTCTGCATTACTCTCCAGATGAGAACCTGACAGAGTCCAGACCTGTTGGATGTGGCTGTGTGCTGACAAATGACTTGACAAATGGGGCACACGAAGAGGGTGCTGGTGGGTGGGAAAGGGGCCAGCTCTTCCCTGGGGAATACTTTAGACAGCCTGAGGACTGCAAAGTGACTCTTGAGCATATAACTTTTCAAAGAAGAACTATTTGATTTAACTGCAAAGGTTTCATTTTCTTTGTCATGAGCTGTTTTCTATCAATCTGATTTGTAATGTCAATTGTATTGTTTTTTTTTTCTCCCAATTATGAAGCCAAGCTTGAAATTAACAGGGTTAAGTGATGTACTGGAAGAATTATCTATAAAAACAACGATATACTTAGTCTATTTCTCACAATACTCACTGTTCTTCTTTAAGAAGTTGGGACCTGAAGGGCTAGCTAGAGGCTTGGTGGAGATGATACTTGCCAGACAAGCATAGAGAACTAAATTTCATTCTTGAAACCCACACAAAGGAAGAAGGAGAGACCACAAAGTTATCTTCTCACCTCCACACATATAATGCCGCATGGCATAGATTCCCAGCCCCCACTCTACATATCATACACATGCATAGTCACACAATCATGATGAAGTTTAAAAAGATAATGGGGCTGGGCAGTGGTGGTGCATGCCATTAATCTTGGCACTTGGGAGGCAGAGGCAGGCAGATTTCTGAGTTCGAGACCATCCTGGTCTACAGAGTGGGTTCCAGGATAGCCAAGGCTATACAGAAAAACCCTGTCTTGAAAAAATAAAATAAAAAAATATATTGGAATGTGAGAGTTATATACATAAAAACTTGCATCTTTAGTTTGGTATGTGTCTCAGTGACAGAGTGGTTACCTAGCATGTACCAAGGCCCTATGTTTAATCTTTAGCACTTCCAAAAAATTAAAAATTATGCAATAATCTCTGATCTGTGCACCTTCAAAAGAACTAAAATGCCTTGAATGTCTTAGAAATTAATTTTGTATTCCAATCTGCAAATGGGACTGTTGTGTTTTCTCAGTTATAAGATAGACTGCTTTACCTTCTACTAATAGATTCTGGCTCTGGATTCATTATTTTCTTTATCTTTTTTTATTTCCTTTGTTTCTTTTTTCCCCTTTCCTTCCTCCCTCCCTTCCTTCCTTTTGTCCTTCCTTCCATTCTCATCATCATCATCCTCTTCCTCCTCCTTTTCTTTCTTTCTTTCTTTCTTTCTTTCTTTCTTTCTTTCTTTCTTTCTT
>JADRCH010000035.1:2817758-2830073 GCA_019843965.1 Rhynchomys soricoides | reverse complement strand
CTGTATTGCTTTTGTTTTTCGGGTTTTGTTTGTTTGTTTGTTTTGGCTTCATAGGGACAATGACAGTTTGCTCAGAAACTGACAGTTGGTTATAGAAGACATAAGTGCTTTCAGAGAAGACATAACTGGTCTCAGTATAAGCATTGTAATGCTTGACAACCAGTAAAACACATTTGCTTTCTGAGGCGTTTGTTTGTTTGCATGTTTGAGAAACAATCTTGATCTAGGATTTCATAATCTTAAGAGGATTCCAGTCACCTTAGTTAAACCTAGCAATCATGTGGAAAGGTGGATGATGGCCCTTGAGTAGTGTACCTATATTGTGTACTTTTTAATGAGCAACAAGGTTTGCCTGATGGTATTACTTGTTCTAGAAAGGTGGTTAGAATAAGCCCCTTCCAGCTTGAGCACACATTTATGTAGCTATCTGTTCCTAGGGATGAACTTCCTTAGCTTTGTTGGCTGTACTACATTCTTATTACTTTCTCTTATTGGCCTTTTGTGCCGTCGCCATGGGGAATGGTCAAGATTTGCATTTTTTATTTTTGCCATGTGGATGCCTTCAGTGATTTATTTCTTAGCTTTGATTAATGGTATCTTGTAAAAACACATCACCAAAATCCCAAAGAAGTGAGAAAGGCTTCCTAGTATTTAGCACATGTAACCTCTGAGGGACCAGCTGCATTATCTTCCGGAAGTTGTTACACATTCTGGGTCTAAGTCATAACCTTAAACCTCTCAAAGAAAAGAAGAAAAAAGGAAAGAAAAAAAGAGAAAGAAAATATCTGATGATTATAATTGCATATTCATTCTTTGCCGTATTGGAGCAATTGGTGTTTTCACAAGAAGAGCTAATCATATGATTGCCGTTATGTCCTTGTACCAAAGTCCAGCCTGCCAAGTCTGCACTTTCTCCTTCTCTCCAAAATTCCTGTTCTCACACTACACTTCCATAAACATAATTATATATATATATATATATATATATATATATATGTATGTATATATATATATATATTCATATTCCTCAATTTGACCACTTTAGGGACCAGTGATACATATTCAAGTCCAGGCGCATCCAATTCTGAATGTGTTCATCAGATATGGATGCTTCAGGAATTCTGAGACTCACAGTCCCTGTTGGGACTGACATTACTTGAATGTGTTCACATCCTTAATTTCATTATAAGAAAACTGAACTCAGCCTCCAGTCTCCTGGAGTTAATTTATTATGTATATTGTTTCCATCGAAGCTAATGTGATTGGCTTGACAGAAGTGTTTGGATAAACTGACTGGCAAATTCAGCCAAATTGCCTTTCCTGGTTTCTATTGGAAAAACATCATGCATGGCTCAAAAAACCCATATATGAAATAATCAAATAAGATTTTTATAAATACTTTGTAAGTTTAACCTTGACACAAGAAATTAGAAAGCAGCTCATTTAGAACATGGCCATCAAGTGTCCACGTGGTACATTTCAACCTACAACAGCATTAAATCAACCGTATTACTACCTTTACCAAAGAGGGAAGAGCTAAGTCCCTCATAATACACATATAAAATAATAATTTATACACATGACCTACGTATGTAGTTCAAATAATGTCACAGCTCTGCCATAATTCTTATTCCTCCTGTCATATTCTCCGTTCAGATCCAAGATTGATGGAGGGCTCTGAGATGTGTTGGTCACTGTGATATGGAAAATTAAATCCTAGTGTAACCTTGGTATCCAATTCTGTGCAGTGCTTTGTAGTACATTGAGCAATTCAGGTTGCAGAAGAATTTAACACATGTACCTTTAGGTGTATGTGTTAAACATTGATAGTTTTACCATGTACTCTGCCGTGGGTTTCTTTTATAACTAAAGCTTTTATATAAGTCCCTTCTACATGTGATAATAATAAAGAAGAAGAGGAAACCACAAGAAGGAGAGGGAGATCAGGGGAGGAGTCGGTGGATGACAGTGAGAAGATCGACGTGGTGTTATGCAGGAGTCGTGCATGGAACACTCAAAAAATTAAAGAAATCCTTCCTAAAAGGACAAGCAGAGAGGAGTGCTATTCTTCAAAACAACTGGTGTATTATCAACTAGAAATTAGGTTTACAAGTTCACTCGTCTTTAATTGTTGACAAGTGATCATACATAACAGAATAAATGCGTGGTTTTGAATGATTGGATGCCAGCAATGGAATAAATAAATTGAAAGAAAACAGAAGCGGCATTCAGTTTTAATTTTAATTGTTACTTATTGCTCCATCAGGCTAACAAATATTGACTTAAATTTCTGAGAGAAGTCCGAACCACATATTGACAATGTTATTATTTCTTAAGAGGGAAATTTTCTAGTATTTGTCTTTTATGGTCATGAGCCATTTTCAATTAAACATTAGTGTTCTATTGGAATGAACTGTTTTTATCTTTAAAATTAGATTCTGTTAAAACGAGACGCATCAGGGGCTAGAGCAGGAGAGGCAAAGGGGAATCTGAAGCTAGCATTATTCAAGGAAGGATCCATTTTTCAAATGTAAAACTAGAGAAAATGAAATATTGGCAAAACCGTGGGTCCAGCTGACCCAATAGAGTTAAGTGTAAGAGTGTAGTGTGTGAAGGTCAGTACCATCAGTTACCAGGAACTTCTTATGTGAGGTCTATTACAGATAAAACACACCAATGAAATATTGCCTACATTTATGCCATTTGGTAGACATTCTGAATGAAAAACTAAAACCTTCAATATCATTCCCTTACCTTACAGCATGAAGTTTTGATATGTGATCACATTAGAAGGTAACACAAAGCTCCTCTCACCTCCTTAAACATGAAAACATCAAGCACAGGTCTTCAGAAGGAATTTCCAGAGCCTAGAAAAGCTTAATGAGGAACATCCTTTATTTTGGTATCAAAAGCAAACTCATCAACTCTAAGAGGATATGGAGATGCCCAACAGATCTGCTACTACAGTCCCCTCCTTGGAAACATAATGTGTAAACTAGTGTCCTTCAACTAGTGAGAATATCATCAGCTGGGATCAGCTTGATTCTCTGGAGACAGAGGACACCGATAAGAATCTGTGATGCATAAATTTCTGCTCTAACAAAATTTATCCAGCCCCAAATATCAGCAATTCTCCTGTTGATAAATCCCAGTCCTAATAACTGGAGAGCTGAACAGGCATTTCTTTTTTTTGCCTTGTTTTCCATTACTCAGGCTTTTCATTTATAAAAAAAATAATGCCATAAACTATCCGAGTGAAGCACAGTGGGGACCTGCCTGCTCTGGACTCTGAGAGCTTTTGTACTTCTGCTTGGCATTGCCCTTTGAGATGAAAATTCAGGCTGTTAAACTTATAACCTAGAGATTGAAGAACACAACTTAAAAAGTTGTCTCTGGACAGTGGTGAACACAGAAACTCACTGCTGGACAAAGGGCAGAGAACAGTGGAGTGCTCAGCCACAGATGGGACTTCTGTGTCTTCCCTGCTTTCTCCAAGACTCAGGTACCATTGCTGAAGATGTGGTAAGAAAAAGCAGAAGTTAGCGAGGACGGGTGCAAAACAGCATCTTCTAGTTATGACAGGACAGGCGGTCTCCTGTGTTCACAGCAGCTGTGCCCTCGGAGCATGATTGTCACAAAGAGAGGAGAGTTAACATTTTAGCATGTTGAGATGGCCAACAGCCCTCTCCACTAGCTGGGGAGCTATTGGCAACTGTATGAAATTCTCAAAGAATCAGAAACAGATTATTTTAAAAGCGCTGTTCTTTAACATAAGCAAACCATCCTACCAATTTCTCTGAAATAACAACGATATAATAATAGAGTTTCTTATTCAACTCTTTAATAAGAGAGTTTTATATACTGTGGGAAAAATGCTGAGGTAGAGGCAGAGGGAAATTTGACAAAAGCACTTTGTAACACTATTTTCATGATAGTCCTTAATATCTGGCATCCTGTATGGAGGAATAAGTCCTTTGCAGTAGAGGAAGCTGTGCTGATGAGTCCTGAGGAGACTTACACAGTTCGCAGGACTTGAGAAACAGATCTGAATGAAAAATTAAAGCATTTACAGGTTATGGAGAAGAAGTGTATCAGATTCTGAGGTGGCACACATAATGTTGATATTTTACTTCACTTGAAATCTAGTTTATATAAGAAACTAAATTTATCAAATGCTTATTACAAGGTGGGTATTATTCTTAGTTCTTACTTAACCTTTATATGGTATTCTATAATTTAAAAAGTGATATTAAGGATGTCCATCAAAAAAGCCATTGGGTGAACTATAAAAAATTGCAATGAAGTTTTTTTTTTCCTGAAAGATTAAGATTTATCATAAGGAAAACGTGAAAATACTTGGTATAGACTCAGAAATAAATAATACAAGGATGAGAAGTAAAATGAATAGGGTGAGAGGCTTGATAAGAATTGAAACAGGGCTGAAAGGGGGAAATCATCGCACAGTCGGGAGGGCTAAATTCCAAAGCACTGACAACGACAGGTGTTGATCAGGTTGGAGAGCAGCCCGAACGCTCATTGTTGCTGGTGTGGATTGTGAAAAGGCTTACTTTCTGAATTACTTTCTTAGACAGCCTGGCATTTTTGTAAAAAGTTAAATATAATTTTAGCACATAATCCAGCAACTATTACCTAGATGAGCTGAAAACTTCTGTCCGTACAACTCCCTGCATACAAATATTTAAAGCAGCTTTGTTCACAGCTGTCAGAAACAACAAAGGTATCCTTCAAGAAAATATTACTTAGTAATTGAAAAGAAATGGATTACCATGTATATTTATGGATAGAAAATAGGAATTAGTTTAAACATACAGAAATGCACAACACAGAGAGATCTCAAAAGTCATCAATGAACTTTATTATTTCTCAATATTGGTTCATCAGTTGTAAATAATATACCACATTGATGTCAAATGATAACAATAGAAGAATCTATGTACAGAAGTGTGGGAAAAGGTATATGGATGCTACCTGCACTTTGTGCTATTTTTTTCTGTAAATCTCATATTGCTCTAAAAATAAATAGAAATGTATCTATTTTCATATTAATAGAAAAAGACCTCAAATATAATATTTAGGGCTCATACATAAAGTTTTATTGGCAAGGAGGAAAAAATTGTGTGTATACAAAGTTTTCATATATAAAGTTGGAAAAAAACCCTCAAATATTCTAGTGTCAACAAATCATTTTAGGTTTAAAAACGTGTTTACCTGGAATGATTTTCAGCCTTCAGACACACAGTGTATTTTACAACTTAACTTTACTCATCATAGTTTCAGTTCATTGGATGAACTAATTTTGGAAGAAGGTACTGACAGCCAGTCTCACTAACATGTAGAAATAATATAAGATAAAAATAAAATGGTGTATTTCCCAGCAAAAGAAAAATTTTAACATTAAACTGAGGGACAGTGTCATACTTGAACTTTAATAAAATACATAATGATTGCAAGGTATTTTATAATTGATATCCTTGGGGTGGTTCCCTAAGTCAGGAGAATCACTTGAAGATGTCTCTAGGAATAAAGAAGGAACAGGGAGGGGCCCTAGGAACTTTGTCTGACCTCTGACCTATCACCCTAACCATTGTAGACAGATAAAGAAGGCATACCTGAACCTGGTGTGGGTGATCAGATTAATTTTCCAGAATTTAAAACATGTGATTGATAGAAACTGCAAAGGAGGTGGAGCTTAGCTTTCCTGCAGCTGTGCTAGACAGAGAAGCTTCTATCATTCCTATTGCAACCAACTTCCCATCACCTAAGTAACTTAATGGAGAACGGTGTGCTTTGGGTCCATTCTGGCTGGTTCTATTGACAAGGACACGTGGTTTGGAAAAGCATCATGGTGGCAGGAATGTGTGACAGGAGGCTGTTCACCCCACTGAAAGTCAGGAATAAAAGAAAAACTAGTGAGGCAGGGAGCAGTCATACCTCAGTGACAAACTCCTATTAATAATATTATTAAATTATGATCCGTAGAGCCCTCATGACAGTCACTTACCCAAAATATCACTTTCAGTCAAGCCTTCAACACACGAGTGAGGGGTTGGCTACTTCACATCCAACTGTAAAATCCTCTGTATTTTTCTTTCCCAAGTGTGTTGGTCATGGGCTGTTTGGACTTGCATACATTCCTTTTTCTGATTAAATATATGAGATTTGAGGTTTTTGTGGGGCTTTTAAAGAAACTAAAGGTCTGAAGAAATGTAGATACTAATGTGTATCATGCTGAAAGTAGAGAGTAGTGTTTTAAGTGGTAGAAAACGTGAGAACTAAGATTAGATGAGTCTAAAATATCCTGCTTGAAACTTTCCAGTACCAGTGGTGTATCACAATGCGCGTCTCATGGCTAAAGCTGCAGCATTCAATTTTGTACCTTTTCTTGTTTTATGACAGAGCGTTTCCCCCAGAAATGTAGGAAAACAAAACAATCCAGACTAGCACTTTACAGAGTACCCTTAAGAAAATACTTCTCTAGATGTATTAGCAATATACCACCATCATCACCGTGACTTAATGTGGGTCTAAAGAGTCTTGATTAACATAATCATGTAGAAATGATATAACCAGAGAATAGGAGGCGCCTAAATTGTCATTGTCTGTATACTTGCACATGTATCAAATCAGGATACCAAATAAAAGCGTTCAGATCAGCTTCCATAATGAGCGCAGATACAATGCATATTCCAACTTCACTGCATGTCTGCTTTCTCTATACTCCGTTTGGCAAATGTAACTCGAGGTGAGGGATAACATTCATGCAAAAATAACAGCAGCAATAGCCAAAAGCAATAAAAAACTCAAGATTCCTTAGATTCCATTTTATTCCAAGCTGGTAAGTTTACTGAGAGGAACACTATCCCTTCTCGTGTCTGAGAAGTGTATCTGACCCACCATTCCTACAGCACAGGCAAAGGGGTAGATACTCCCTTGTGGTTACTATGTTCTGCTTCAACTCCTATTATGCTTGGAGATATAACAACATAGAAAAGCCAGCCATTTGTTAGGTAATGTTTAGTACACCCTTGCTTGCCTTCATTAGTTGGACTGGGTGGTATACTGGGGAATGAGAGACAGAGGACATGCTTCACAGTACCACTTCTTCAGTTGTCTGCTTCATGCAGTTACCAGAGGCCTTCCTGCTGTGGAGCACCAGAACCTAAGCATGGTGTGATTTCACTGTTGACTCATGGACCACCTCCCACTCTGTTGACCTACAAGTGTTTTTACTGCCCCCCCGTCCCCCACTCCTCACTGCCTTGAAGATTGTCATCTACCTATCAACTTAGCAGAGTTTCTGTAATTACAGAAATGAGAATTCTGTATGGTCTGAATCTTTTAGGTTTTAAATTTTGCTGGAACCTCTCTACACCACTGTCCCTAGTTAAATGTCTCATCTCTGAGTTTCTGAGAAAAAAAATAGGAGACATGAAGAGAGATAGAGATAGAGATAGAGATAGAGATAGAGATAGAGATAGAGAGAGAGAGAGAGAGAGAGAGAGAGCAGATTGAGAACATGTGACTTCAGGACTTTGAAAACCACATTTCCTCCCATGTCAGAGCTGTGGAGGAGCAGCACAGGGGTTGTCTAATGGAAAAGGATGCACAAAGACACAGTACTGAGTTAGAGTACTGAGTACTGAGTCAGAGTACTCAGTACTGAGCTAAGGGTGTGGTTTGATGTTTGACTGTGTTCATGTTTGATTGTTATTATTCCTGGATTCTGATGTATTGATTTTAGTTCTGGTTGATACCTCTATCATTTTATCAGATAGATTTAATGTAGATAGACATCTGTCACACCCTTCCAGAATACACAGTAATGCTATCATTGCTTGCACAAAATGATAACTTCACTTGCAGTACTCTTCCCGTCAGCTCAGCCTATAAATAGATGAGAGAAACAGCCAGAAGAAACCATGGAAGTTTTGGATTTTGAAGGCACCTTCGAGAGCCAAAGTCTGGAGAGATAAAGTGATTTGGCCAGTTACAGACCTCAGCTTGCCAAACAGTCTGTCTGGTCCCTGACACTCATTCTTCCCTAGAGCTCTGCCTGGTTCCTTGTTTCATCTCCCCTCAGTTGGCTGGCTCAGGTTTGGTTCTGTGTCTTTGGCCCATTATCGTGTGTGCTGACCTTCCTGCACAGGTCACATACCCCATTTCCTGGGCTCACCACTAGCTTCAGTGAAATTTACCTCGGCTTAAGCCAGCAGTATCTTTCCCCTATTTATTGGGCGGTAGTCTTAACCTGCTTTTATAGAGAGACTTTCTAAGTCCCAATCATTCCAACAGTGTGACCTTAGACTTGTGAAAAGGTGTGGCAACACTCAGGTGCCATTTAAATGTTTATGAGCAGGGGCCTATGAATAGAAAGAAGAATAGAATGAGACCATACATGGATTCATCCTGCAGTAACACAAGGGAATTACATAATATCAAACTTGAATGCAGGGCCTTCAGACTGTGTCAGTTTCTATTTTAAAGGCATGATATTGATTCTGTCAGAGACCTAGACTTGGCTTAGCACTGCATAAGAGACTGTAATCTTAAAATAATGCACTGAAAGCTTATTGTCCATATTGTGTTATGGAGTGAATGGTGTCTACCCAAGTTTGTATACAGAAAGCCGTATGTTTATGTTGGCTCTGGCAGGAGTTCTAAACGGGAAAGTGACTGTTACTCTATTATGGTGGGCCCTCAGAGATAAGACAATGGTGGCTGCAGAGGCAACGGTCGTGTGCACAGACAGAGGAAGACTCGGGGTACACTGTGGTGACTGTGAGGCAGAGAGTGAGGCCTCAGGAGACACAAGCATTCTGACATCTTAGTACAGCTCTGTTGCTTCGGCCACCAAGCCTACAGCACTTTGTTATGGCAGGCCTTACTACTGCTGCTCATAATCCAACTGAGATCTCTGGGGAGCATTTATTCTTAGCACTGTCAACTCAGGAGTTAATGGGGAATTACTCATGATGATAGAGTTGTTTCTGTAGTGTCTTAAACATTGGAATTAAGTATAGGAAGAGCCTGCAAATGACAGTATTAAAGTTGGAATTGTTCCAGTTACAGGAAACTTGCACATTAGATGGTAAATATTTCAGCAACAAACCTTTGCTATTCAATTTCAATTTCAATTTCTATTTCAATTTCTATTGAAAACGTGACGTTTGGATAATGAATGAACACATGATTTTAAATTAGAAGCTGGTCTTTTTATAAGATATTGTTGGAAGCCTTCCCTCTGGGGTGAGGGTCAGAAGCATAGCAAAACTTCTCTGGGGACCCTAGTGTGAGTGTTGACAGTCTGTGTACAATATCACACCATAGCTTTCCTCCCCCTGATATTTAGAGCCTGGAAATTGCTTCCCTACAGAGGCTACTTCTATAGAGGTTAACTGAGCCTGGATCCTTGTTCCAGCTATGTACTATAAACTTTGCCTCCTGGTTTATTCCTACATAACAGCCCCTCTTCTTGTTCAGCTACATGCAATAATCCCACACTTCAGTTCAACACTGTTTGATAAACAAGATGAGTGTCCAGGTGTGCTGTGATTTCTCCATCCGTCAGCCCAGGCCACCTGAACACAACTTTCCCATCCGGCCTCAGTTAGGTCTGTCCCTGGTTCCATGCTGGATATGGCAGACTATATTAGAACACTTGAGAAAGTATGAGAGCCATTGCATATGCTTGATTTTGGGGACTTGAAATATTTGTTCATCACTTAGGAAGGCTGTATTTATTAAAGATTTGAAATTCTTAGAACATCATATATCATGAAGTTTTAGGAATGAAATTTAAATATTTTTATAGAAAGTTTCATAAACATTAACAAAATCTATAAATGATGTAAATTAGAATAGATTTATATGTTGTCTTAAAGTATAAGGAAGTGATATTTTGAATTTGTAAATGTGATAAGTCCAATATTTACTTGATTCGAAGAGTTTCAGGGTCCAGTAAAATGGCTCAGCAGGTAAAGGTACTTGTTGCCCAGAGTGAGGGCCTGAGTTTGATCTGGAGATGGAAGAGACTGGTCCCTCAAATTGTCCTGTGACATCTATCAGCATGCCGTGGTACACAAGTGTCTTGTCTCCCATCAGAATGAGTTAACTAATGTACTAACAGACTTTAGAAAGAAAACAACCCCAGAGAAGTTGCCAGGATAGCCCAAACCCCTCTCTTCTGCATCGTTTATAAACAAGCAGCTGCCACAGTGTCCCTTGACTCTCAGATGCTTTCGTGTAATTGCCTACAGTTAAGGGTATTGTATCATACAACTACAATATAATGGCCCCAAGCAGCAAATAAACACTTTTACTTTACTGTCTTTTAATCTTCACAAATGACCCAGTTTTCAACAGTTGTCTCCCAACTTCCTTTATAGGCTGAGACTCCAACTCAGAAACACTGTACTCGGGCACCATGTCTCAAGCCTCCTGCAGCCTGAGACAGCTTCTCAGCCTTTATTCTATGGCCTTAACATTTGAACATTACAGGGCAGTTCTTTTGCATACATTCCCAGGGTTTGTCTGAGTTTTCTCTTGATTAGATGGAGACTATTGGAGGCAGACAGCACTGTTACAAAGTGGATGCAGGCACAGTCTCTCCATCACATCAGATAAAGTTTGCTGGTCCTCCTGAAAATCTGACAGACAGCTGACTAGTTTGCTCAGGGATAAATCTCAACTGGAGGAGCATTGTAGTTTGCCTCATCACTGATGATGTGATGTTCTTTGATTCTGGGTTGAAGTGATGTCAGCTGTTCATTTCCAGGGTTTTTTTTTTAAACAACTAATATGGATTCTGTGGACAGGTACTCTGCAAGGACACCTTTCCTCATCAGACTTCTACCCTACACGGAGGAACATTTAACCTGCTGTGGTCACCAGACTCTCAGCGGTTCCTATTTGTTCCTACTGCTGTTGTTATTCAAATACCTAGCTCTCCTTGCTCACTAACTGCTCCAGACTTTATGTTCTCTTCCTCGTCCCTAGAGTCATTTGTTTCAGGGCGATTCCTGCTCATTTTGGTAAAAAGTGCTGTTGAGGAACTCAGGAGTCGTCTAAGTGGACACACTCATATGCATGCATGTGCACACACTGTATGTTGTACATACTTTGTATAGTGTATACATTGAAAACCAAGATTGCGCGGGCATATCTGATTCCAGCTTAACACCAGTACTAGTTACTTATTGTTCTGATGAAATTTTATACAAAAGAAATTCAGGAAGGTTTACCTCAGCTCACAGTTTGAGCTTTATTCACTGTACCAGGAATATGGTGCAGCTGGTCACATTGTATTTGCAGTCAGGAATTAGAGAGAGTCCACCATTTCTCTCGTTTTCAATCAGTGTGTGTGTGTGTGTGTGTGTGTGTGTGTGTGGTGGGGTAGCAGCCCACCATTGAATGGTACCACCTATGATCCATACCCAGGCTGGGTACTTCCATATCAGACAAACCTCTCTGGACATGCCAGCATATATATTCCCGGAGGTTTGTTTCCTAGGTGATTTTAAATTTTCTTAACTTGGTGATTACAATTAACTGTAACAGTTCCATTCTACCCGCCTGGTTGGAATCTGTCACATTATGCCATACAATGTTCTTGTTCCACTTGAGCTCTAGGTCTCTGCTCTGGCCTCTCCCCACTTGCACATGAGTCAGATTCCTACCTGGCTTGATGCCAATGAGTGACCTCACTATGAGGTTGATTAGAAGATGAAAATAATTGAAGTCACTAATAGTCACTTCAATAAACAGTGATTTCTGAATGGTCTCTTCTGCACAAAGGTCACTGGGAAGGCACACTAGCAAACATGTTAGTTTTCCTTATAGAGTCTTCATTCCTTTAGCTTTTATCTCCTTGGCCCCATTGTCATTGTCATGGGGCTTAGGTCAAGCAGGCACATAGAAGCATCCAACCATTATTTGCTTCATGGTTCTACAACCAACGAGACTTTTCTGGTTTTATTTACTTAGTCGGCACAATTGAAAACCTTGTAAGGTTTCCTATCTGCTTTTCCAGTTGGAAGCCCCTTATCAATATTCAGCAATTTGAGAGGAGGAGCAGCATTGCCAGCACGGCCACATGGCATCATGCTTGGTACACTAGATTTGGCAATAGTGGAACCTGGAACATTTTTGTTTTGGAACATCTGAGCTACAAAATATGTCACCAATTAGCGCATCTTTGAAGTGGTAGCAAGATTCCCCTCCATGGACTTTTGCAACCAGTCTGTGTTTAAGAGAGAGAGAGAGAGAGAGAGAGAGAGAGAGAGAGAGAGAGAGAGA
>JADRCH010000035.1:2736202-2817748 GCA_019843965.1 Rhynchomys soricoides | reverse complement strand
AGAGAGAGAGAGAGAGAGAGAGAGAGAGAGAGAGAGAGAGAGAGAGAATGAATATAAAAAGAAAAACCCAAATCAGAAAAGAGGCTATTAGTAAAACCAAATAAAAGAAGAAGAGCAAGCAGTCCAGATTACAGTTTTCTGTCTTTGTTAACTTTTATTACTCTAATTTGCCTTCTAGCTATACGACTCATTTATGATTCCACTTTGCTTCTGACCAAGGAATTCATTTAAATGTAGCAGACAATACGGAAACCATTTACTCTGCAGTGCTTAAATCTTCCTTCTGGAAACGTGGTCAAAGAGAACAGCATGTGTGTAGAGATCCGTCTGGATGGGCATTCTGGTGAAGTTGTCACCTGGATGGGCCTAAAATACACAAATCGCATTCTTAGTCAAGACCATGTACATAACTGGCATTAAATGGCTTTTCCTTCAATATTAAAGAAAACAGGATTTGAAAGACTGTTTCCATGGAGACCATTACACATTCCCTCCCCTTCCAATTCTTTTTTTCAGGAGTCTTGAGGGGTGATGATTTCTGTCAGCAGCTTGCTGCATGGGTTGGGTTGTGACATTATTGAAGTGCCAGTGATCAAAGTGTGTCCCAGGCTCCAGCTGGTCCACTAAATCCAGGACTTCCTAACTCCGCAGAAAGCTTCATAAAGGGCCCCACAAACAGATGTTAGTTTAGACTCATAATTCACAAACAATCCTAGTTTGCTCTCCAGTGTATCCTATAAAGACATCTACGGTTTGAAGTTGGTTTAGACAGAGCAATACCTGTCCAGGTGGTTTTTACAAAAAGCTTCTTTCTCACCAGCTTTAAAGTGAGTTGAACTGGATTACTTTTCCTCTTTAAATTGAAATCTGGTCCCTTTTCCTTTGCTCAGGGTTTTTGGGCATGATGATCTGCTCAGAGGGAACCATGGGAGTAGTTACTTGCTAATCTCGTTATTGATAGAGAAATGAAACTTTTCCATGAAGTTACATCTCATGGGAAGCTCTTTTTCCTAAATAATTTGCATGATATTCACTGTGTCTTTAGTATATTTAATACACAAAAGTTCAAATGTGACTAGGTCATTTTAATTCTGTTGTATAGAAATGAAAAGGAATATAGATTTGGTATTACAGAGAAGTTTTATATTGATTTTTCCCTTGTGACATGGTATTTCTTGCATTGTTTATAAAAGAATATTTTGAGCCTATGTTGTATTAATAAGAGTTGGGAGAATTGTAAAGTCTCTCTAAGAAACAAAGCAACAAACGATGATGTTGGGGGTGGTGGTGGCTCAGCCACACACATTATTTCTGCTAGTCTCTGATCTTATGTTGGTTTACAATTTTCAAATTGCATTAACTGCTGTTAATGCAAAATATATTCCTTCCTACAGAATTGCAAATTTTTTGAGTGTTGAGTGGGGCACAACTGCATTATGCAGAGGGAAATAATTGCGTCTATTTAATCTCAATTTTCCTTATTTCCTGTATGCATATTTCTGCTCTTTGAATTTTCCTATTGTATCATTCTGGCTTCCTCTATAATCTACAGATGAAGTAAAACTTTTGGAACATTTGCTTTGCATCTGTCTGAGAGTTGTGGCCACACCCTCTCCAGAAAACCATCTTGTAAACATTGCAGACATTACTAATATCCAGCAGGTTCTTCTAAGGGCTGGCCAGCCTGTGCCTCTGGAGAGTGGTATGGCCTAACTCTCCTTGGCTCTGAGAGGTGAATCTCCGTGAGCAATGGAAAGCTAATTACCCAATAACCTGTTTCTTTCTATACTGATCTTCTTCTTTTAACTACTTTTATGGGTCTGCTTTTGTCTTTGAAATTTTTATAACTGCTAAATTCTCCTCCACTGATGACGACAGTGTATTTTCTTTCCGGTTTATCTTTGCGATCTCTGTAAATACTATAATAGAGGAAGGAGTTAGTTCTCTTCTGTGCTAGATGAGAGACAATATGGAATCCAGCTTTTTAAAACGGTGTTTTCATGGCTCTTCTGTTTGCCTGTTTTAAGACTTAGAGTCTTGTCTTTCTCATTGGGAAGGATGGCACTACATATGGCCTGGTGAGATTGTGCATGCTTGCCTTTGATCTAGGACAGTGCAGGGATGTGGTTATTAGCTGTTTATGTGTTTCTTGTGCTCATGGTGATGGTTTAGGGAGTCCTTTATCTTTTTATATGAATGCAAAATATTTTCCTATTTCTAGAGTAGCTTGCCCAGTCTTGATGAGCCTATTGTTCTGGTTTCTCCAGTCTTTCCTTTGCCTGTTATATCAAAGGGATTTTTAAAAACACATGTAATTTGGTGAGATAGAAAAGACACTGTCCGATTTTTTTGGGTTTTTTTTTTTTTTTTTTGCTTTTTTGTAGAACTTGTAATATCCTGAGTAATTTAGACTAAACAATGAAAATTAAAATAAAACAGATTCTTCACTAATAACAAGCTAAGGCTCATTACAACCATTTTAACTTGTTTTAAAAATAGTTTATTAATTAAAATTTTTGCTTAAAAAGTTAGCTCAGTATTTCTCTGGCACTCTGACCTTTATCAAATACCAGAATACCTTTTGACAATACTGTATTATTATTATTATTATTATTATTATTATTATTATTATTATTGCCATTTCACAATTGGCTCTTACAGATAGTAAAAAGCAAAGCCTCTGGGATATCTTTTATACTTGAAACTATATTTAAAATTTCCCTGGAGCACCCTGAGAAAAACCCACACAAAGATTTAGTCTTTTATTTTGAAAAAATGCTGCTATAAACAATTAGGTCTGTCTGTGGGCTCCTAGCCGAGGGCTCATCCAATCAGAGAAGGTGTTTACCCACCCCAACCCTGTTCATCTTGGCAAAGTTGTACAGTATGATGTCATATGGGTAAATCAAGGGGAATCTCCACAGCCTTATCACCACAGTCAGTGCTTTATCTGTTTTGATCCACAGGGAAAACACTGATTGCAACTCCAGCAATGCCCCACCCCCACCCAGCCACCCTCACCTACCCCCAGCCCCTGGGTTCTCCTATATTTGACATATCTCTTCTGGTACTCACCCAATAATATTTGTAATAACAGCACCATACTATGTTATAATTTAATCTGTTGTTTAAAACACATGAATGTTAGGGCCTTGGTGTAGACTTATCAAATTTCTTTACTTAACACTCTTGGTATTTAAAATTATGTGTCAGGATATCAAATTATTTAGCTTAGTAAAACTATTTTCATTTGGTTTTTGAATCAGATATACTGTTCATGGAGTGTTTTTCTGAAATAAAGTTTAGCATTCCAGGCTTCTTAGCTTGGAAACCTGTTAGTCCTAATTCGACCACTGCCATTTCCAATCCCATTATCTGTGCTCTTGTCTTTGATGTCCCCCAGAATCTCTTCTCCAAGGAAGAACAGTTCTAGACACTCATGGAATGGAACAGTACCTAGTACCTTACACATGAGCACTTTGCAGCTGAGCTGACATGGGCTTGACAGTGAAGACAGCTCAAGGATAGACTAAGACAAGAGTTCCAGGAGTTGTTACAGCTAAGGAAAGGCTGGTATGTGATGGCATGTTGGCTAGTGCAGAGCCAGTGCAGTAGAAATTCATTGCCATAGGACCAAATGGACAGAACTCTTGTGCAGTTCACATGCAGTATTATTGATGATAATGTGATCCTCTATTCTCTGAATATGTAAGAACACAATCTTTCTGTACTAAAAAGTTAGTAACCCCTAGAAGCTTTCTCTCTTCTTTCTTTTCTTTCCTTTTTCCTTCCTTCCTTTCCTTCCTTCTCTCCTTCCTTTTGTTAGTTTCTTAGAGTCCTAGGGATTGAATCTCCTGCTTTGGTCCTGTAAGGTGAGCAATAGTCCTAGGTCTTCCCTGTAACCCTGGAAAAATCTCTATCTCTATCAATATCTATATATGTCTGTATCCATATCTAAGACAGAGTCCACCTCAGTTCCCTAGGCTGTCCTTGACCTTGCTCTGTAGCCCAGGCAGGCCTTGAAACCCTTCTGCCTTAGCCTCTAAAGCAGATGGAGTTAAAGCTCTTGCCACCAGGATTAAGTCTAGATTCTACTCTCATAAAGTGAAGTGGAACATTTACAATCTAGCTCTCTCTAACCTTTGGGCTCCAAAGTTCTTCAGTAAGTTCCATTACTTTCAATGGCCATTTATTAATTTGTACAACATCAATGAAAAAAAAAACATTAGTTTTTCAAGAAAGTTTATAATGTGGCTTGAAGGTCACATTTGAAATCAAGGCTCTTAAGCCATGTTTAGCTTTTGTTCTCTCTCTCTCTCTCTCTCTCTCTCTCTCTCTCTCTCTCTCTCTCCATCTATGGAGGCCAACATCAGAGCTCTTTCTGGTAGTTGATCTGTATTTTGGCTTAAAGGACCTAAAAATATGTCTAAGTAACCTATTTTTGATCTTGGTTTCCTACCACTGAGACAACAAACCAGTTTTAAAAGCACAACTTGAGATGCTTCATATAAATTTCTGGGAAGAATTTAGAATCTTCTTTGTTCAACATTACATGGCTTTGAAAACTGGGACATGGTTTTCTAAGCACTTGGAAGGCAGAGACAGGTGGAACACTGGGTGTTCAAGGGGCCAGCTTGGTCTACGTAGTGAGAACTTGTCTCAACCATTACCACCACCACCACCACCACCACCACCACCACCACCAAAAACTTTGTATGGCTTGCAGTTCACAGAGCAACTGCTTTTGTGCTGTTGAATAGCGTTTTCCTGGCTGAGTAAGAAATTGTGGAGAAACACTGTTGCCAGCTTTATCTGATGATCAAGTAGTCTTACCAGGAAATTATTACGATAACAGGGGGAGAGGATCCTATTGCAGAAAACTGAGGAATTGTGAAATGGACAAACATTTCTTATCCCTAGTACAAGTCATTTCTTACTTCTTCTCACATAATGTCTTGATTATGGTTTCCCCTCCCTTTACTCCCATAGTTCCTCTTCATCTCTCCTATTACCTGCACTTACTCCCTTCCTGACTCTCACTCAAAATAAATAGACTTCTAAGGGGTAATAATATAATATAATATGGAAAAATAAACAAAACTAACACATTGGAATTGGACAAGTCCAAGAGAATGCACAAGAAAGAGAGATCCACTCACTCTCTGAGTTTCATATGCACGTTGATCTTATTGATTTTGAAGGTCATGTTTTCTTAATGTCCTCTATCCATCCCTTCTGGCTTTAAAACCATTTTTTTGTTTTGTTTTGTTTTGTTGTTGTTTTTGACTTTTTCTGTTTTTCCCTTCTTTTCTGTTTCCTGAGTTCTGAGGCAAGGGATTTGACGGAGCCTTCTTATTTAAGGCTGCGTATTTCAAGCTCTCTAACTTAAGTTCTCTCTCTCTCTCTCTCTCTCTCTCTCTCATTCAGGTCTTTTGGACATTATTCGTAATACCTTATTGGTCCCTCACTAGCCCATCAGTTAAAATTCTATCATACATATACATTTTCTATCTTCACAGGATTATGATTCATTGTTCCTTGAGAAATTGTTTCTTACTAACAGATCTCAAGAGTGCTAAAAGCAACTGGAAAGACATATAGCCACAGCAGTCAAGGCAACTGGAAGAGAAAAGTCAGCACCTAGTAAGTTTTCTCTTTAAATTCATAGCCTTGTAAAGAAGCTTTGAAAAAAACCAATACAAGCCAAAACCCAAACCCAACCCAACCCAAACCAAACAATCAAATAGAAACCCTAAAACAACAACAACAACAACAACAACAACAACAACAACAACAACAACACTTTTACTGCAGTTACTGCTAGCTCCCAGGAGTCACAGACAGCCAAGCCAAGTATAGGATGTGATAAACCAGAATACAAAATACTGGGTGTCTTCATTACTGTGAAGACATACCATGACCATGGCAACTCTTATAAGGAAAAACATTTATGTGTGGCTGGCTTACAGTTTCTGAGGTTATTATTGTCAAGGTGGGAAACATGGCAGCATACAGGCAGATATGGTGCTGGAGAAGGAGCTGAGAGAGAGTTCTACATCTTGATCCAAAGGCAGTAGAAGGAGACTGTCTGCCACAGTGGGCAGAGCTTTAGCATATGAGACCTCAAAGCCTGACTCCACAGTGACACAGGTCTTCCAATGAGGCCACAACTCCCAATGGTGCCACTTCCTATGGGCCGAGCATTCAAACACATGAGTCTATATGGGCCATTCATATTTAAATTACCACACTGGGATGAGACCAAGGTTTATAAAATATGGAAAACTAATTGTTCTGAACAAAGGGAAGTCATCTTCACTCCACCAAACCCTACAAGAATTACAACTTTAAATGGAAATAGCGAGCCAAAAATTGGAAGAAAATACAAATAAATAATTCTTCATCATAGTATGAAACGTTCTAATATGAGCAGTGGGAAAATCAACCTCAGGGAGAGATATCAGAGTAGTTTGGACTGATATTTAAAGCTTTTCTATACCATAAACCACTACCCATAAGATAACTAAAGAGGAAATATAATATACTAACACCTGTATGAAGAAATTTTCATTTCCAATAACAGTAAAAGCACAATTAAAAATGACACCAACAAATCTGAGAAATAGTTTTAAAAATGAAACAAGGTGAGTGTAGTGAACAGGCAATATCAAAGCAGTCCCGGTGTGATTGTAAATTGAAACAGTGTGACCACACATAATTGGATGATAGAAAGCTAATGCTTTACAAAGTACATCTATTTTGACCAAACAATTTTTGCTTTTAGAATGTGTCTGCATTCAGGGGAAAAACTCCTTGCTCTTAGAAATAGAAGCAATTACTTTTATCTTGTCTTTCTAGCCTTTGCATGTATATTATGTTTTCTTTCCATTTTGTTTTCTTAGTGAGTTTGAGTACATGTGTTTCCTATAATTTTTAAAAATATGTTTTTCATATTTCTTTTCTTAATAGAGAAAGAGAGAAGAAAAGTGTGGGGAGGATCTGGGAAGAATGGGGGATGGGAAGCCGTCATAGAAATATATCGCATGAAATTTTTTTCAATAAAAATTAAATAATTCCTTAAAGGGGAGTGGGTCTTACTGTTACCATGATTCTATACATCACTCAATTGATTTTTAATATTTTATTATTTATCTTTAGAAATCAGGCCTTTGACCATAGGTTGACAAATATGATCTATTTAAAAAGCTTCTCAATGCAACAAAGAAAATTGTCAATGGAGTAATGAGACAGCCCATTGACAGGGGAAATGAGACAGCCCATTGACAGGGGAAAATATTTTGCAAGCTATACCTTGAAGAGAAGATTAACATCTAGAATATATAATGAGCTCAAAAACTTAAATATCAAGAAAAAAAAACATGATTAAAATTGAGCCATTGATCTGAACATTTTCAAAAGAAGAAATGCAAATGGATAACAAACACTTTTTAAAATGTTCAATATCACTAGCAATCAGGAAAATGCAAATTAAGACTACACTGAGATTCTAGCTCAGTCTAGACAGAATGGAAGTTATCAAGAAATCAAATGACGACAAATACTGTAGAGGATATGGAGAAGTAAGGGAATTTCCTATTTTTTTTTTCTGGTGGGAAGGGAAACTGGACACTACTCCTGGGCATATGTCCAAAAGAATGCATATCCTATATAGAGATACTTGCTAATCAATATTCATCGATTGCTCTCAGAATGGCTAAGAAATGGAAGCAGCTTAAATGTCCATCGACTACTGAATAAAGAATCATGTTCAAAATTACTGTTTTGTAAACTGAGATGGAGGAAGAGGAGAAGGAAGGAGAAGGAGGGAGGAGGAAGAAGAGAAGGGAGGAAGAGCAAGAGGAGGAGGAAGAGGTGGAGGAGGAGGAGGAGGAGGGGGAGGAGGATAGATATCCTACAAGGCTGGCTGCTGCTGCTCACAAAAGCCATGGGTTATTAAGCAAAAGTACCAGTGCTAGATAAAAACTTGCTCCCCAGTCAATAAAAGCTTTAGTTGTCCACCAGAACCGATGAGATCCTGTTGCTGAAGACAACTCATACCTCGGTTTCAGGGGGTTAGGAAATCAAACTTGAACTGAGCTGGAAGTTTCCTACCTATTGGTTTACTATAATAGAGCCACAAAGAATCATGGGCAACTGGGGAGAAAATCATGGGCAGCTGGGCTCTACCCAGCTGTGAATTTGATAATTTACAATAGCAACCTGCTAGGCAAACTGTGTCCACAGGTGCAATGGCTACATGGTTGTTATGGGGCTGATTTTCTACTCTCTGGTAGTGTTTTAGATCTTCTCTACAAGAGTGAATTCATAGTATTATAAATTCAGTCCTAAACTTATGGCTGATGAGGTTTTTAGGTCCTAGGGGTGAACTTAATACTGCTGTTGAACTAATTTGTCATGAATTTGAGCTGCCTGCTAAATATTTATGTATTTTCCTATAGACTAATGCTATTCTCAGCCTTAATCAGAGAAGCTGCAAATGGTAGAGAATACAGAGAAGCATTTCTGTTTAAGGTACGAAGCATAAGCAATGGTTGAATGATTAGCACTAAACAAGTCATCTGTACCACTGGCTCTAAGTCTCAGGGATCTCTTCAGGAGATGGGGTAGAGAGAATTTATGGGCCTACCCCTGACTCTATTAACGATATTCCGTTATACACGCAGACAGGAGCCTAGCATAACTGCCATCTGAGAGGCTTCACCCAGCAGCTGATGGTAACAGATGTAGAGACCCATAGCCAAATATTAGGAGGAGCTCCAGGAATTCTGAGGCAGAGGGAGAAGGACTGAAGGAGCCAGAGAGGTTAAGGACACCACAAGAAACCCACAGATTCAACTAACCTATGCCCATAGGGGCCCACAGAGACTGACCCAGCAAATAGAGAGCATGCATGGGGGTGACTTAGGCCCTCTGTACATACGCAAGCTTTCTGCAGCTTGCCCTTTATATGGTACTCCTACTGGCAGGAGCAGGGTCTGTCTCTGATTCTGTTGCCTGAACTTTAGATCCCTTTCCCCTAACTGGGCTGCCTGGTCCAGGAGGTATGCCTAGTCCAACTGTGCCTTTCTCCTTGAGGGTCTTTGGCCACCTACCTTTGAGGACAAAGGGAGCAGAAGCAGTGCGCAGGGTTCAGATGGCTGTGAGTAGGACAGAATGACTTCCCAGAGCACCTTCACCAAGGCAGCTCTACTTTATTCAAGGGAGGTGAGGGACAGTAGGCAGGGCATCACCTAATAGGTGCTCACAGTGTGCTTTATTTGTATTAGGCAGCATGGTCCTATCATATGGATAGGGGCATAATACCTAATTATCATATGGGTGGCAGAGAGAGAGTGTTGGCAGAAAACTGTCAGCGGTCATACTCCAGATAAGGTCGAGTAAAGAGTAGGAAGCACTGCTGGGGAAAGGGAGTCCTCCATTTTGGGCCGAGCTTGGAGAGCTAGCCAGACATGGTAGACTGTGACCTTAACCAGCACGGTCCTCCAGCAGCTATTCATTCACTGCAGCGCCCAGAAGGCTCCACTGATAGTGCCAAACCCATGGTCACACAGATGATCCTCAACAAACTCAATCTCAACAAAACCAAAACTAAACAAGACAATTACAGCAACAGCAACATAGTCAGCTGTGTGGGAATGGTAGGTACAGGGTGACGGGGGATTAGTGAGGGTGGAAGGGAGGTTAGAGGGGGTCAGTTTCAAGAGTCTGAACGCATGCCTGAAAACCTCAAAGAATGATCTCAATAAAAGTTATTTTAAAAAAAGAAAGGAAACCAGATCCTTGTGATCATAGAAGAAGTGTTTATGGTGTTACCTGTGTTTACAAAGTTTTCCACTTGGCGGTAAAATAACTCTTCATTCTTCCTTATGTTCCCAGCATCTGATAATGTATTTTGTGGAAAAATGAGCAAGAAGCTCTTGTCCCTGGATCTCCGCCTCCTGATTTCCTGGGTCCTATTGGTTCTAGCATCCTTGGGCATCGTGTGATAGCGCTACTTTTGTAATGAGAAAGGTAACCAGGGACTGGACCACCAACCAAAGAACACACATGGAGGGACCCATGGCACTGGCCGCATGTGCAGCAGAGGAGGACCTTGTTGGACATCTGTGGGAGGAGAAGCTCTTGGGCCTGAGGGTGTTCAATGCCCCAATGTAGGGGAATGCCAGGGCTGGAAGACGGGAGGGCATGGGTGGGGGAGCACACTCATAGAGGCAGGGGGAGGGGTGAGGAGATAGAGGGTTTCCCAAGGGGAGACCTGGAAAGGGAAAACCATTTGAAATGTAAATAAAGAAAATATCCAATAAAAAAATTAAACACAAAGTTTCCAAAATCAGAAATAAAAATGCCTATTAGACACCATAAAAAGTAAAACAAACAAACAAAAAAAGAAAGGTAACTGGAAAATTTTCTTACTTTTTATTAGGACATGCACATTGAATATCATTGATGATACTCAACTTTGATTCTACAAAGTTATCATCATTGTAAAGTTATTATTATTATTATTATTATTATTATTATTACTAAAACTGAGAGCTATACAATAATTCAGCAAAATAGATTTGATTGTTTTTCTTTTTCCTAGTTTGCCTTCCTTGTGCTATGTACTTCGTATATGAGTTCATGCCTTGGACACTTAACAACCCTTGTGCTTATCTCTAGGGCTTGTTCCATAAATACTGCATATAAAATTAAAATCAGTTTTCCTGGTCAAGAGGAGGACATGGCACTTAAGTTTTAGGAGTTGTAATTCGTAAAAGCCAAGATCTATTATGCAATTCTTAATGGATTCCTTAAGGGCATCGATTTTCATAGTAGTTAGTTGAGTAAATACTTAATTTATATGTGGTGGACTTGCAGTTTAGATATTCCAGGTGATTGCCCAAGGGAGAAAATGTTTAAAAGCTACTTAGTATGTGAGCGGTTTAGGGCTATAATCAACCAAATATTCAGTAATTTAGGCAACTAACCCAGAAAGTTGGCAACACCTTAGTTTTTCTTAATAACCGTGACTGTGCCATAGTTAAAAAGCAGCCTCTTGAGGAAAAGCCAAAGACCAAAGGACTGGAGCTGCCGATTCAGTGAGTGTCCTTTGCTCTCCTGGCCCAGCGTGAGCCAGCTCTGCACTGGAGTTTGAAGAGACATTCTTGAAGACTGAAGGAGCTGTAGGGCCATTTAATCTTGGCCTGTTCAGCACCTCTCTCTTTTGGTTCTTGTTTTCAGTGATCAGAAGGAAACACACCTGGCTCTTGTAAAAAGACAGATTGTCAAACTGAGGACTTTCCCCAGGGCATCAGGCTCCAAGATATTAAACTAGAACCATCTGCCTAAAGGGTGTAGGAATGCCACAGGCTTCCATCCAGGGAGCAGCAGTTTCAAGCCCATTAAGAGCTGAGATGTTTAGGTCTGGGTGCCAAGGAAATTAGAGTCCATGATTTCAGAGGTCGAGGCAGAGTGAAGGAGGCAATTAACACCTTCCCTACTAATAGCAAGAAGGACTTGGGTGGTAGATTCTGGAGCCGAGGAGAGAGTCGATATTGGTGCTGAAATTGTCACCTAAATTAAATTAAATTAAATTAAAAAAAAAAAAAAAGCAAAACCGAGAACAGGTGGTTTCGTTTGACACATTTATTTAACTTAAAATCTTGTTTACCTAGCATTCTGTTGTTCACAGAAATAAAAGTAGGGTTTGACACGTTTTCAGCATACATCTACCTATCTATCTATTATATATGTTATATATATAATAGGTATATAATATATATGCATGTATATGTTGAAATATATAATAATTTATATGTAATACATAATAACATATAGACAGCTATCTAAAACCAATAAAACAGTTGCCAATCTCATTCACACTTGAGAATCTAAGGAATTCTGAAGTCAACCTCTAAAGATTCTGAGGCTACTTTTGGGCCTTTTCCTCATTGCTTTAGCAAGTATTTAATATCCTGAAGTATCCTTTTTACAGATGACATTGTGTGCCCACTGCACATGCGCATAACGGCTAGCACTGATGATACAAAAGAAAACCAGCCAGACAACCGTCCTGCTTTGCAGTTTACATCTTGCAATTTGTAGGTTTTGTTTCGTGTGATTCTCGGGCAGATTGGCTTCATACATAGGTTCTTGAGGCAGCAAGAACAGCATGAACAGGTGCCGTCCTGCAACCTTTTCTGCTTTTCCTATAATGGCCCAAACAAATAAGGAAAATCTGAAGTGATTTATCATCCAGAAGCGTCATGGGGATTATTCCTGAGAGGGTTTTCCAGGATTCTTGGAACAAGGATAGCGTCTTTAATCGTCTTTTTTGTGTAGTTTTAGGAATTAAACTGTGAATTAAAACACTTAAAATCCAGAATGCTGACTTAAAATCTGTCATACGGGAATGATTGCGGTTCCGTTATCACGCACAGTAAGTGAGGCAGCAGCTAGTAAGACACTATGGTGGAGAGCACACAGCTGTGACCCGTCTTCAAAGGAGTGCGGGGGCCCTGATGCATAATGAGACCAGACATGCATCCTGCTAAATCAACGCACAGAGTGTATCTCATGTGCCTTCCAAATTGCCGGACTTGCAAAGGTCCCTGAAGGGTGGTCGCGTCACACTGTGATTAGTGCCCAGCATTGAACAGAATCCACATGCCTCGGAGTTCTTGCATATAATTGTTACTCTGGTCGTATTGTTGCCTGACACTTGGTGAGTAGCTGTAGAAAACTTCTGCTCTAGCGCATGCGCATGATTCTTTTCGGAGGCCAGGGCGAAGTGAGAACTTCTGAAAGCTTGCTTAGGTAAATATACATTCTCTAAGTTGCACTGCTGCCCTCAAGATCAGGCTAGTTGGACAACGGAAGGCATCAGATCACGGAAGGCATCAGATCACGGATGGCCTGAATGGAAGCGCTTCTCAGATCCTCTTCTCTCTCCGTGTGTATTAGCGCCTGCCTGACCTGCTGGGTTTTCCTCCCAGGCTGCTTGGCTCCATACCCTCTAAACACCCTAGGCAGGACTTCCATCCTGTTATTTCTGCCCAGGCCTAGGCATATGTCTCCATTTCCTATCAAGAGCAGAGCAGGGTCCTCATGAGTCCTCTGCGCTGGAGCCTTCTCGTGATCTCTCGGGGCTGAATTCACACTGCACCTGCCCAGAGGATGCTATGAACTCTTACATTTCCCTTTTCTGTCTTCTCTCTCCAGCTCTGCAAGTTCAATTCTTAGCCTTGTCTTAGGCTAAGATCTCCTCCCCCATAACCTAACTTTTCCTCGTGCCTCTCACCAGTCCTTCCACTAGCTCCCAGCCCAAGGTCAAAGATTCCTTCTCTCTTCCTCTGAGTATCAAGGTGCTAGCTCAGTTTAAGTCTGTTTTCCTTTTAACCCACAGTCAGTCTTCACATGCTTGTTTCTCCCCAAACAAAATGTAAGACAAAACATAAAAACTAAGAACACCCAGGATTAGCTCAACGGCAAGGGTTGAGGTCTTTTCCATCCGTGACTCCCTCTTGGTATCTCCTAATCACTGAATTTTAAGTCTATCACTAGACTCTGCTGTGAATACTGTCATCTTAGATAAGCACTTACGCTATGTGAGAGTTTAGAAGTCACAAATACATTCTAATTTAATGCTCTCACCGAGAACAACTTAAATTATATATTTCTCTGATTTCAGGGCAAAGAATCTGGAATCATGGACAAAAATAAAAAATTCTCCAGACCTTCTTTCTGATGAGAATTCTTGAAGTTATTTTTGGCTCACAGTGTTGGTGGTTACACTAGTTCCCACTGTCATTGCTACACCCAGCATCAGTGACATAATTCACTGAACTCTTTATTACCACATCGTCATTTTCCTTCAGAAAGAGTCATTCACTCATTTCTTCAGGGGATACGCCCTGAATACTTTGTACATGTGTGTTGTGTATGGGTACACAACCCATACATGGGTGTATGAATGTGTGATGTGGGCACATCTGGGGAGAGATAAGAGGAGGGTATCACATGTCTTTGTCATTTGCTTTCCACCTTATTGTTTGGAGCCAGGATCTCTCACTGAAATGCTCGTGACAAGCATTTTACTGTCTGGAGCTGTCTCCTCGGTCCCTTAAGCACCTATTAATTAAATAGGGTTTTGAAGAGATGTGTTCTCATGAGCCACTTCCATTTGGGGTACGGGAAGGAGAAAGTTGGGGTGAAGTTCGTAAGCCTGAGGAAGAAAGCAAGCCTTTCCCCGCCGGCCACTATCCAGCTGCACCTCCCTCACCTCCTGGGTGAAATATGCTTGGTTTTAGTGTACCTTGCTATGGTAAGACTCAAAGCGAACTGTCTTCTGCTCCTGTTTTTTTAAAACTAGAAGAAAAAAAGGCTCTCCCCCTCCCCGTGTGCTCAGATAATGCAGAGGAGTGAGCGCAAAGTGCTCCCAGGCAGCCCCTCTAAGATAATACACTGGAAACATTTTGGTGGGTGTGAATCACTCAGACAAGCATTCTTCACTCAAAAATAGAAACTTGTCTTATTTGTTCCAGATGTTATACAGCTGCAGGGAGGTTAAAGCCAGTCGTCCTGTTTTCAATGCAACCAATCTCTTAACTGCATTTGGAATTTCTTAACCCATGAACTCAAGTTGCTTGTTCTGAGACCTGCACAGTTTTCTTTTTCTGACCGCTTCCATTTACAAACAACTGTGTTTCGTGGGAACTACACTTTAGAATGAATGAGGCTACATCTGTTGTGCAAAGGAAGTACATCCTGTTTACCACTGTTCCCACCTTTCATTGATTGTAACCTCTTTAATTTGAGGCATCAAGTACTTCAGAGACATTACACGAAGGCACAGAACAGGAGGGATGAGCTGTGGCCTCATGATGCTTCCCTGCACCTGATCTGTCTGAATCACAAAATGTTTGTTTTGGAAAAATCAAATTGAAGTAAAATGACTACAAGGAATACCAAATATAAAAATGTGATTCTTATAATTCCTTGTTATTAAAACATACATTTTATCCTATTTCTTAGTTCCTTGGTCAGTTTGTAAGAATTGTTCTGTTGGGCTCATGAAATATAGAACATCAGGGCACTTTGAAATGGGTCATACAAATTATACAGGGGACATGCCTGCTTATTTAATGCCTAGCCTTTAAACTTAAAGTCTGCATTCTCCTACCTACGTTTGAGAAGAGGGTGCCAGATCTCTTAGGTTACTGCTTTTCCAGGGAGAGGTTTCTTGAATTCTGGGTCATGGGCAAGCTGTGGAATCACAATTGAAGTTTGTTCTTCTTGGGCTCAGTTGAGGCTGAGTCAAGCTGATGCATCCCTCTGAGAGGCCAGAGATGAATGAAACAAAACAAACGCACACAAACCCCTCCCTTCTATCTGAGAGTGTTAACCAGGGAAGGTGCTGTGAGTCTCTCCAGGCAGTTCCCTCAAGGGAATAGCGGCCCATAAGCTTGTTTCCTGACACCGAGACCAGTGTTTAATTCTAGAAAGTGAGTGTGACATTAGTTTTATCTTTCTGAAGATCTAAAATAAAATAAAATAAAATTAATCTGCAATTTAAATTTTTAACATGAAGAAATAATTCAGATTTCTCAAAGTCCATAAGCTTTTTCATGCCTTATATTCTTAAAATACACCATTAACTAAAAGAAAGCTCCAATGTTGGTCAAATAGGTTAAGTATTATATTGTTCAAAAATTTTTTTTATATTGTTCAAAATTATTTGGACATATTTTCCACAAAATCTTAGTGAAGCTGTTAATAATTTGAGGTTTTTCTTAAATACACATCCTAGCTTTTAAGAGAAAACCTCTGTGAATGCTGCTTAGTTGGCTTTCTGAACTAACTCGGTCTAATCACATTTCAGCATTTTACAAGAGATCCTACTACAGAGACTGCTTTTACCAGATTTAGTAACTCTTGGATATTCCTGATTAGTGTGGCCCCAGGTCCTCATTTCACTAAGGTCAGACTTGTGACAAAGAAAGGAGTAGCATTTCCCCAAAGGACGCAGCTCTTTATCCACTATCTCCTTCCCTGGTCCCAGAACCCATGGTTTTAGTTGGGTGTATGGGCACCAAAAAGCAAACAATCCAACTTCCCAGACCTTCAGACATCTGGGTAAGCCACACATGAACCATGGGCCATGTGAGGATTTGTGTGCAGAGGTTTCTGGGAAATTTTCTTCGAAGGCAGTGGGAGCATTACTTCCTAACAGTTTCATGTCTCATGAGATGGTCTGCTTTGCCCATGCCTGGAGACCATTTGGGCTCCAGAAGAACTCACCTTGGTCCTGGTTCAGGTAACCTTGGACGCCACTGTCTAGACTGACAAGCAGGAGGGAAGCAGTTTCTGTGCAGCTGAAATCTGCTCCTCCATCTGAATGTGATCACCATCAACACTATTTCTTGTACAATTTTATTCATTCTTTCTTCGGACCCTTAGTTAATGAGCAAGTTGCAGATGATAGAATCTGAATTAAGTCACACTAAATGAGGTTTTGGCTTTATAACTCTAAAAACACTTAAACAAAAGATGGAGAACACGACCTTCTAGACTTTGCCTCTACCCCAGACATATTACACAGTTCTTATGCTTTTCATTCTTGTCTTTGGATTTTAGACCCATTTTGTAATATGAATGAACAGCACCACCAACAAACCTAAGTCAAAAACAAAGGCAAAGAGAGAAAACCACAAAAGCTAATAAGTACCCAAACAACTTTAGCATGTAACAATGTTACTCAGAGTTTTAACCCCTGGACATAGAAGTGATAACCAAAATTCAGGATGGGATTTTAGCTTTTGAAACTACATAAGACCTAAACAGTGGTCGCTGATGAAATTCAAAGTATCAAAAGACATGTCCTTATACTATTTTAATGAAATATTTTCTAAAGTAACACTTAACATGTGTATTTATTTTTCAATTGCTGTCAGCCTTGTGACAGAGTCTGTCTTTTACTAAGGCTGGTCTATGGCTCACTGTGTACCTCAAGCTGGCTTTTCTTCCTAGCAATCCTCTGCCTCAGTCGCCAAGTTGCTGGGATTATAGAGAAAACCACCTTCACAGCTTTGTAACCACACTTTTTCAATATTAGTCATATATAGAAAAGGATATACAAATAAAAGATACGACTCCTTCTCCACTAACAAATCTACCTCCAATGGAAATGCCTGACTCCTCAAGGATCAGAGCTGGGCATCTCTAGTCTAATTCTGCTCTTAGCAGAGAGGAATCTTCCCACTTGGAAGGTCTGCCAAACTTTGGAGGAAGGCTTACCTGCCCGCCTGCCCACTGTCCCTCCCTCCCTCTTTCCCTCTATCCCTCCCCACTTCCTCCTCTCTTCTTTTCTCCTTCTCATCCTTTCTTCTTTCTCTTTGAATGCCCATGTGTCAAAGCAGTTTTTCACCTCAAAGCTATAAAACAAACACAAAACGTCTAAGCTATAAAGATGTTAACATTTAAGCAATTTTTGGCTGGGTAGAAATGCAGCACATCTTTGAAGAGCTATATGAGTATAAACCATAATTACCTTTGGGTCCACATTGAGAATATTTTTGTCCCTTTTGTATTTAAAAAGTAAGCCTTCAGGGTTGTCAGCAATCACTTGATAGTTTGGACTTGAATTGCAAACAGCGATATGACTGTCCCAGTTGTAAAAGCTATAAAAGTAAACATTTATAAGTAATTAGGACACATAACACATTAAAACGATGGGCACTTAAAAAAATACTTGGGGTGCTTATTCTCAAGGAGGATAATCAGGAAGAACACATCTGATAGTTGAATTCTAGCAAAGAGATTATTCAGGGTTATTCTCCAATCATTTGGGTATGCACTTAGAATGATTTTACATGATTTCCGGGTTTGGACACTGTAAGATTTAGGACTTATTCCAGTATTACATTCACAGGAAGTCAAGGAGAAAATTGAAGCAATTTAAGGTTGTTTGTTCCTCTGTAGACTCTTTAGGGTATAAAGAGACTGTTTAGGGGAAGGAAGGGCAGACAGAGTCGCCTCTTTCCATTCAAAACAAGTTCATGTAGATTTATTTCTTCCAGGATCTCTACTTCAATTCATTTCCCAGGGAGTGGAGGAGCTCTGAGTGGTTATCGTAGGACAGGCATGTTTTGCTGTATTCTAAGAGAATATCCATATGAAGTTGCTCTCATTTCAGAGAAGGCCAGGAGGCTAGGCAAGGCGATTGGCATAGTCAAAGTCTTGAAAGTCATGTGTCATATGGACAATATTTCGGCTCAAAGTTGGGTGTTTCAAAGCATGCATATTCTCTTGTAGCTATTCAACTATTCTTGCATTTTGTCTTTAAAAACATTCTATAGAGAAGTCCTAGATTTTTTCATGGGTTTCTTTTACTTGTCAAAGCTGAATACATACAGCCTGCCGAAAGGAAAGAAGCTTCAGTATATGTTCTTTAATGTGTCTCATTCTTATCAAGACATTTCTAATGTTAAACTTGCTTTTAAAATTACAAGTATCAAGTTAAGTGATTACACACACACACACACACACACACACACACACAATTATAGACCTAGCTATCTTGTAAGTATTTGTAGTATGTGCTTTTAATTAAAACAAGATTTATTTTGTGTGAGTCCAGGTACAAGTGTGGGCCAGAGCTGTCGTTACAGGTAGTTGTGACTATCTGAGTGGGTGATGGGAAGAGAAATTGGATCATCTAGAAAAGCACTACATGTGCTTTACTGTTGAGCCACCTCTACAGCTCCTGACGTGTGCATTTGTAATTAGTTTTCCCAGATTCTACCTCTGGGTTGTTTGTCCCATTACTGTCTTTTCCTTCTGAAAGACATGATCCCATTGATTACATTCTTTCTGAATTGCTGCATAGTTTAGGTGGCCTCAGTATTACCGATCACGTTTCTGTTACTATCTGAAAACATAGTAACTTACTGTGGTGGTCTGAATGAAATAAGCCCCTATAAACTCGTTATTGGAGGCGTGATCTTGCTGGACTAGGTGTGGCCTTGTTGGACTAGGTGTGGCCTTGTTGGAATAGGTGTGGCCTTGTGGGAGAAAATGGGTCACTGGGGATGGGCTTTGAGTGGGCTTCAAATGTTCATGCCAAGCCCAGGATCACTTTCTCTTCCTGCTGCCTGAAGATCTAGATGTAGAATTCTAAGTGACTTCTTTAGCACCGTGTCAATCTTCATGGCACCATGCTTCCGGACATGGTGATGGTGTGCTAACCTGCTGAACTGTAAGCCAGCCCCAATCAAATGTTTTCCTTTATAGGAGTCACCATGGTCTCGTCACAGCAGGAGAAACCCTAACTCAGACACCTCCCAATACTCAGAACTGATTGCACAGAATCTTGTGATTTCATTACTGGGAATGTAGATCTTGATGAGCGTGGCTATCCTTTCCAAGGCAGAGTGAGGAACTGGGGCTTGCTACTGACACTGTGCTTTCATAAGTTCTTCAGAAACCAAGGGGGAAGGATCTGGTTGGAAACTAATATATGTATCTGGGCATCCCACCTCCTTGCCCATGCTTCGGCTCATACTCCGGAATGACACTAAAACGATAGGTTCAGACTCCAGTGCCAAGAGCAGCAGGGAAAGGCTGAGTTCTGAGCACTTAGTGGCACAGGCATAGCAAAGTCTTGGCAGCTCGTTTGACTGCCTCCTCCCAAACTAGGTTTTCTAATTCAGTTTCACCCGAAGAAAAAAGATAGTTTGACCTCACCTTATTGACTTTTGGTTATGAGATTGCTAGATTAGAATGGGGGACATGATGTGACTTTCAACTTGACATATGTGTCTAAATAATTATTTATGAGATATAAAGATATAGATAATCCCAGCATGCCGCCTGAGTCATAACTGTGCTCACCGTGGCATGGTTTATATCGTGCATTCCTATCTTGTTGCTCAGACTTCAGGTTAAGCCTTATGGAAACCCAGTCAGATTTTATTAAAAATGCTCTTCATATGAAAATTGAATTTGTGTGGTGCATGGTGCTTTTGATGAAACCCTTGTTTGTCAATACTTTTTCTTCCTAAGTGGCTTCATTTTTCTGCCAATTCTAATAGCTAACGTTTAGCACTCAATAAGGAGAATTACTTAACAACAGCTGCTGGATCCTGCTGTAAGCCTACAGAATTATCACAAATTTTCACCAACCCCAGGAAGCAAGGCCACAATCTGTCTCCTGTACATGTAGAACTAACAAGAATATGGCACCCGCCGGGTTTTAGAAGTCCAATTGTTGCTCACACGCCCCACCTCCCGTCCTGAGCAGGCGTCAGGCTTTGGGAAGCTCTTCCACAGAGGACAGGCAGTCCCTGGCACTCAGATGCTTAACTTCTTCATAACCCCACAGACTATAATCAAACTCTCTCTTTTGCAACCACGCAATAAGGATTTAGCCGATGGGGCATGCGCAGAAGTCACGTTTGGCCCTTTTCATCAGTACTTGGTTTTCTCTCTCTCCTGCCAGCTGAAATGAAGATGACAGGAAGTCGGAGCTGAAGATGTGTAGAGTTTTATGAAACCTAGGACTAAAGAATTGAGCTTCTTGGGAAGAAATTAGTGCAAATGGTTTAGCATGGCCTCTGTGTTTGAAAAATGCAAAAAGGGAAATCATACATAGTCTGAGATGCCAACATAAATGTGGGTACTTTTTTAGCATTCTTTGTCAACTCATTCCTCGTCTATGTGATGACCTGCCATGCTTCTTTTGTCTTAGGAAATTTAAAAATGATAATGAGTATTGATGAGCTTTTCATGTTCTGCTCATACCAATACAAAACAGGTGCTGAGTCCAAACTGTAGAATAGTCAATGTTTGACAAATCCAACTTGATGCCATTGTGAATCTTACAAAAATAAAAATTCATCTAGCTTTCCTTCCTAGTTTTATATTGATAATTTGAGATTAACTGTGTAGTCCAATGCTCCACGATTTTAATCTCTATAATCACACATCTAATCTTCTCTGCCTACAACAATGCCTGGTGGGAAAACCAGTACAAATTATGGGATGAATGAATGACTTTGCTGGGAAGAATTAAAATTTCAGGTTATTCTTTGAAGTTTTATAGATTATCATTGTTCTATGCATTATTATTACAAACTGGTTGCAGCACTTGCTATATCTTCAACATGGTATATATTATTTAAGGGTATATATTCTTATATGAATATTTATTTGCATACGGTATTCTGAAATAAGTTTATTAATTCTATTTTCTCTCACTTGATTCATTGGGTCCCTGATGATGACTACACTACCAATGAAATGACATCCTTATTTCAAAAGTGAGTCTCTTCAAGTTTTCAAATGCTCACGAGTCAACAAGAAATCTAGAAAAATAATTATGTAAGGAAAAAGGTACAAATTTATAGCTAAAATAATAAAGAATTAAATACTACTGAATAATTTTCAAATTTTGCTGATTTTTATGTTTAATGTGTCTTTGCAACAGATTTAACATTTTGATTTGCAAACATTATATACTGTAAGATTTATTATATTTTAAATTTAAAGAAATCATATAAGCTATTTTAAATTATAAATTATGCATTTCTCCCCTCTCTCTCCTCCCTCTTATCCCTCCCGAGTCCACTCCCCTTGTCCCCCTCTCAAACTCATGGCCTCTTTTTCCTCTTAGTAGTATTGTTTCATATGTTGCATATTTATAAATGCATATATAAATACAATCTGATGAGTCAGTTTCATGTTGCTTGTATGTATATCTCTTTAGAGATACTTGGTAGTAGATAACCAAGTAGGGGTCTCATCCTTAGGGAAGACAAATTAGGCAATTTTCACTTTGAAAAAAGATTTTTATGCCATTAATATTGTTCTTATCTTTAAATCTAAAACATTAGGGGTTTTTTTGCAGATGAATAATTTAAGTTAATTTGTTTTTCTTATAAAAATCTGAAATAAGAAAAAAATTGCAATAATTTTAGGCATCTGGTATCATCCTTCTTGGGAGAAAAAAAACAGTATATGTTTAGATATTGAAGAAAAAGATAAAAAAATTGAAAACAACCCCCAGATATTTTTAGGTTCCTAAGGTTTTAAATTAAACATTAGCTAACTAAGCACCCACATCATGGCTCAAAACTATAACTCTAGTCTCAGGGGCTCCCATGCTCTCTTCTGGCCTCCATGGGCATCAGACATACACACGGTGCCTGATACACATGGAAACAAAACGCCAACGCAATAAACAAGTGTAAATTAAACTAAACTAAAATACTGTATAACAACAATAATTAGTATATAGCACATCCCTACCAGGTCCCGTAGCTAATGTGTCTCTATGGGAAAAAAGTTGTTTTGGGGACTCAGGGATTTTACACATAAAATCCTAAGCCTACGTGTTCTTTTTGATCATGGGCACAAGCCCTCAGTAGTCATCCATCAGCTTAGTGCTCATCTGTCCTTGTTCCAAGGCCAAGTTAAAATAATTTAATCAAGTCTTGAACAGGTTAGATCCTTATCTGCTCTGAGATTAAATGCAATATTGAAGTCGATTAAATTTACAGTTAAATTTTCAGAATTTTGCAGCTTATACACTCTAGGGTCTACAGGACAATTAAGAAGGATGGTTATCTATGAATAAAGGAAGAACAGAAACTGAAGGAGAAAGAGCCATAAGATAGCAGCAGAAGGTAGCAGCAGTCATGTGAGAACACCATGTAGGATTTGTAGAAGAGGCGAGATGGCAACATAGTTGTGAACACTGAGCTTTAGTTATTTGGGCTATGTTAAGACAAAAAAGAAGGCAGAGAAGAGGATGCTGGGAGACAAAGACCACAGTGGTCCGTATATGATACACAGTGGTCTTTATATGATAAGTGGGAAATGACAGGCCTATTTTTAGATGATAGCCACAGAAAAGCATTGTAGTGATGAAGCAACTTACTCAAGGTCTACATTTGGAAAGAAGAATTTAGAAGTAGTGTGGATAATTACTTTGAGAGCTGGCCAATATTGGTTCAGGCAATCTTGAATTATACATAGAGCTGAAATCAAAGGGCTGAATTTGAGAGGATACTCACCAGGCTCATGGATGGACACACTGCTTATGTGTGAGTGACAAGGACAGGAGTCTACATTTACTTTGATATTTCCATGTGAGTCTCTGAGAGGTGGAGTGCATTTGCTTGGATATAGAACACAGAAGAAGGAGCTGATTGTAGAAGGAGCAGTTTCAGTTCACTTCTGAACAGACTGAACTTTGAAATCCCTGGAAAACACCCAAGCAATTGAAAGCAGAGAGCTTGGCTTTTGTTGTTTCCTCTTCTCTTTTCTGCCACTTCCTCCAAGCTAACACCTGGCACACGATAGATTCCAAATGCACACTAATTGCACAGACACAGTGTATGAGTTTCAGAAGCTTTAAGAAGTGTCTGTGGTGATAATACATATGAAGCTGGGATGCATAGCTGAAATACACAGCAAAAGATGAAATTTGAGAACATAAACTTTGTACAGAATAAAGAGTAAGCAGGATAGTAAAAAGTAGCAATTTGATGCAGAAATAACCAGGAATCAAGAAGAACCATTAGAGATTTCTTGCAGAAGAAAGAGAGGAGAAGAGAGGTGGAGAGGCAGGAAAATGGGAGGGAGGGAGATATATCAAAGAAGCACAATAGATAGGGTGGAGGTCTCTGTCAGTGGTAGAGCACTTGCCCATCCAGCTGAGTCTCCAGCACTGCAAAACCAAACAATAACCAACCAACCAAACACATCAACATACGCAATGGTGAGAAATGGTTTATAAAGTAGATGAAGTATGCACAATCAGTAAAATTGACAGTTTGAGGGAGATAAGAGGGAGACCATTTGCAGTAATGTAATGGGAGAGAAGCCAGGTAACAGAGAATTAAAAGGTTGAGAAAGATTAGCGAAGAAGACTCATTTCTTAAGAACAAGGATGAATGAACTAAGAAAATAAAGATAACACTTCACAGTGTCTGAAAATTAATGAGTGGGTATTCTTCTTAAGATGGAACCATACTGACCGTGGTTCCATGATGGAAGAGGACTCTTCTTTAGATGGAACCATACTGACCATGGTTCCATGATGGAAGAAGACTCTAAGAAAACTAGGGATCAAAGAGACAACAACCATGAAAAAGTCCTGTCTCAGAAAATTTTATAGGAATACATAATCTCACATATTTAAAAGTACTATGCCATTTCTTTTTTAAAAAACATTTTGTTCTTTTATTTTGATATAATTACATCATCTCCTTTTTCCCTTTCCCCTCTTGGAGACTATTATAGAAAGACAAAACCAATCAATATTCAGAGTTGTGAAACCCAGTCCAAATGGATATATCTACAAAATACTCCTAAGTCCACAGCTTGAGGAATATTTCAGAAGATGGGGTAAAAAGACAGTAAGAGCCAGAGGCCAGGGAAGTTTGCCACTGAGATTGTCCTGGTAATGTCAGAAGCTATGCCATCACTCTATACATATAATTATAATCAGGACACTGTATGTTTTTGTTTCTGTCCTTACTACATAGATGGAAGAGCTGGAGTTGAAGGACGATAACTAAAATGTCAAGTTCAGATATCTAGTGTACACCAGAACAGCCTCAAACACAGGCTGCAGATTCTATGCCAAGCACTTCTTGTACTTGTCATTCTTTGGTTACTTAGTTGGTACTTAGTAATTTCTATTACTTTATCTACATTATTTCTTTTACCTTACTTGGTTTATGGCTCAATAATTTTCTTCTGATTCATGAAGCACTTGTCAATAACTGCAATGTTCTCTGTCCATTGGCTATAGTTACACTGAAAATACCAGCTGTAGATTGATTCAAATATCTTCATTCCCTGTGTAATTCCCATTAAGATTCCAATTCAACATAAATTAAAAAAAAAATCTTCAATTTCATATAAGACAATCCTGAATAATAAAGGAGTTGCTGGAAGTATCACCATCCAAGCATTCAAGTTATAGAGCTATAGTGAGAAAAATAATTAGCACTGGCATGCAACAGACACACTGATCAATGGAGTTGAACTGAAGACTCTCCATATGTTCACACATCTATGGATACACCCTGATAACCCTTTTTTTTTCAAAGAAGCCAAAATGCACAGTAGAGAAAAATCAGTCTTCAACAAATGGCACATGTCAAACTGGAGGGCTGCATGAAGAAGAATCCAGATAGGTCCATACTCATAACCCTGCACAAAACTCAACTCCCAATTGATCCAGGACCTCAACATAAAACTAGATACAGTGAACCTAAGAGAAGAGAAAGTGAGGAATAGCCTGGAACTCAGTGCAGAGGAGCAGACTTTCTGAATAAGCACAGGCACTAGGATCAATAACTCATAAAGGGGACCTCATGAAACTGAAAAGCTTCTGTATGACAAACATCATCATTTGGACAAAGCAGAAATCGATAGAATAGGAAAATATCCTTACCAATCACATAACTGTAGAGGCTTAGTATTTAGAAATATAAATGACTAAAGAAATGGATGGCCAAGAAAACAAAAATCCAACTATAAATGAGGAGCAGAACTAAGCAGAAAGTTCTCAAAAAATGAAACACAAATGGCTGAGAAACACTTGAAGAAATGGTCAGCATTAGGGAAATGCAAATTAAGATTACTTTGTTATTTCACCATCCATCATTCAGAATGACTATGATCAACAAAACAAATGGCAGACCATGCTTGTGAGGATGGAGAGTAAGGGGAACATCCATCCACTGCTGGTGAGAGAGTAAACTTGTACAGCCACTATAAAAACTGGAAAGCTTCTGTAAGGCAAAGGACACCACAAAGTGGTCAAAGCAGTAGCTTACAGATTGGGAAAAATTTTTTACAAACTTCACTTATGACAGAGGACTAATATTCAAAATATGTAAATAACTCAAGAAACTAGATATTAAAAACTAAAATATCCATATTAAAAATGGGTAACCAATTTAAACACAGAATTCTCAATAGAGGAATCTCAAATGGCTGAGAAACACTTTTAAAAATCTTCAGTGTCCTTAGCTATCAGGGATATGCAAATCAAAACTACTTTGAGAGTCTGTCTTAAAACTTTCATTCTTAAGGCCCACTCCATGGAAAGACCCCATACCTGACACTGCTTGAGTAACCAAAAACCAGAGACTAGATTAGCCCAGAGACCTAAGGTTAAAACAAATACTGCTGGTCTTAAAATATCAATAAAATAATTCCTAATGACATTCTGCTACACTCATAGATCAGTGCCTTATCCAGTCATCAACGGAGAGGCTTCCTCCAGGAGCAGATGGGAACAGATTCAGAGACACACAACCAGACATTAGTTGGCAGAGAAAGTAAAAAATTATAGGTGTTTCCATCACATCCCTTCCCTTAGAGCTCAGGGAACCCCACGGGTTAGGGGTGGAAGGATTGTAAGAGCCAGAGGGAATGGAGGACACCAGGGAAACAAGGCTCTCTGAATCAACTAAGGCACATATCAACTCTCAGAGACTGAAACAGCAAGCACAGGGCCTTCCCAGGTCTGCATCAGGTCCTCTGCATATATATTATAGGTATTAGCTTAGCATTTTTATGGGACTCCTGACTATGAGAACTAGTGAGTCCCTGATTCTATTACCTGCTCCTTCTCCTTGTTGGGTTGCCTTGTCCAGCTTCGATTTGATAGGTTTTGTTTCATCTTATTATATTTTATTTTGTCATGTTTGGTTGTTATTTCTTAGAAGCCTGTTTTTTTTATGAGATACAGAAGAAGAGTAGATCTGGAGCATAGGTGGAAAGGAATTGGGAGGGGAAATCATAACTCTAATATGTCGTATAAGAAAATAATATTTTTTCAATAAAAGGAAAAAACAAAACAAAACAAAAACAAAGGATTGTCAGGAATATTCAGCAAGTGCCTTTACCTGTGGAGCCATCCCATTTCCCTAAAATTGTTTTTGTTTGTTTGTTTGTTTTTGTTTTTCTTTTTAAATTAATGAATGTAGTTATGCCGGGCTTTTGTAAGTAAGTTGGCATAATACGTATGATGTTATTTCGATAAGTCACATAGGAAGATAATGAACATTCTTGCAAAATTATCTGTTTATCGTTTGTTTTACATGATGAATCCTGATATCAGGGGAGATATTTTGATGACAGCACAGAGAAGCCCGGTTTTGGGTCACCAAGGGTATCCATTATGCCCCATTTGCCGTCATTTTGTTTAATTTCTTCAAATGCTGTATTTCAGAAAACTATAAAAGCACACCATGGGGAGTGTCAGTAAAGATTTTCAGGATTTTCACATTCAAATAAAAAGTTAAAAAATAGATCTACAGCGTGATTCAGCATTCCAACTTCATACATATGCACCCATACAAATTATTTGACGTTAAGTAAAATATGGTGCACACATACAAGGAAATTTTGCTCTGACTTAAAAGAAGGAAATAGTTGTAATTTGTAACAATATGATGTTGAGCATTTAATGCATCAACCCAGAAACACAAACACTTGTATGATCTTGTATATATACAGATCTTGAAATGTTCAGCCTTAGAGAGTAGAGTGATACTTTCTGTGGAGAAGATCGGAGTGCAGATAAACAGAGAAGTCACAAGGATCAAACTTTACATAATGCAAGATAGCTTTCAGGTTTGGAGATCTTAGCATGGCATGGTGTCTGCAGGCAACAAGACTGTACTAGAGCATTTCTGTGTTCTTGTCACGACAGTAAAAATGGGAAGGAAGACACAGAGCTATCTATAGTAGGTGATGGGTTCTTAATTGTCTTGATTGTGGTGATTAGTTCGTAGTGTATGAATATATTTTATAGTGGACATCTGAACTATACATGACTTTATAATGCATAAAAGTCAGAAGAATTTTTTTATCACTCCTGGGGATATTTAAATGTCACACTACTCCTTCCCCCTTCCCCCCCGTGTGGTCAGCCTGTAAGCTGGGTAGCCTTATGATTTTATTACTCAAACTAGGATCCTTTGTGAGAATGAAGTGAGCTGTCTGAACAGTGGTTCCAAGAGTGGGAGAGTAAGCCCACAGACTACCCCAGACCAAATAGTGATGTGTGGCTGCCACACCTACAAACCGTCTCAACATTGTTGAGTTAGAGTTGATTTATTCAATATTTAGGCAAACTACTTCCAAACCTTTGCCATAGATTTGCCAGAATATAATAAAGATGTTTAAACAATGTTAAAATGTGTTTTCTTATGGCTAATCCTTTTTATTTTATTTTATTGCTGTGGAAAAATTTTATTACCTAGAGTTGCAGTTGTGGTACAGAGACATAAAATTCAACCTAGAATAATAAATATTCCAACTTTCCCTCCCTGTCTTAAAAATAATATCATGGTAGTAAAATATTTTATTTTAAAACTTTTCTGAAATATCATATTCTGTGAAAAATATTTGCTTGATCAATTATTTTGCTTGGTATGAAGATGAAATTTAAAGTTTAGTGCTCTTATATGAATTAAGTTGGTTCCTACTTATGGATATATTGTGTCTTTAATTTCAATCAGCTGTTTATCAAATGCATATTCTGGTTTGGAAAATATAGATTATTGGAAAACTCCACTCTAAATATTAGAAGAATAACTATGAACATGAATATTTCCAGGGTTAAACACTCTCAGGAGGGCAGTTTATTTTAATCAATAAGATTTTGAGCATCTATTCCTTGGCAGGAATGGTCCTGGCTACATAATAGTAAAAGCAAACAGTTCTTCTTCAAGGAATTCACACACTATGAAGAATAAAAAAATATGAGTGAAGATTATACTACAGTGTAAAAAATGTGTCAGTTCCTTGTTGATCACAACAGATAAAACTGGTCAAGATCTATTACTGATGGGATTTGTTTTTGCTGAAAATCCTTAGAAACCTACATTTTAGTTAGAAAGGACAATGAATGCTAGGTAGGGTAAGACCTGGGAAATGCACATCTGTAAGCACTAAGCATTGACCTAGGAAATGCACATCTGTAAGCCCCAAGCATTAATGGGAGCAGTACCCTCCAGGATGAGGTAGGAGGTAGCCTCCTAGGAGTTGAACCGAGTGCAAAATTTGGTTTAGATTCCTCCTACTCTGACAGCATTTTGACTGGGAGTGTCTTGCTTTTGGTGTGCTCAGAATGAAGACAGCAGGGAAGTCTAATGGGCTGGCTTGTCTTTCATTTTTAAGGTAGATAAACAGGAAGAAGACTTCATTGCCAGGAAGCCACCATTCCAAATTCTCATCCAGGTAAAACTGACAGGCAGACCTCTCTGGCTTGCTCACCACGCCGTGTACTTTGAACAAAAAATGTGGTGCCAGCAGCTGCAGGATGTTGAGGAAGAAGGAATGGCACATGAACAGAGAAATGACATGTGACAGTTGAGAACCCTGAGGGTAAAGAATAAAGCACCCTGATTTATAGGTTTCTTAGGCCACCCCACAGATGTCCTTTCTTTAGAAATCTAGAGATTATGATGAATTCTGTAATGTCCTCCACGCTCCTGATCTTTGAGCTGACTTCCTCACTACAACTCTAGATCTGTGATTGGACATCTGGAATGTTCTCTTGCTATCTCCAAACATTGACGAAAAGAAGAATGGAAACAGAAGACATTCCCACTGCCAGACTTCCTCGTTGCTGGGCTGCAGATTTAGGAGTTATGAAAGATCTTTCAATGGTGCCACTGGAAAGTGTCAGGAACATCCTGGATTACTTCCCAGTTGCAATCAGGGATTGAGAATTGCAAGTTCAACAAAGAGTGCCAGTGCCTACTTCTATAATAATAGAGTTATGTGGCCATTTATGGTCAAAATACTAAGGCCGAAGGCTTTCTCAGAGCAGAACCCTGGAGGAGAGTAATGCCTAGATGAGCAGGTGCCAGAGCCAGTCAAATGTGATGGGACACCCGACAGGCTCACGTATTTAAGCACTTGGCCCACATCTGGTGGTACCCTTTAGGAAGGTTGGAGACCCTTAGGGAGGAGGTGCCTTGGTAGTGGAAGTGAGACACCCTGGGCAGAACTTGACATTTTATAACCACTTCCCACCCATACACCTTTTCCTTTCTGACTCCAGAAGTCATGTGACCAGCTATCTATCTCAGCTCCTGCTGCCATGCCCTCCCTGACATTATGACAGTAAGCTACTATTAAACATTAAACTATAATAAACTCTTCTTACTTTAATTGCTTTGTAAACGATTTCTATCCCAGTACGGGGACATGCTCAGTGGGCCATATCTCACCATCATTCTCTTGATACTGCAACAGAATGCTCTTAGCAATTTATAAGAAACTCCAACTTATAAACTTTAATGTCTACAAAGAGCATGAAAGGCAAGATATGTAACCATGCATGGGTGTATTATAATTATTATTTACAGAAGAAAATATTGAAGTTACAGAAGAGGTTAGATACTTTAGGAGACACTAAAGCTAGGAGTGGTCTAGCCTGTGATTTTTAAGACATACTGTTTTCTTGCTGGCCTTTGCTAATCACTAATGCATATCAGTTTCATCAAACTGGCTCAAAAATTCTGCTTTCTTGTGGAAGCTGTAAACATATTTCTCTCAGAGGAAACCACAGGGGAAAGAAAAGGGGGGCTCATCCAAAAGGAACGGTCTTGAGGCAACTGTCCCTTCACTGTTAAGAAGGCAGTTCTGGGAAATCCTTATTTTAGCCCAGGGAGGACACAGAGTAACCTGTTTTGAAATCTAGGCTCAATTTACTACATGTATTAGAGCAAGATTTGAAATTTTTAAAATTTGCTTGGTCCATCACAGTAGCTCAGCATGTGCTTGGGATATTAGATTTAACTTAAATTTCCTTGCTAACTCGGAGTGGTGGGTACATTATTCTTTTTTTGTTCCAAAGCCCCATCTGACGTTGGATAGATCATTAACATGGTATAGATACTGAAAGAATAGATTCTTATAAGAACAATTGCTCCTGCTAGGCCCATTGGCTAAGTGAGGCACATAAACTCTCATAAACAAGAGAGGACAATAGCCAGGGCAATGTATACAAATGGATTTAAAACGTATGCTGTTGATAGCTTTAAGACATAGGGACCATAGGACTTCAGGACTTCAATCCCTCCCTCAACTGGAAGGAATTTTCTTCTGCTCACAGTCTGTACTGGCTGGTTTTGTGTGTCAACTCGATACAAGCTGGAGTTATCACAGAGAAGGAGATTCAGGTGAGGAAATGCCTCCATGGGATTCAGGTGTAAGGCATTTTCTCAATTAGTGATCAAGGGGGGAGGGCTCATTGTGGGTGGTGCCATCCTTGGGCTGGTAGTCTTGGGTTCTATAAGAGAGCAAGCTGAGCAAGCCAGGAGAAGCCTCTGCATCATCTCCTGCTTCCTGCCCTGCTTGAGTTCCAGTCCTGACTTCCTTTGGTGATGAACAGCAGCGGGGAAGCGTAAGCTGAATAAACCCTTTCCTCCTCAACTTGCTTCTTGGTCATGATGTTTGTGTGGCAATAGAAACCCTGACTAAGACACAGTCTAAGTGATCTGATGAGTTGGTTCCTCCTCCAGGCTCCTAGAAGAGGAGGTAGCTCTGTTGACCCATCAGATTTTGGAGATGGTGAACTGAGACCTGGGTCACACTAGGTAGCACTTCTGACATATAGAACTATGACATGATTAGTGGGTGTCATTTTCAGTGGTGGACTGAGTGATGGCTTGTCTCTCAGCAAGAGATACCTAACAAGTAAAGCATAGTGGAGGCTTCTGGAGGACCTTAGAGAGGCATGTTGAAGAGAAAGAGAACATTTTAGGATGGATGGAATGCTGGAATGAACTGGAGGCTTGGGATTTATTTTGAATATTGAAAGGAATGTGACTTTAGTTTGTGCCAAGGTTTGGGGCATCAAGAACAGAAGTTATAATTACAATGTAACCTGGGAGAAATAACAAAAAGACAATTAAACAACAGAGGCTGAAGTAGTGAGAATCGATATGGTAAGAAAAACAACCGTAGGCCAAGAGACAAGCTAGAAGCTGCACAACCTTTGACTTCTCATTGGGCAATTCTCCATTTATGTGCAAGATATGGAAAATTATCTTTAATAATCCATCTGTCTGAATTACACAGAGAGGAGCCAAGGAAATACATACTGGTTCACTCTGAGCAGGAGTTAAACTGGAAGCAGCTGTATTTGCAGTGCATTGGTGATATGCTAAGACTCAAAGAGGACAAATACTTAGCGTTAAAACTTCTAGTCTATCTGGCCTTTGGAAACTAGTGTATCACCTTCTGAAGGTTCCCTTCATCCACGTAAGCAACAGTTCACTGTTTGATATTTATACATGAGGCTTTTGCCTCCACTCATACCATATTGGAAACTCTTCACTATCGTGCAGGGGCATTAAAATTTTTCCTCTGCAATTGATAACTGATTATTTGTCCTATGCATTTTTAAAAAAACAATGAAACTGTAAGATGCAATATCTTGTGTTTTGAGTCATACTTTGATGGATATGATCATAATCAGACAGTGTTACCATCTACCATGGCATCCAAGTTAAAAATACAGTCCATCTTTGACTTCTTTCAACTTGAATCCTGTCCCTTGTCAAGTCATACACACCCTACCTCCATAATCTCTCCTATGTCTATATACTTCTTTAGACATAGTATACTAATAAATCAAATATTACATACTTCCTTAATATCACAGGCTCTCTGGGTTAGAGTCGTAGCTCACAAACTTATCAAAACTTGAAGGCTATCTCTATAGTCCACTCCTGCTCCACACCCCTAGCCACTCTCCTATTTCTCTTTAGCTTTTTCTAGTATATATGCATGTGTTCAAACGTTCCCTCCTAGGCTTTGCAGTGCCTTTCTACTTGTGAGTTTGCGGCTCTCTTAGCCTGTACTATCCATTCCACAATATTTTTTCATCAAGTTAAATCCTACTAGGCCATTTTCAGTAACTGTTCCTCCCTGGTCTATGGATGAGCCATTGTACCAGTCACCGACATTGCTGTGAGTGGTGTGGCCGGACACTCCTCTGCAGCGTCAGCTTCTTATTCGCTCTTTGCTCCTTCACCTTCTTTCTATTTTAGTCTTTTGTTGCATCTCCAGGAGCTTAGACTTTGGATACTGTTAGACACATACACATAAAAAATGTCTCCCCCTTCTTTTATGTGTTTCATCCATCTCTAAGATCTAGGGCACATGCTCTGTCCCTTGGAGCAGGAGATACCTTGAGTAAGTGATTCAGAAGTGCTGTTTTCTAACCAAAGGACATGCTCAGCTATTTATTGGATACACAACCCAATCCAGTCATTGGTGGGGCAGAAGCATGAGATGCACCATTGAGTATGAATGTCAACTGTCATTATAATTGGGTAAAAACCTTGTATCAAACAAATATCATTTTACCCACAAGGAGCTGCTAACATAGGCTTTTAAGACACCTTATAACTTGACACTGATGATGAACAAGAAGAAAGGAAGGAAGAAGAGCACTTCTTTACTATGTTACTATGTTTAATTAGTACAATGTATTGCTTTTGGAAGTAATTTGAGGACATACCTAAAATGCTTTATATATATTCACACATTGGATCCCAAAGCAATGACAATTTTTAAAGAGAAAGATAAAACTTCATAACAACTAAACTATTTTTGTCAAGAGCCATAAATAAAAGACAAGTAATAAGTGAGCATTTATGCATAATATTCTTCATATAAAAATTTCTTCTATACAGTACATTAAAAGAAGTTTAGTGACTTCAACTTTTAAAACTGTGAGAGAACAATTTCAGATAGGTCACAGAGTTTAAAATGATAGCCATAAATAATTTTAAATGGGCATTATTTTTGCTAATTATTAAAGGATCTCAAATACAATGATTGCATTCTTTAAACAGAGATTATAAAAAAGGTTATACATTCTACCAGTTGGAATGCAGTTAAGTCTCTCATTAATGGCTTATGTGATGGTTTATGTGTGTGTGTATGTATGTATGTATGTATGTATGTATGTATGTGTTCATGTGTGATTGTATGTGTTCATATATGTGTAGATGTATCTTGGCCACAGGTCAGCATTGGATATCCCCACCTTGTTTTTTGAGGCAAGGTTTCTTACCTAACTTGGCATGAAACAATGTGTCTAGACAGGCTGCTAGTGAGCTCCTGGAATCCTCTATTATTTGCCTTCCTGGCACTGGGACCAGAGTTGCTATTGTGCCTGGCTCTTACATGGGTGCTGTGAATCTGAACTCAGGCACTCATGCTTGCATGGCAGGTGTGTTAGTAAGTGGGACATCTTCCTAGCCTACTCTCTGTGTTTAAAGTCAATTTAGTACCAGGTCTAACAAGCTATATAAGTCTTTACAGGACAATTCCACTTCTAAGAATCACAAAGATATGTGCACATGAACAACTGCAACAGGACAAGAAGGTCTTGCTACCATTCCTTCCCTCAACAGCACAGTTCCTGACTGCACTGTAAACTCTTACCCCACACTCAGAGATAACTGTAGCTCTCAGCTCTCATCCAGGAAGCTTTTTTTTTCTTCAGCAGATGGAAACCATTATAGCAAGCTCCAATTGGCCAAATGCAGAGGACACCTGACCATGGGGTGCCCAGCCACAGTTTATAAGTCTACAACACAATCTCTATACTTAAGAATCAGGGATCACCATGGAAGAGAGAGTGAATGAAATGTAAGAGCCCAAGGACCAGGATCTCTGCTGAGATAATGCCACCATGAAATCCCAGAAATATGGGTGCTGAACAAGGTCTGACAAATGACAATACCAGTTGACAAGCCAGCATAGACGGATGTGAGTGAACTGCTGACTTAGCTGAAGAAACCCTTTCAAGGCAAAGCCTGCAGTAAGCAAGAAGTCCCCCTGGAGCTAGTAGTTTGCCCCCTTGGAGAAACCAGTTCAAATGCAGATGTTTTACAATTTGTGCCTTTAGACAGAAAGCTGACTACTGATAACATAGCATACATTAGATGTAATGTCACTGTCCTAGTGAACGTAATTTCACCCAGGAGCCAACTTTCTATCTTATAGATAGATGTGGAAGTGAATATACATATATACACATGCATGAACAAATTTTATGTGTGTATATATGTGTCTGTGGGTATATGCCCAAAGATGATATTTATATTTATAATAGCTTAAGATATTTTAAAAACTTTATATTCTTATTTTTATTTTTTATGTCTTGAACATTTCAGTCCTTATAACATTTGATGATCTTGAGTTAGGACGGCAGGAATGAGTCAATGTTTTCTTTTAGTCTTCACATTCTCCCGTAGTTACCATTGTTTCCTCAAGACTCACGACTCTCAGGAAACAGAACTGTCATCAACTATATAGGAAACTCAGGCAGATATGTCTCAGAGGAAGAGCAAGGACATGGTTATGGACGAGTGCAGTTGGAAGGGTCTGTGGAAGGTGAAGACCACAGTGGGTCACATGCATGAGTCTGGAGGCATGTTCAATCCAGAAAGCGTGCTTCTTTTTAACTGAAGAAAACAGAAACTTGCTTTCTCATGTCTTGATATATATGCATATATATATAAATTTGAAATGCTGTGTAAGTTTATATGAAAAAAATCTTAAAGTATAAATGGTGGATACTTCAACATCCCTTACATTTTTCTCTTAGGCATTAAGGACACTGAAATGAACTCCTTGTGTAAGCAGTGAGCAGTGAGTTATTGATCTCTCTCTCTCTCTCTCTCTCTGTGTGTGTGCGTGTGCGAGAGAGAGAGAGAGAGAGAGAGAGAGAGAGAGAGAGAGAGAGGGAGGAGAGAGAGGAGAGGAGAGAGAATAGGTGTGTGCAGCTGTGTATGCATATGCCTGTGTTTGTGAAGGCCAGAGCAGGATATCTTCTTCCATGTCTCCAAGCCTTATTGCCTTGAGACAAAATCTCTTAGTGAATTCAAAGCTTGCCATTTTGGCTAGATTGGCTGGCCAGTGAACTCTCAAGATCTGCTGGTCTCTACTGTGGTACAAGTGTGTGTGTGTTTGTGTGTGTGTATGCGCGTGTGTGTGCGCGCACACACACGCACGCGCACACAGGTATGCCTGACTTCTGTGGGTGCTGGAGATCTGAAGTCAGGTCCTCATGCTTGCCCAGTAAGTGTCCTTTGTGTGTAAGCTCTCTTTAGTCCCTATGGCATCAGCTTTAAGAACAATATAAAATTATACTTGTGATTTTTTTTTAGTTATAAAAAATAACTTGTGCTATTTCTCAAATACATGATTCCTTATCTTCACAGATTTTAACTTGCAAGTAAAGGTTTAAGTGTTTCTGTCAACTGTACCTCTTAGAAAACTATACAGAATTCATATATGTAGGAAATGATAAACACTGCTATTCTTCAAAACCAATAAATGGGGCAATTGCATCAGCAAGTTTTTCAGGTTTATGTTGTTCATGCTACTCCTTCTGCCTAAACACCACGCCCCTGTCTTCTGTGCCTGGAAATGTCTATGCATTCTTCAGAAATTAGCTTGGCTAATCTAGAGGAACTCTGGCCTCTCCCCACAGCAATTCCATATTCTTCTTTTCACTTGGAAACAACCTGGGTCTATCTATCATACAGAATCTTCTAATCAGCGTATAATTGCCTGAGTAATACTTTCTTCAAAACAATATGGTCCTTGGGGGAGAAAGTCCTCACATCTTATTTCTTGTGTTTCAGATCACTTAATACTGTGCTCAAGACACAGTACAATCATGGCTGAGACTTAAAACAAGAAGTAAATCTGTGTGGGAGGACATGCCTACTTGGCCTACTGGCAGGAAGATACAAGAGTTCAAGGCCTGCCTGGTCTATATATGTTCAAAGCTAGCTTGAGTTTATGGTAAGGCTTTGTCTCAATAAAATAAAATAAAATATTCTGAGGTATAGATAAGTAGTGAACTAATTGTCTAATATTTACAAGGCCTGGCTTTATGAGAGAGAGAGAGAGAGAGAGAGAGAGAGAGAGAGAGAGAGAGATTGGGAAGGAGAGATGAGACATTTTAATAACCAGGCTGGTTCTTGGGTCTGGTTCTTGTCTTTGTCAAATAATAAAGAAAATACTTCTTCTTCACAGAAATTAAGATCTCAAGAGAATACATGAATTTTTACCAATTATAAAATGATTCTTAGTTTATAAAGAATAGAATTACAGTCAAATTAATTTAAGAAATGTTCATTTTTTTCATAAGGACAAAGTAATCATCAGTAGGAAAGTATTTTCACGTGGCGAATTTGATTCCATATCAGTGCTGATAAAAATCAGTCATAACCAAACATGGAAATCTCCACCTGTGATATAGACTAATCTAAAGTCTTTTGTCAACACCCCCTCCCCTCGTTTATGTCCCTTCATGGTAGCAGCAACTAATCAAAACTCACTCCTTCCTGCCATGAACTTATCTTCATTCAGGGAACTTGTGGATTTTCCCACTTGAAAAGAAACTGGAGATCGAATGGTTATTAATTTGTATCAGAAGATGCCTAGCTGGAGCACAGGACGTGTCAAGGAACTCAATGGGAGAATTAGAATTGGAAAAGGGATAAAATAAGTAGAGTGAATATTCACACGGTGAAGTCTAGAAGGCCCAGGGGAGAGACAGTTGATGTCTGGAGTGGGCACCTCTGAAGAATTGAGTCCCTTCTGTGATGAAAAGGAGGCAAGACATACCCCTGTCCTACCAGCCCCATGCTTTGTTTAACTTGAGCTTCAGTGTTCAGTTTGACTCATTCCAGAGAGGCTTCCATGTGGAGGAGGACCTGACATACAGTCAGTTAGGGGACTCACATTCTAAATGACAAGCTGGAAGTCCAATCGCAGATCAGTCGGATGGCTATTGCCCAATTCAGTCCGATGGCCATTGCCCAATCTTCATTACTCTTATTTGTTAGGAGGGAGTTTTAACTAGGATTATTTGCCTTGTCTCTTAAATTTGAAAGGGGATGCAGTAAGGGTAGAAGTAGCTCCAGTAGGAAAGTAGCATTCTATATAGAGGGGGTTTAATTAGTTCACATTTTTACAAGCAATTAAAATGAGATGTCAGGTTCTATAAACATATGCTATTTTTGTGATGTATATTGTAGAGCAATATAAGGTAGCCTGTAAGTCCTCATATATGAGAGCATACCCAATCTTTGTCTGTGCAAACGATTTGAGTTGTGTATCCAGACACTTGGGTTCTGACAAGAACTATGACTGTACTTTTTGGTATGTTCTCTGTGGTGATCTCCACAATAATCATATTTAATGCAAAACTGGAGTTAACAGACATGCAGCAGACCTTCCTTGAATGGACTCAATGTCTGATTATATGTGAGGCAGATAAATCTGGACTAAGACAAGAGAAAATGATGTTCACCTCATTATAAAATGATCCAGACATATTGAAGGTGTGAGTCATGGACTTACAAGAAAAACAGACTCCGATGTAGCTTGGAAAGTGAAAGAGCCATTTAAGCTCAAGTAATGGATAATTCAATGTTACCTGAGGATCTCAAACTAGAGTCGAAAATGGAAAACATTAAAATAGCCAGAAACTATAATAGAAAAATTCCATCAACTGGAATTCTAATGTGCAGATGACTGCATTTCTGCTGTAGACATGATTGTGACCAGAGGCTACATTCTTGAACTTCGTGTACCACATTTGTCCAATAAGTTGAATTAAAGGGTTGCATGGTAATTCAACATGGTTATTAAAACATATGGAGGCTAAAATACTGATATAATGTGTTGGATTATAACCTGAACTGTGGGTTATGGAAACCATTCTAAGTAGGAATATTCAGTTTTGTAATTTGCCCAACTTGTAGCCTGCTTTAGAGCCACTATTAAGAACTAGATGTGCATTTACTGAAATAGTAATGAGAAAATTAAATCACGTTCTCAGTATTGTGGGTTCAGCACCATACTTTGGAAAATACTGACAATCACTGGATTTTACTCATAAAGATTAGAGCTAACAGTTAGACAGGCTGTTCTGTGGGAATATCTCTCCTTACCCTGCTCAGGAAAGAAAGGGGTCTTGTTATTTTTGGACATCTCAGCTCCTGTCACAACCTATAGAACTTGAGTTTAGCATACACAGGTGAGTCTTGACAGCAGAGAACAGCATGGCTGTTCTTAATAAGTAAAAAGTAGGGATGTCCACATGACCCAGTTAGCTGACCCCTGGGCATGCATTCAGAGAAAATGAACTCTGGCAAGCAATGCCTGCAAGCTCAGGTCTATTAGAGTGTATTCACAAGAGCAAAGGTGGGGAATTAGCCTAATAGCTCATCACCAGATAGGCAAATAAGGAAAATATGGCACTTAAGCACCACAGAGCACATAGCCATAAACAAGAATAAACAAGAATAAAACCCTAAAACAATGGGGAGTTGCATCTTACAGAAATAAACGCAGCACAGTAAGAGTAATATCACATCTTCTCCATCCTATCTGTGGTATAAAAGCAAAGTCATACTGACAATAGAACCTTGATTTCTAGGGACTGGGCTGGGCAGTAGCAATGGACAGAAGAAGGGTTGATAGGTGCTCCCTAAATGTATATATGCAAAACTACCGTGAACTCCACTAACATGTAAAATCAATCTGTTTTCATAAAGTTTGAAAAGAAAAACAGAAAACTAGGTCCCTGAACTCAAATTTCCCCTGATATAGACAGCATCTGCTACTGAGGAGCCCAAGGTCCATACCCCCTCCCATACATACTTCTGTCTTTATCCACTGGGGCTTGTATTGTGCAAACTGCAGCTGTGCTTACCATTGGAGTTAGAGAAAGGTTGTGATTGGCAACAAATGTTACATCATTCAAAATATTTTAAAGTGCTGGTGTTGTAGCTCAGTGGATGCCACGCGGGTGATATGAATTCAATTCCTATGACCCACATAGTGGAGGGAAGGAATTGTCTCCTGCACGTTGTCCTCTCCCTTCACACATACTCAACGTACACACAGCCACACTCCACACACACACACACACACACACAAGCACACAAAATAAAAATGATAATAAACAGAATTAAAATGTAAAAAGTATATAAATCACCATTACACATAAAAGATAATTACCATTTTTTGAGAGATTGCACATATACATGCATACACTCAAAGTATAAAATTATATAAACAACATAAATAATATTGTTGAGAAAATATGTGTTTCTAGTAGCCACTTTACAAACTCTGGAATGAAAATATAATTTGAGCATTTGAAATAAAAAAGAATTGTGGAGTTTATAACAAATAGTTCTATGTGACTAGCTACAAACCAGGATGTATTTATTAGTTAACTTTTCTCCATTAGTTGATGTTGGGGAAAAAAAATCCACTTTGTTATTATTTGTAGCCATGGAAACTCGAAGTTTATCTCATAATCATAGTCAAGGCATGTAGTAACAAAAAAGATATAAGCAAAATGCTTGTTTTCAATGTGTTGTGAAATCAACTGAATCTTTGTCGGCCAATTGGAGTTTAACCAGGGTTACAGCTGCATCGTGAATGTAATAGAAAACCAAGATAGCATAAGATACCGACAGGGTGAGTAAATCAGCAAAACCATGCTTGGTTGGCATCAAACTGTCTTAAGAGGATTTTGAAATGCTCACAAAGGAGCTGAGCTAACGGCACTGCAAGTAGCAGTGAATAGAATGTTAAGAAATTTGTTCCAGTTCTGGGCCAATGACTGGAAAGGTTATTGCTTCATTTCAGACCAGCGACGTTTACATCTGCACAGCAAAGCAGTAGGTGCTTTCTCACATTCCCTAGAACGTCCACTTATGTCTTTGTCTTATGATTAATTTTGAGCAGTGTCGTTAAATAGTTTTCGACTCCAGCAAACTGTAGAGACTAAAGGACAGAGAGATGTAGTTGGCAGCTGGTGATTCAATAAAATGAACAAAATAACAATCTGTTGTGCTTTGGGGGCATATTTCTGCTTTATGAAAACTTTCCTCAAAACACAAAAGGCTCAGATACTTTGGGAAAAGTGCCATGGAGAGGAAATGAAAGCCTTAGCCTGGCAACGGCCAGGGTGACTGGTGAACTATTTGGAGGCTGTTTATCTGAAGAGTAGCCAAGGCTCTGGTAAAGAATATGGGCTGGAGTTCCCTCAAGCACAACAGTTCTGGGAGGCTCCAATGCTTATATAAGGAGCTGTGCAGAAGGACCACCTCTTTTGCATTACTATGATATTTCTCATTCCTTTCTAAATCTAGAAACCAAAAGACATATAAAATGGAAAACAGAAAATGTCATTACTTGTTTTTCCTTTGTTCACATTTGATTGACATGAGGCTGGTATTTGAAAACCAGATAAACTCAGTCTCATTGATCATGTGTTTCCCTAGGATTTTAATCCCCTGCCCAAGTCTGTTATCTGTGGAAGAGTGCATTATCTCCCAGTCAGGACACATGGCTGTGCCTTCTCCATCACCGAATTGAAACCCACCTTACTCATTATATTTGGAAGTGAGCTTGGATTTCCTCTCCATTGCTTTGGTAATCCCCAGCCCAGGAATCCTGGCATCTTATATTTGTCCTCTCTGCCCCCAGGATCATCCTTATCCAGCCTGCCAACACATTTCTTCCTCCCAGCATCATCTATAGTGACTTTCCCCTCTTCCTGCAGCTAGCTCTAGGCTTTCCCTACCAGCTAACTTCTAGATTGCTTCATCAAAGTCTTGGTCGGCCTCTTCTTTCTAGATATTTTTCTTGAATCAGTGGAATAAATTACCGTCCTTCAGATTTTCCTTGTATATTCAATCACTCACCTTCTTCATAACTAATACTCCTGTCTGTATTCATGAATCAGAATGTAACTCTGCAGTTTTCTTGGCTTCCAATGCCTTTTATAACTTATGCCACTTATGCAATCCCAGAAAACCTATTTCCTTTTCATTTATGATTCTCTGGAATGCACTATGACTAAATTCAAAGAAAGTCTTACAGGCATTTGTGCAGGGTGAATAATAGTTCAAGTTTCCACCAGCCAATCACAAAGACCTCACCATACATGGGCTACTGGGGAAAGGAACAGGAAAGAGCTTGGCCTACACTGAAGGCTGCTTTGGACTCGCTTAACATAGCATTAAAACGTGTCAGAGGGACTTGAATCACTTAGTGAATTGCATTTTAGTAGAAAGAACCCTCAAAATTCTTTAAGAGGACTCATTATTGAGTATGAATGATGTACAGTCTATAATGCATCCAGTAAATACCCCACACAAAGAAAGAGGGATATGTACCTGGAAGAAAACACTAATTACTGCATATCCACAAGATACATGTTGGCAGTTTACCATGTGCCTGCTGTTCTTAGTACCTTGCCATCTGTGTCTCTTTTTATTAATACACTAAAAGGTAAACTTGAGATAACCTTGCAGACAAGAAAAGATCAAATGAAGCATGAGAGAAGAAATATACCACTTGAAATAAAAATGTATATTTGTTGGAATAAAGCATTAGGCATTATAGAAAGAAAACACGTCAGTGAACTCAGATGCATGTAAATAAAAACAATTACAAAAACAGAGGAGTAGGGAGTGAGCTGATGCATGTGCAATGGATGTCCCAGAACAAGAGTAAACTGAGGTATGTGCACTGGGGGGGAGGGGTAAGGGGATATGTCCTAGAACCAGAACTGTGAAAAAATTCGAAATTTGTTCATTGAGAATATAATAATTCTACTAGAGCTCAGCGACATGGAGCAAGTATGAACGAGAAGCGGCAATACTCATCCTACAGAAAAGTGAGGAGAGAATGATGTGGGTGGTTCTTCTTGAGAAATCAAGTACACTGTCACACTCATTGAAGGATACACACTGCTAAATGTAAGTGCGGATGAGATAGCTTGGTGGGTCTGCATCTAAGCTCACTGGAAGATTCAGGCTGCCACTTATCATGAGGAAAATGGATGCTAAATCAACAGTAATATATCACTCCATTCATGGTTCTCAGTTGGGTCAAATTTATGTTGTAGAGATATCTAGCAGTATCTATAACATCACGATTATTAACACTTAGTGGTCTGCAGATTTGGGAAGGCGTGTAAGCATACTGCAAAACTGAGATGCAAATAGGCTGGACCAAATTGTCAATCACAGTAAGGCTGAGGTTAAGAAATCCGAACCACCAAAGAGCATGCAGGGCAGGGGCGGGGCCTAGCCCCACCCAACATTTATAACAGAATTGAAGTGGGAGCTATCTCTGACTCTGTTGCCTGCCAATGGATCCCCTTTCCCTAACTGGACTGCCTAGTCTGGCCTCAGAGGGAGAGGATGTGTTTAGTCCGGCTGGGATTAGATGGCCCAGGGTGGTGTGGTACCCATGGGGGCTTCCCTTTCTCTGAGAAGGGGAGAGGGTAATTAATGGGGGGAATGATTTGAAGGGGTGGGACTGGGAGGAGGGGAGGGAGGGGAACTGTGGTTGGGGAATAATGTGAATAAAAATAAATTATGTAAAGAAAAAATCTCACATGCATTCTGACTCTGTCTCTCTGTCTCTCTCTCTCTCTCTCTGTCTCTCTGTCTCTCTCTCTCTCTCTCTCTCTCTCACACACACACACACACACACACACACACACACACACACAAATGAATAGAATAGCTAAAATTAAAATGACTTACCAAACCAATGAGGAGCAGATACTCAGATATTGGTACTGGGATGGAAAATGCTTCAGAATCTTTAGAAAACAGTTGAGTAGTTCTTTTATTAGTAAGTGCGTGCTTATATCCAATAATCCTACTGATAGGTATTGGTCTGAGAAGAATGAAAATGTATGCCCACACAAAGATTTTTGCGTATTTTCATGGCCATTTTGTTATTGTTTGCCATAAACTGAATAATCTGAGTGTTTGTTGACAAGTGAATTAATAAGCAGACCGGGGTACATGCGTACCATGGAATTCTACTCAGCAATCAGAAAGAATAATGCTTGTAGGCACACCAGCTCAGAAGCACCGATTTCACTGAAAGAAACCTTTTCCTGAACACTCCATATTGTTTAGCTCCATTTACATGAAATTCAAGAAAAACACACACCACATTATTAAACAGTACATCAACAGTGCCAGGGTAGGGTGTGTGTGTGTGTGTGTGTGTGTGTGTGCGCGCGCAAAGAAAAAAAGTGGTTGATCTTTTTTCTTTTTTTGTTTCATTTTTAATTATTATTTTCAGATAATATATTTTGATGACCATGTCTTATGGTTCATCTCCTCGGCGCAATTCAGATCAGGTATGCTGGTCTGACAGCTCACTGTGTCTAGATAGGACTTCAGATTTTCTACAATATTATGATTCTTTCTTGATTTTTTAAAATCTAAATAATTTATTTTTACTTTACTTTTACGTATTCACTTTACACCCTGCTCATTGCCTCCTCCTGGTCACTTCCTCCCACAATCCTTGCCCCATCCAGCCTCCCCTTCACCTCTAAAGTGGGTGAGGGTCCCATAGGGTATCTTCCCACCCTGGCACTTCAAATCAAAAGAGGTTTATCTTAAGACATAATGAAAGTGCTCCAGGTGATGATGACAGGGGCATTTCCATGACTATCGGCGAAAGCCATGCCTTGCATAGTTTAAAATAAGAAAGTCTGATCATCCTTCAGAATAAATTCATTACAAATATAAAAGGAAACAGAAATAACAAATTTGGGAAACTGGTTCTGAACCACCCAGCCTCTATCCAGACTCTCCAACAGGACAATCGTGGTGTGCTTCTCCCTGCATGCTACATTTGAAGAAGGGGAGCTTATTTCTTAGCCTGATGGGATCTCAGAGACCTCAGCCTGAAGTTTCCATAGTGCACTATGGCACATGAAATGTAATTGGTCCCAGACAAGTGAGTGTCCAGAGTGTCTGTGATGGTCATCTCTCTTTTTGGTTGCCCCCTCCATGTGCCTCATGTGGAATATTGTCACTCTCTACTTTTCTATTTGGAATCATTCAGTCCAGTCTCCTACCTTTCCCTCTGGCTCACAATCAAGTCTTCCTATTTCCTGCGTTAGCCCTTGCTTTAAAAGTCCCCTTTCTAGGTTGTCTCCAGCTTCTGGCTATGTCCCTCAACAGAAGAATGGATACAGAAAATGTGGTACATTTACACAGTGGAATACTACTCAGCTATTAAAAACAATGACTTCATGAAATTTGCAGGCGGATGGATGGAACTTGAAAATATCATCCTGAGTGAGGTAACTCAGTCACAAAAGAACGAACACAGTATGTACTCACTGATAAGTGGATATTAGCCCAAAAGTTCAGAACACCCAAGTTTTAATTTGCAGCAACCATTGGACTGAGCGTGGGGTACCAGATGGAGGAGTTGGAGAAGCTGAAGGAGCTGAGGGGGTTTGCAGCCCCATGGATGGAGCAACAGTGTCAACTGGCCTGACCCCCCCCCATGCTCCCAGAGACTGGACCACCAACAAAAGAATACACATGGAGGGACCCATGGTACTGGCCACATATGAGGCAGAGGAGGGCCTTGTTAGCCATCATGGGGAGGAGAGGCCCTTGGGTCTGAGGTTGTTAGATGCTCCAGTATAGGGGAATGCCAGGGAGGGAAGACAGAAGTGGGTGGGTGGGGGAATACCCTCATAGAGGCAGAGGGAGGGGGGATGGGATAGAGGGTTTCCAAAGGGGAGACCTGGAAAGGGGAAAACATTTGAAATGTATATAAAGTATCAAAAAATAGTCCCCCTTCAGCCCCTCTCTTAGGGCAATAGTGTTGTGAGACTAAAAGAGACTGCACATCTTTAGAGAATACTTGGGATGCCTTTGTAGTGATTTTCTAAATACCCTCTGAGTGTTCTGTAGAAGCACTGTCTAGCTTTCTGACAGTTCTATTTGGGTAAGACCAGACTGGGCAACTTCTCTACCCCTGACATTATCTTCTCAAATCCCCAGTGCACCCCACCAAAAAAAGTCCAGAGTTTCTCAGGATCTGGAGATTGAGCTCATGTTCCAGAAGGGCCATGTAAGGCTTGTTCCCATTGGCTAGAACAGTATTTCTCCTAGAAAACTATGTGAACCTGTGCTGCCAAAAAGAGGCTGGGGGTTGATCAGAGGCAATTTTCTACTTGTTTGGGATCAAGATTGTGAGTTCATAATTCCAGATTACTGTTGATTCTTGGACTTGAGCCACATGTCTGGACCAGGCTGTCAACTGTTGACTGTTTTCAGCTCTACTGAGAGCTACAAAAGTCCAGTTCTTCATAGCCCAATTATAAGAATGGCGGCCACCTTCTCCACACGTGTACATAGTTCTTGCTTTGCCATGCAAACTGGACCTTGTTAGGTCGTAAGAGGGTGCATACTAACATGGTATCTCAGGGGTACAGGGCTGGAGTCTTACTTTCCTTTCTCACTTTGTCCACAGGTCCCCTATCTGTCCTTCTGGTGTAAAATGGGCAGCAGGGGATGGTGAATATGTGATGGTTAAATATTCCTTAAATGCAGCTTAAGGGCCATTTCTAGTGCAGCTTAGTGTAAAATGATGAACCACTATTGTATGTTTCTGTTATATATTCCCTTGTACTTATATTTCTTTTAGGTGCTAACATATGATTAATTTTGTCTGCCTTTGTCTGAGATACTGAGAAGCCCAAAGAAAATCTTCTCAATGAATCAAATATTTCATCTAGAGAACCAAATGAGTACCTTCTAAGTATTCACCATAGGGAATGAAATGAAGACTTTCTAAGAAGTAGATGCTATATATTCTGTAAGTGTAAGGTCAGCATCTGTAGGTTGTGTGTGTGTGTGTGTGTGTATGTGTGTGTGTGTGTGTGTGTGTGTACTATGGCAGTAATTTCAAATTTTGCTTCTGAAACTGCACTGAGTCAAAGGCCAAGCCATCTTTTCTCATGGTATAGTAAGAAGCAAGTAAATGGACACAGATATTTCAGATACAGAACAAGTTTCTCTTCCTTTTGTGTAACCATTTTCCCTCCCACAAGTGCTTCTTAGAATGTTGGTCTGACTCTGACAGAAGTGATTCCTTTCTCTGGTATGTGATATGGCTTCAGAAGTCATGTGACGGCCTTTAGCATGACATGAAGGTCGCCATGAAATTTATGGAGTTGACCAGGATTTTATTGCAGCCAGATTTTTCCTAATAACTTAAGCCTGACATTAATTTCGATGATGAACACATTCAATTTAAATTTCTTTTTAGAATACTGACAAATTAATAGAAGAAATCATGTTAAAAAGCCTACCTCCATTTGGAAGAGATACTTGGTTCCAAATTTATCAAAACCTCGTGTTTGTAATTAAAGTTAGCTTTGTAATATTTTACTATCTTAATCAATGCTGTCACCTAAATACTTGATATGAGCACATTTAGGAAATAGATGGAATTGGTGTCATTAAGTGAGTCCTTGTGTGTGAGCTTAGCTGAGCACATTGAGAGAAGCACATGGTGAAGAAAAGGAAGGATGGAGAAACATGGAAACACTGAAGACAGGACTGCAGAAAAGTGAGCAAGTCAAATATGAAAGAAACACAGAAAGTGATGGGTCTTTTATGTTTCATTTTACTCAACTAACTTCAAGTTCTTATCCATAAACAAATGCTTTGAGAATAGTATATGTATATATATAGTTATTGTGAAAAATTTCTTACAATCATATTCTTGCAGCATATCAATTTATGATTTTTAAAGGAAAGACACAATAAAAAAACATATTGAATGTATGATTGAGAACCAAAAAAGATATACACTGCCTATCAGATTTAGAGTTTAAATATATCCTGGGACAGTAGGTTATTCCCTTACAATGATTCAGGTATTATATAATATATTGATTTCTAACATCTATTTAGATTAGTTAACTGTAGATTTACTGTTAAAGTTGATCCAACAGTCACATTACAAATTTTAATTTAGTGTTGAGGCCAGAAGATAAATAAATATGTTAACATATCTCTTTTAAAAGAGTAAGCTCTTTTTTCATTGTAACGATGCAAGACTCCTGGAATCCACTGAAGTCTTATGAAGATCAAACCAAATGCAATTAATTATAAGTAATTAAGTAGTGGGGGAAAACCCAGGTACAATCAGTGAGATAGATCTGAATTGTAATTTGTGACCAATACTATAGATATTTGAGTAACAGAGTACAGGTTTTATATTTTTAAACTTGGGAAAAAAGTGAGATATAACAAAATTGCCTGCTTGTACCACAGAAAACAAAGCTTCAACCCAGCCAGAGACTTTCCCAAGTTTCACTGAACCACGCTATCCTTAAAACACATAGCTCATCATGGACTTTGATTGGCATGCTCACTCTCACATCTCTGATGTAAGTAACCTGTAGGATTTATCTACTACCTGAAATCAAGCTGCCATTCCACAGACATGTTGTCAACCACAACACTACAGTTCCCTGTGCATTTTCTACCTTAACACGTTGTATCTGGGATCATAGGGAGATCAGAAGAGGGATTGAGGAGAGCAGAGAAATTCACTCTCTGAGGAACAAGACACTTTAGATTATCTGAGCAATGTTTGAAATCACTTCACATTAGTCTATAAATCTTAAGATAAAAGCATGATGGCAGACTTCAAGAATATACTCTTTTCTTTAAGAAGTGCCAATGGGCTCTGAGGTGAAGGAGTCCTTCTGTGCAGCAAGCAAGCTTGGGAGGAAGTCCTAAAGCTTCCTCCCAGGCCTGTGGGGGAGGACTCAATGCATTTCTCACAGCACTCTTAGCCAGGGAAAGTCACAGTAAAATCATTGTCAGGTTTTCTTAAAACACTAAGAATATTGTTGCTAATTATCAACAATGATAATCCTTGAATTATAATTCTTTATTATATTAAAAAAAGGTCCAAGGAGCTAGAAAGAAGGCTCAAAAGTTTAGAGTGCTTGCCGATCCTGCAGAGGACCAGTTCAATTCCCAGTACCTATGTCAGTGGCTCATAACCATCTGTGACTTCAGCACCAGAGGCTTTGACAACCTAGTCTGGTACAGGTGCATACATTCATGTGAACACACAAACACACACACATGCACACACACACACACACACACACACACACACATAAAACTAAGGTAAATTGAAAAGAAATATCGGCATTTTAAGAAGGAGTAATGAAAACTGGCCTGGCAACCTCAGTTCAGGAGCAGGAATTAAGGGATGGTTTCTGTTAAGCATCAAACTTGCTAAGAGTGTATCTGAAGGCTAGTTCCTTTTTTTTCTATTTGCTTCTTTCTTTGGGGGAACCAGAGCCCAACGCATAGACCACGAACTTAAAGTGCTAAAAAGAAATAATCAGATTCTTGAGATCATAGAAATTTCCAGCAAAATGAATGCTCTTTCCCGCTGCAGCTGGAGAGTTTAGAGTGTTTACTTCAATCAAGCCTTTGAGCTTTCCTCCTGCTCTAGAGATGAAGATCTTTAGAAGTCATCACGAATGAAAGTACTTCCTTTTAAACTGACTTAACAGAAATTTTGGAACATGGTTTTATTACAAACGTTTCTCACATAAAACTTCACTGGTATTTCACAAATCCAAGTCTGGATATTTGAAGATAAGCTTATCATAGTGTAAAACCATGTTTTACCATCTGCCAAAGTACACTCCATTTTCCCTAAGGTTAGGTACATGATTTTATTGCCTGTGACCCGGCTTAGGACATTTGTTTGCTGCCTATAACAGATAGCTGGGGAATCCCCAAGGAGCAATGTCGTCTCACTGAGCTCCAGACAGCTCAGGGTTCCTGTGCAGATGGGAATGCAGCTGTTCCTAATGACCTGGCTTTCCCCACAGAGCCCAGCGTATGCCTTTTTGCAAGGAAGCTGAACCATGGGGAAGCTCCAAGCAACAACCCAAGGCCCACACCAACAATGCTGAACAAATTGTTTTGAAAGGCCAAACAATATCAACTCCTCCAGATCTTCCCTTAAATTCTGCAAGAATAGCCTAAACCCACCAAGAGCCCTTTAGGGAAAGTGAAGAGAAAGAAGAATTATTTTTGCCAGGGTAGGAATCAAAAAATATATATTACCCAGTGTAGTCCTTTTTCTTTCTTCCACTTGGAGGGTTTTGTTTAATTGATGCAAAGTGAATGGATATACAGAGAATTGAGACAAGAGAAAGTGTTGGTTGGTCCAAGACTAACGAATCTACAAGAATCAGGACTTGGAGAAAGCAGAAGAGATCACTTGAACATTTTTTAAAATTGGAAACAAATAACCTGCTAAAATCCCTACTGACAAGTTAAGAGTCACCACTCTGGCCTTGATTTTAATTGAATGAAAAAGCACGAGCCAGCTGCTCAAGGGCTCCTCATAAACTGTAGAACAAAGGGGGACAGCCCTGACTGGTCCCCATGTTGCTAAGTATCTCCCCCACATATTCCTAGATTCTTACATTTTTTTCTTTTCTTTTTGTGATTATAATTACCATCATTTCCTCCTTCCCTCTACCCCAGCCCTCTTATATACACTCCTTGTCCACCACAGATGGCTTTTTTCACGTGTGTGTGTGTGTGTGTGTGTGTGTGTGTGTGTAAACATATACACAAGTACACACACACAAGAACAACGTGCTCAGTCTTCCTAATGTTACCGGAAGGCTCCATACCCCACTTCTAAATGAAGGAGGCCGTTAACAGCATCACTCGAAACAGGTAGCAATCACCTGTTGGCATTCCTCTAGCACAGCTCCTCTGAGGAATCCTATCGGCCCTGTCCTCAACTGGGGTCTGGGAACACCACAGAGGGAGCTGCAAATCTACATTAAGCATGCAGGAAAAGGACTGATGGAGCAAAAGAATAGTTTTAAGTTAGAAACTCATTCACTTTGGTATTTTTAAAAAAGCTACAATACTATTTTTCATTTATTGGTGTAAGAAGTTAAAAATTATTCTATTTCCCCTTCCAATTCACCAAATGACAACTAAGTATCCAGTCACATGAAGAGTGTATCCTAGAGAGAAGTTGGGCAGGGCAGTTTCTATCCACATGCATGACTTTCATCGGAGACTGGATCTACTCAAGGGTGGGGAGAAAAGGCAACTTTCACGGAGTTTGTTATTAACTGAGGCTCTTCTACACTCCTTTCTCAGAGCAGTGGGTGAGGAAGCATTTTCTAAACCAGACCTAGTAAGTGGAAGGTGGACCTAATCTGTCCTCCTGCGGAAAGGACCGTCTACTGATTAACACATATTTTTTGTTTTAAAGGCACACCACCACACACATCTTAAAAGGGAAGAAGGGAAACCAAACCAAACCAAACCAAACCAAACCACCACAACAAAACAACCCACCAAACTAACAAAACCACCACCACAACAAAAACACTGAGATGTCCCCAATTACTCTATAAAACAGAACCAGGGAGCAGCTTTGACCATTCAAATTAGTTTGATACAAAGACATCACAGGCATGCCTTGCTTTTAAGCGAAACAAAAGATTTCTTGCTGAGACAATAAAATAAAAAGTCATCACTTTTCTGACAATACATAATTATTCAAAATTAACTAGTGCTGAGATGGCAGAGGGGCCTGGTTCATACTGATCTTTTGGGCGTGATCAAGTGTGGTGCTGGTGATCAACACAGGTCTTCTTCAGGAACACAACTCTCAGCCTTCCACAGTTGCCTACAGTTCCTCCTTTAGGCCTCAGGCCTCCTGGGCTCCCTTCCTCATCCACATTAGCATGTTTGCTGTTGCTGGCCTTGTTCAGCTCACGCTTAGACTGTCTTATTGGAGAGTCTTTCTGGTGTAGCTTCTGAGATCACTAGGAGACACAGTCTCCCAGCACACTCTCTGATCATGTTGCTTACAATCATTCGGCCCCCTCTTCTATGACGTTCTCTGCCTCAAGGGCAGGAGTTGTGTTGTAGATAGATCAGCTGGGGCAGGGCTCAACCACTCTGCATTCTGGTTGGATGTGGGTTTTTGTTATGCTCTCCTTCTGGGTCTTCCCAAGGAAGGGGAAAGGGAAATTATGTTACTATAATCTCAAAAAAAATCGGGAAGTGACTTCCTAATCCATTGATGATCATTTGTATCATCACAGTTACCCATTTAGAGCTACCAGTTCCTTAGCATCAGCAAGCAGTTTCTTTGGTTAGCTTTCTCACTCTGTCTTTTCCATTCCATTCCACACTGTGCCTCACACAAGCCCAATGAAGTCTGCATTGTCCCTGATTACCACACAAAGAAACTAAGCCACGCAAGGGAAGGAATTTACGCTAGACAACCAAAATAAATGTTTGCTAATTTCTTCTCTGTTGTATATCTCCATTGTTTCCTTATCCAAATTTAAACTTTCAAACTTTGATACTATTAGCTTTTTGTTTTTTTTAATTTTCTCTCTCTCTCTCTCTTTTTTTTTCTTCAAGACAGGGTTTCTTTGTGTGGTTTTGGCTGTCCTAGAACTAGCTTTGTAGACCAGGCTGGTCTTGAACTCACAGACATTTGCCTGCCTCTGGGATTACAGGTGAGCACCTGGCTCTTGATTCAGCTTTTAATCTTGATAACCTGTTTACTCTGGCAAGTACTGGCCTGTCTCCTACTTTAATCAGGTTTGTCAAATAACATAATGCAACACAACTTAATGCAAAACCACACTACACCAAGGCAAAGGCACTGCCATTTCAGTGCCATCTCTGTTAGACTCATCCTACTATTTCTTACACAGGGGCAAAGGAAAGCGTGGGAGTTAACTTAGAACTCGGCCGGATGGGGTGATAGGGCTGTCTTCAGTCTCTGCTTCTTTCTGTTTACCTTGTATCTCCTAACCAATGGCTTTATTTCTTACCCCCACTCCTTGGTCACAGACAGCAGTCTGTCCTGTACCTTCCCCAGATGATTAACCACACCTTAATTTGTATGCTCGGATATTTTTCAGATACCTTAGTACAGCATTTGGTGGTGGGGGGGGGATAAAGGATTATATTTTATTGTTATGGACCACTATCAGATACCTTAGTACAGCATTTGGTGGGGTGGGGGTGGGGATAAAGGATTATATTTTATTGTTATGGACCACTGTGTTACAGTTCCCAAGTGAAATAAAACCTGTAGGTGACAGAGCATCAAAAGGGTCTGACACTTTTTGCATTAGTGTTTTCCCTATTACATTCAGTGGTCGAAGAAGGTGATCACTCAATTTCGCCTCTGTACTAGGAAGTGCTTGGATATATTTTACTTCTTTTGATTTTTGAGGACTGACTTGCTTCATATGTGCTGAGATATTTTTAAGCTCTGGCACGGAGGGTCAAGAATCCTACCATCCCCAAACCAGACATGACTCTGTGTGATTGATAAGAGGAATGGAAGACTCTCTCTGTGTCATCTCTGGATACAGATGAATGATTCGGGTTAGAACTGGTCATCCCAGTATACTCTTTCCAAATGACGACTGTAAGTTAGTGTCTTAATTTTTACTCTTATTTCCTTTCAAATGGATTTAAAACCATGACATCTATGTAGTCATTTTGATGATTTTAAAGATAGTTATTGCATATGTTACTTGTCGATCAGTAGTTAAGTACTGTGTAAGTACTTATAATTTACAGTGTTTGCAGTTTTATTCAAAGACAACAATAGACCTGTAAATTAGCATATGATATTTTGTATTTTGTGGTATCAGTATTAATATTGGACATTTACAATATTATATACCATATCTACCCCCTTATTTTTTATTTTGTCTTTAGTGAATTGAAATGTGCAAGAAAAGGAGGTAATATTCATAACAAGAACAAGCCAGGTGTGGGAGCATGCTTAGCTAGAAGAAACATTTACTGACTTGGCATGAAAAGCCCTCCCTCCTCATTTTCCCAGTCTCTTGTGTTTGAACAGATTCTGGTTTCTCATCCCTTAACCCCATTCTCCATCCATCTGCTGCTTTGTTTACTAACACTGATCTCTCCTCCTCATTGCCTTGGGCTCTGGGCAGCTGCTTCTTGGATGCTCTAAGAGACTCATGCTCATCTTCAGGAAAGATAAACTGTGGGCAAATTCTACGTGGTCTTCATAGGAAGCGTGACTGAAATATCTTCAGAAATGTAACCGTTGCTACGTACTGTTTTGAGTGAGAATTCATGCGAACTTGAATGCAGAAAAGCTATTGGATTCATCCAGCTTTATTTCTTTAAAAAAAAAAATGTACTCATTGTAAATTAATGAAGAAAAAGCCCAGGTTTTTAAAAAATACAAAGAAATTTATTTGCTTATTTATTCACAAAAGAAAGAAAAGTGGTTTTCTAATAAATTGAAAAAGTTTCTATCATTTTTCCTTTGATTAACCAACTTCCAAGTTAAAGAAACAGAGCGAAGACACTTTTTTTCTAATTTTATTGAGATGTAATTGACAAATAAGACATATTTGTGTGTATGTGTGTGTGAGTGTGTATGTACGTGTATGTGTGTTTATGTGTGTGTGTGTGCGTATGTTATGTGTGTGAGTGTGTGTGTAGAATACTGATGTGATGTGTGTGATATGTCTACAGTATGATGTGACTAGCACAATCCAGCCACTTAAAACATCCCTAAGCTCATGTAGTTAGTGTGTAAACACATGTGTGCTGACACTTAAAGGCAGACTTCACAAATTTCAGGCATAAAATACAGTGTTATTGAGTATAGTGCAGTGTCCTTGACTGTGACTGCAGGATCTCACAATTATTATTCTCACATATCTGAAACTGTGTGTGTTTCAGCTATTATCAACTATTATTTCTCTATTTCCCCTTTCACGAGCCCCTAGAAACCACCACTCTACTTCCCAGTTCTATGAACTTTATTTTTTAAAATTTAATATTTAAACTCATATCACATTGCATTTTCCTTTGTGTGTCTAGCTATTCCGGTTAGCATTATGTCATCTGGTTTCATCCACATTGCTGTAAATGGCAGACTTTTCTCTTTTTTTTACCAAGACAGAATCATAGTTCCTCACATATGTACGTAAGTCTGTTTCTTGACCACTGTGAAGAACGCTTCAGTAAACAAAGGAGTGAAGGTATCTCTGCTAAGCTGTGATTTCAGTTTCTTTAGAAATAATGCAGATGGCTCACATAGTACTTAATTTTGTTTTTAAAATAACTCTACAAACCATGCTCAATAATGGGATACCGATTTTAAGTCCCACTAACTTTATACAGTTTGTCTTTTTCTCAGATGCTTGCAAACACTTATTGTATGTCTGCTACAGTAGTCATTCTAACTCTGGAGGCATTGCCTTCTCTGACTTTAATTTGCATTTTCTGATAATTAGACATGTTGAAAACATTCCCATATATCCATAGGCCATTCATATATCTTTCTTGAGTAATGTCTGTTCAGATGACTTGATAATGTTTGAACCGAGAGACTTGTTAATTGTTCAGTTTTGTTAGATATGTTGCTTTCAAAACTGTCTCCCATTATCTAGTTATTTCTTGGCTCTGTTGACCCTTTTATTTGTTGTATAGAGTCTTGGTTTTGTACAGTTCCATTGTTCAACCGTTGCTTTTGATACCTGTGTTTCTGTCATTTCCAAGACTGTTGCCAGGATGTTCCTCCTATGTTTCTCTTAGTAGTTTAGCAGCTTTAGGACTGATATTTGTGTAGAATATAATTTGGGTTGTTTTTTAAATAAATTCTGCATGATAGATTCCTTATTTCTTTCTTCTGCTTGTGTATGTCCAGTATAAACATTTGTTGAAGAAATGATCTTTTCTCCACATGTGTTCCAATGTTTATAGAAAATCAATTGATATAAAATGTATACAAGTTTTCTTGAGCTTTTCATTCTGGTCCATTTATTCTAAGTCTTGGTAGCATACTTGACTGTATTGTTAGGTTAATTTTTATGTTTATATAGTTTTACATATTTTCATATGTAAGAGTATATAAAACATATATCTCAATTAAGAAGTTGATGCCTACAGCTTTGTTTTTGTTTAAATAGCTTTGATTCTTTAGAGTCTTTTGTAGCTCCAATGTGTGATGGTTAGCATTGTCAAATTGTCACAACCTAGAGCCACCTGAGGAGTCTCAGTGATGGTTAGCTTATATTGGGTTGGTCTGTGGGGCATGTGTTAAGAAGATTGTCTTAGGTAATTGATGTGAGAAGACAGTTTACTTTGGGCAGCACCACACCATATGCAAGAGTTCCTGAATTGTACAGAAGTGGAGAAATCAGGCTGAGACAAGCTAGCTACAGTCACACGTGCATTTATTTCTCCCTGTTCTTAACTATGAGATGTTGCATGCATATGTCATTCAGACTTCCATGCTATATGGAACTGTGACCTGGAATAGTAAGTCAAATAAAACCTTGTTCCTTCAAGCTGCTTTCTGTCAGGTTGTTATATTGCAGCAAATAAAACTCGAACACATATGGATTTTAGAATTTCATTTCTGTTTGGTTCAACTGTCATCTGAAATATGATAGACTTCGCAGTAAGTCTTTAGAGCACTCCAGTGAGGTCATAGTTTCAATCTGAAATGTCCTCCAAAGACCCATGAGCTCACAACTTGGTAGAGTACTTCATGCTTCTGGAAGGTGGTGGGAAGCTTAAGGAGTTGCTAGAAGGTGGTTTCCTGTCATTAATGGTGTCCTTCTCATGGGAGATTGTGAGAATTTGGCCTCTTCTTTCCAAATTTTCAGACATTAGGTGGAAACTTTAGTCTGTCATGAGCTTTTGTCCTAGTTTATTGCCTAGCTACAGGCCCAGTGCACAGACAAGCTTGAATGGGAAAGGAAACTTCCAACACTGAGAGCCAAGATAAACCTGTTCTCTGTAGTTGATAATCTCAAGTATTTATCATAGTAACAGAAACCCAGCAAACACAGATAGTACTGTTAACTCTAACAAACATGAATTATTCAGCAAATGAACACAATTTTCATTTTCCTGTATCTATTCAATTTCTTTCATCAATGTTTGAGAGTTTACAATGTATAAGTCATCTATTTCTTTGGTTAAATTTATATCTAAGTGTTTTATCTTCTGGAAAAGCTTTTATTTAATTTCTTTTTCAGATAATTTGTTACTATATATACTTGGAACTGATTTATATGTTGTTCTTTATACCTAGCAATTTTAATGAGTTATATTCATGTATAAGTTGAAACAGTTTTAGGGGAGTCTTTAAGATTTTCTAAGATCATGGTAGGGCCTGGCCTTGGAGATGACTTAGTAAAGAGCCTTTCATACAACCATGAAGACCTGAGATTAGATGCCTAGCTCTCAGTCAAAAGCTGACGGTGCTGGCACATGGCTATAATCCCAGTAAAGGAGATGTTGAGACCAGAGGGTCACTATGGCTCACTGGCTAGCTATTCTATCCAAATAATTAAGCTCCAAGTTCAGTGAAAAACCATATCTCAAAAACTATGTTGGGGGCTTAAGAGAAGTTGGCTTACAACCATTGGACTTAGTACGGCAATCTCAATGGAGGAGTAAGAGAAAGGACTGAAAGAGCTGAAGGGGTTTGTAACCCCATAGGAAGAACAACATCAACCAACCAGACCCCCCCAGGGCTCCCAGGGACTAAACCACCCACCAAAGAGTACACATGGAGGGACCCATGGCTCCGGCCACATATGTAGCAGGGGATGGCCTTGTCGGACATCAGTGGCAGGAGAAGCCCTTGGTCCTGTGAAGGCTCTATTCCCCAGTGAAGGGGAGTGCCAGGATGGTGAGGTGGGAGTAGGTGGGTAGGAGGGGGCATCCTCATAGAAGTAGGGAGGGGAGGGGGGATGGGAGAGGGCCGTTCCAGAGGGGAAACCAGGAAAGGGGATAACATTTGAAATGTATATACATAAAATATCCAATAAAAATGAATAAATTAAAAAAAAAGAAATCTCAAGGAAAAAAAAAAAAAAAAGGAGATATTGGCTTAGCATTCTTCTTTCATAGGACCATTGCTCTGTTCCTAACCCTCATATCAGACATCTTACAGCTTTCTGTCACTCCAGCTCAGAAGATACTCTTCTGGCTTCCACAGGTACTCTACTCACATATGCACACCTATACACACACTTACATGTGATTCATTTTTCAAAATGAAATCTTTATTAAAATGTGGAAATAAGTAACAGAATATACCTGACTTCTGCTTGTGGCCTTCACACATGTATTCATACCTATATCCTGGTGAACATGAACATGTAAAAATATGTTGTCTTAGGGTTTTAGCTCTGTGAAGGTACACCATGACCAAAGCAACTCTTATAAAGGACAATATTTAATTGGGACTGACTTGCAGTTTCAGAGGTTTAGTTCAGTATCATCATGGCAGAAAGCATGGTAGCATTCAAGCAGACATGGTGCTGGAGGAGCTGAGAGTTCTACATCTTCATCTGCAGGCAGCAGAAGGAGACAGTGTGCCACAGTAGGTGTAGTTTCAACATATATGACCTCAAACCTGCCTCCACAGTGACACACTTCCTTCAATAAGACCACACCCACTCCAACAAGACCACACCTCTTAATAGAGCTATTCCCTAAGAAGCAAGCATTTGAATATGTGAGTCTATGGTGGCCATACCTATTCAAGCCACCACATATGCATATTCTACATACACACAAGAGATCAAACAACATGTATCTATCATGATGTCTTTTCAGTAGAGACACGGTACTTTTTACTCCCTGATTTGGATTCCTACATTTCTTTTCCTTCTCTTATTTCTCTGGCTAAGATTTCTAATACTGTGTTGAACAGAGTTGATGAGAGTGAGTATTCTTCTCTAATACTTGAACTTTGAAGGAAAGCTTTCAGTTTGTCACTTCTGAGCGTGATGTTATTTATGCATTTTCTATACCTTTTTGGTGAATTTGAGGTTTTCAGGTGCTTTCATTATGTATTGATATGATAATATGACCTTTATCCTTCCCTCTTTGAATAAATCTAATGCACTACATTTTTATCTGAGTACTTGAAAACCTCACACTGTCACAATTAAATCCACTTAATCACACAACATGCTCCTGCAGAGGTATCATTACGTTCCAAATGCTAGTGTCTTACTGATGGATTTTGCATGTGTATTCATCTGGAATATTTGTCTGTAGTCTACTTACAATGGATGTCCTTGCCTGGCCTTGGAATCAAAATAATACTGGACCCATAAATTGCATTTGGAGGTGTTCCTTTGGCTTAAAAGTTTGGAAAAGCTCAAGGAGCACAAGCAATTCTTCTTCAATGTTTGATAGACTTCAGCAGCAGCTGTGTGTCCTGAGCTTTGCTTTCTTGGGAATTTTTGATTCCTCCTTCAGTCTCCTTACTGGTTACTGATATATTTAAAATTTACTTAAACTCATCTTTCAAATACTATGCTTATAAGAGTTCATGTACATATAGACTATCAGAATTGTTATTATAAAATTATGTTAGTCCATCTTTATCACTTGTATTGCTGTGAATCAGTAGCACTTTTTTATTATCATACATAATTTTTCTCTATTCTAGTGAAGGCTCGTTAATTTTATTAAAAATAGCTGCTGCTTGTGTTTTCTGTATAAGTTATACATGTGTTGATATTATTTTCTTCCTCATGCTGATTCAGGCTTAATTTATTTTTACTGTACACTTAGCAGTAACAGGAAGACACAGGTGTTAACACTATATTTGTTTGGATTGTTTCCTAAGTGCCCTGAAGTTTTGGTTTCCATGAAAGTTCCATTTACATGGGTCTAAAGATATTTTTATTCCCCCTTCGATTTAATCTTTTTCCTGGTGAGTGTTTTTTTTTCAAGAGTATGTAATTGAATTTCCAAATATTTGTGAATTTTCTCAAGTGCCTATTGATTCTATTTTATATTATTGTGGTTGGAAAAACTGTGGTTATGATTTCAGTTTTCTTAAATTTCTTGAGAAGCTTTTTTTGACTTATCATATGATCTGTCTTAGAGCAGGCTCTACACTCATTTGGCAAAAATGTATTTTACTACCTTGGGGTGGAGTTTTGTTCAGTCTGCTTTTCATGTTGATTCTCTGTTTCAATGATTGGCTCACTTTGAAAGCGATGCAGCAAGGTGCTGTTTGAATTGCTTTTTTTTTTTTTTTTTTTTTTTTTTGTCTTGCTTCACATCTTTTGATATTTGCTTTTTCCATACATGTTTTTCAAATCCTTCTTTTTTGACAAGTATGTATTCTTAAACCTAAACAAAACTGTAATATATATCACATCATTGGATACAGGTTTTTTTTTAAGAACTTTTATTTTTATTTTTTTCCTACTTTATTTACATTTCAAATGTTTCCCCCTTTCCAGCTCTCCCCTTTGGAACCTCCCCATTTCCTCTCCCCATCCCCTGCCACTATGGGGGTATTCTCCCACCCACCCACTCACCCATTCTCGTCTTCCCTCCTTGGCATTCTCCTATACTGGGGCATCTAACACCCTCAGGCCCAAGGGCCTCTCCTCCCCTTGATGACCAACAAGACCCTCCTCTGCCACATATGTGGCCAGCACCATGGGTCCTTCCATGTGTATTCTTTGGTTGGTGGATCAGTCTCCAGGAGTATCTGAGGGTCAGGCCGGTTGCCACTGTTGCTGCCTCCCTGGGGCTGCAAACTCCTTCAGCTCCTTCAGTCCTTTCTCCAAGTCCTCCATCTGGGACCTCACACTCCGCCCTACTGTTGTTGTAAAGTGACTCTTGGGTATTTCGAACTTTCGGGCTAATAACCACTTATCAGTAAGTACATACCATGTTCATTCTTTCGTGACTGTGTTACCTCACTCAGGATGATATTTTCAAGATCCATCCATTTGCCTGTGAATTTCATGAAGTCATTGCTTTTAATAGCTGAGTAGTATTCCATTGTGTAAATGTACCACATTTTCTGTTTCCATTCCTCTGTTGAGGGACATCTGGGTTGTTTCCAGCTTCTGGCTATTATAAATATGGCTGCTATGAACATAGTGGAACATATGTCTTTATTACATGTTGGAGCATCTTCTGGGTATATGCCCAGGAGTGGAATAGCTGGGTCCTCAGGTAGTATTATGTTCATTTTTCTGAGGGTCTGCCAAACTGATTTCCAGAGAGGTTGTATCAACTTGCATTCCCACCAGCAATGGAGGAGTGTTCCTCTTTCTCCACATCCTCGCCAACATCTGCTGTCACCTGAGTTTTTGATCTTAGCCTTTCTGACTGGTGTGAGGTGAAATCTCAGGGTTGTTTTGATTTGCATTTCCCTGATGACTAAGGATGTTGAACATTTCTTTAGGTGCTTCTCGGCCATTCGAGTTTCCTCAGTTGAGAATTCCTTGTTTAGCTCTCTTCCCCATTTTTTGATAGGGTTATTTAGATCTCTGGAGTCTAGCTTCTTGAGTTCTTTGTATACATTGGATATTAGCCCTCTATCGGATGTAGGATTGGTAAAGATCTCTTCCCAATTGTAGGTTGTCGTTTTAGTAAATAGGTTTTGTCCTATTTACAGTGTCCTTTGCCTTAGAGAAGCTTTGTAATTTTATGAGGTCCCATCTGTCGATTCTTGATCTTAGAGCACAAGCCATTGGTGTTCTGTTCAAGACTTTTCCCCTGTGCTCATGTGTTCGAGACTTTTCCCCACTTTCTCTTCTATTAGATTCAGTGTATCTGGTTTTATGTGGAGGTCCTTGATCCACTTGGACTTGAGCTTTGTACACGGAGATAGGAATGGATCAATTCGTAATCTTCTACATGTAGAAAGCCAGTTGATCCAGCACCATTTGTTGAAGATGCTGTCTTTTTTCCACTGTATGGTTTTAGCTCCTTTGTCAAACATCAAGTGACCATAAGTGTGTGGGTTCATTTCTGGGTCTTCAATTCTATTCCATTGATCTACCTACCTGTCACTATACCAATACCATGCAGTTTTTATCAGGGAGGCTGATTTCCCCAGAAGTTCTTTTATTGTTAAGAATAGTTTTTGCTATCCTGTTTGTTGTTGTTGTTGTTATTCCATATAAATTTGAGAATTGTTCTTTCTAAGTCTATGAAGAATTGAGTTGGAATTTTGATGGGGATTGCATTGAATCTATAGATTGCTTTCGGCAGGATGGCCATTTTAACTATATTAATCCTGCCAATCCATGAGCATGGGAGATCTTTCCATCTTCTGAGGTCTTCTTCGATTTCTTTCTTCAGAGACTTGAAGTTCGTGTCATACAGATCTTTGACTTATTTGGTTAGAGTCACACCAAGATATTTTATATTGTTTGTGACAATTGTGAAGGGTGTTATTTCCCTAATTTCTTTCTCAGCCTGTTTATCCTTCGAGTATAGGAAGGCTACTGATTTGCTTGAGTTAGAAGAGTATTAGTATTAGGTCTTCTTTGAAGGTCTGATAGAATTCTGCACTGAACCCATCTGGTCCTGGGCTCTTTTTGGTTGGGAGATTTTTAATGGCTGCTTCTATTTCTTTAGGGGTTATGGGACTGTTTAGATGGTTTATCTGATCCTGATTTAACATTGGTAATTGGTTTCTGTCTAGAAACTTGTCCATTTCCTCCAGATTTTCCAATTTTGTTGCATATAGGCTTTTGTAGTAGGATCTGATGATTTTTTTAATTTCCTCAGAGTCTGTTGTTATATTTCCCTTTTCATCTCTAATTTTATTGATTTGTGTACTGTCTCTGTGCCCTCTGTTTAGTCTGGCTGTTGGGAGCTGCCTGAGCACCCACATCCGCCATTACAAGATAGCGCCTACATCTGGCCGAGGACAAGTTGTAAACAGGCTAGTGCGCATGCACCAGGTAATTTTCCACCTCAGAGTCTCAGCCTCTCTCGTGGCGGCATCTGGCCTGGTGTGCGGGAGCCAATGGGGAAGCTCCATGTCCCAGGCAAGCGCTGTGACCCATATAAAGGGCGAGTATTCTATTGTTCTGAGTCTCCACTCGTGGCAAGCTTATGCTCTCCCTCTCAAGAGGCATTAAAGCTTTTACTGCAGAAGGATCCTATGTGTGCCGCGTCGTTCTTGCTGGCGAGACCGTAGCGCGGGACATCTGGCTAAGGGTTTATCTATGTTGTTGATTTTCTCAAAGAACCAGCTCCTGTTTTTGTTGATTCTTTGAATAGTTCTTTTAGTTTCCACTTGGTTGATTTCAGCCCTTAATTTAATTATTTCCCGTCTTCTACTCCTCTTGGGTGTATTAGCTTCTTTTTGTTCTAGAACTTTCAGGTGTGCTGTTAAGCTGTTAGTATATGCTCTCTCCCGTTTCTTTTTGGAGGCATTCAGAGCTATGAGTTTTCCTCTTAACACTGCTTTCATTGTGTCCCATAGGTTTGGGTAACTTGTACTTTCATTTTCAGTAAATTCTAGGAAGTCTTTAATTTCTTTCTTTATTTCTTCCTTGACCAAGTTATCATTGAGCAGAGCATTGTTCAGCTTCCATGTGTATGTGGGCTTTCTGTTGTTGTTGTTGCCCTTGAAGACCAACCTTAATCCGTAGTGATCTGATAGGAGGCATGGGATTATTTCAATCTTCTTATATCTGTTGCGGTTTGTTTTGTGACCAATTATATGATCAATTTTGGAGAAGGTACCATGAGGTGCTGAGAAGAAGGTATATTCTTTTGATGTAGGATGAAATGTTCTAGAGATATCTGTTAAATCCATTTGGTTCATAGCATCTGTTAGTTTCAGTGTGTCTCTGTTTATTTTATGTTTCCAAGATCTGTCCATTGTTGATAGTGGGGTGTTGAAGTCTCCCACTATTATTGTGTGAGGTGCAATGAGTGCTTTGAGCTTTAGTAGAGTTTCTTTTATGAATGTGGTAGCTCTTGCATTCGGGGCATAGATGTTAAGAATTGAGAGTTCTTCTTGGTAGATTTTTCCTTTGATGAGTATGAAGTATCCTTCCTTAGCTTTTTTGATGACTTTTGGTTGAAAGTCAATTTTATCCAATATTAGAATGGCTACTCCAGCCTGTTTCTTGGGGCCATTTGCCTGGAAAATTGTTTTCCAGCCCTTTACTCTGAGGTAGTGTTTGTCTTTAACACGGAGGTGCGTTTCCTGGATGCAGCAAAATGCTGGGTCTTGTTTACGGATCCAGTCTGTCAGTCTATGTTTTTTATTGGGGAGTTGAGACAATTGATGTTAAGAGATATTAAAGAATAGTGATTGTTATTTTCTGTTATTTTTGAAGTTGTTTATATTGTTTGTGTGGCTATCTTCTTTTGAGTTTGTTGAAAGATTACTTTCTTGCTTTTTCTTGAGTGTAGTTTCCCTCCTTGAGTTGGTGTTTTCCATGTACTATTCTTTGTAGGGCTGGGTTTGTGGAAACACACTGTGCAAATTTGGATTTGTCATAGAATATTTTGGTTTCACCATCTATGATTATTGAGAGCTTTGCTGGGTATAGCAGCCTGGGCTGGCATTTGTGTTCTCTTAGAGTCTGTATGAGATCTGCCCAGGATCTTCTAGCTTTCAGAGTCTCTGGTGAGAAGTCTGGTGTACTTCTGATAGGTCTGCCTTTATATGTTACTTGCCAATTTTCCCTTACTGCTTTTAATATTCTTTCCTTGTTTTGTGTATTTGGTGTTTTGACTATAATGTGATGGGAGGAATATCTTTTCTGGTCCAGTCTATTTGGCGTTCTGTAGGCTTCTTGTATATTTATTCATCTCTTTCTTTAGGTTAGGGAAGTTTTCTTCTATAATTTTGTTGAAGATATTTACTGGTCCTTTAAGTTGGGAGTGTTCACTCTCTTCTATACCTATTATCCTCAGGTTCTGTCTTTGCATTGCATCCTGGATATCTTGGATGTTTTGGGTTAGAAGCTTTTTGGATTTTGTGTTTTCTTTGACTGTTGTGCCCATGTTTTCTAAGGTATCTTCCTCACCTGAGATTCTCTCTTCCATCTCTTGTATTCTGTTGGTGATGCTTGCATCTATGACTCCTGATTTCTTTCCTATGTTCTCTGACTCCAGGGTTTCTCCCTTTGTGATTTCTTTATTGTTTCTATTTCTGTTTTTAATTCCTGAGTGGTTTTGTTCATTTGTTTGTGTTTTCCTGTAATTCTGCCCATTTGATTGTGTTTTCCTGTAATTCTTTAAGGGATTTTTATGTGTCCTCTTTAAGGGTTTCCCGTTGTTCACTTGTGTTCTCTCGTATTTCTTTAAGGGAGTTATTTATTTCCTTCTTAAAATCTTCTATCATCCTCTTGATATGTGACTTTAAGTCTGAGTCTTCCTTTTCTGGTGTGTTGGGTTATCCAGGGTTGGCTGTGGTGGGAGAGCTGGGTTCTGATGAAGCCAAGTAGTCTTGGTTTCTGTTCTTTGTGTTCTTGCCCTTGCCTTTTGCCATCTGTTTATCTCTGGTGTTAGCTGGTCTTTCTCTCTCTGACTGTGGCTTGTCTTTCCTTCAAGCCCAGATGTCAATATTCCTTGGAGACCACTTCTCTCTTCTGGCTGTTCCTCAGTCCCTGAATCTGGAGTCCTCCTGTTGCTGGCTTTTCCGCACAAGTGGGCAGCTCGCTTTCTCCTGGCACTGTATGGCTATGGAGACCTGGTGGCCCAGGCAGAGGTCTCCTGCCACAGGTGGAAACCTGCAGGCTCTTACTTCCCGGCTGTTCCTCAGTCCAATCTGTAGTCCAGCTCCCCAAAAATGGTCAGCAGCAGCTGTGAATGAAAGTCCAAGGATCTGGCCTTGCTCAGTCCCAGAAGGCACATAGGAGAAGAGCCGGATATAGTTTTTACTATGCAATTAGCCATGGTAGTTTTGATTTGGGGAATTAATTCAGTATGTACACAATAATTATTGATACATGAGTTGTCATTTCTTGTTTCTTAAACATTTTGTTCCTTTCTTCCTTTTTTGATGTCTTTAATAATTATATGGCTTTATTAATTTTATAATAGCGTGCTCAGATTCCTTTTCCTTTGTTTTATCTGTCTCCTACATATCTTTATTTTTGTTTGCTAGGAGGCTGACATGAAGAATCCATAGACTATTTTTAAATGAAAAGAATGTAACTTGAATCAGATGCAAAACTCCATGCTGCTAATTCCTGTTTCTGCATACCACCATGTCACTGCTACAACACTTAAAACTATGCACCTAAGAACAAAAGTGTACTTATAACTTTGTACTGTTGATTTCATTACCTTTTAAATTCTATAATAACGTTTTAAATGATTTGGTACCTACATAATAGTATTCATCTATAATTCTATATGTTTACCAGTACTATGATTTCTATGTTTATGTAATTATCAGTCTTTTATTTCATTTGTAAGAGTTACCTTTAATATTTCTACTGTGGCAGATGCAGTAGCAATAGCTTCTCAGTTCTTTTGTTTGACTAGAAATTTCTTTATTTCTTCATTTGATGGATAGCTTGTACATAACCTTTTGATGTCAACAGTATTTCTTAGCATCTTTACTCTATTACATTGTTTACTCTGGGCCTGTGGAGACTCTGATGCAAGGCCTTTTTGTCCTCTTCTTTCTCCCTTTTCCATTTCTTTCTCCATCTCTTTATTTTTGTTTTGTCTTATTGTTGCTGCCACAGGGCCTCCCTATTTTCACCCATTCTGGTTTTGAACTCATAATCCTTTTGTCTCATTTTCCAAGTGCTAAGATTACATCTATGAACCATTATGTCTAGAAGACACTGCTTTCATAAATAGGGTATTTAAATTTTTTAAATTTTTATTTATGTGTGTCTTTGTGTGTATACACCCATGTGTTCAGGTGCCTGAGATACTGGAAGAGGACCCAGAATCTCCTGAAGCTGGTTGGGAGCTACCCAGTGTAAGTGCTGGGAACCAAACTCAGATCCTCTGCAAGAACAGCAAACACTTTTTTAAAAAAAAGTTTTTTTTTACTTTATTTGCATTTCAAATGTTTTCCCCTTTCCAGATCTCCCCTTTGGAACCTCCCTATTTGCTCCCCCCTCCCCTGCCTCTATGAGGGAATATACCCATATACATGCCTCTTTCCCTGTATGTTTTTACAAGTTACTTTGTCTATTTAACATGCTATGTAGCTGAATTGAAACTGGTCTCCAAGAGGGGACCGAGAAAAACATCCTGTCATACACATTCCCCTATGTTGGAGAGCAATGCTGGCAAAGAGGATTCTTTCCTCATTTTGTTTCCTTTTCTTGTTGCTCAGGACAATGAATCCCACAAGTTGCTCAGGACACAGTAAGAAGCAACATAGAGTTAGCTTCATGTAAGGCAGGAGCCTGGCATCCAGTACACACTCTGGTCTTTCTTAGACATTCTGCTCAGTGCAAGGCTAAACTAGCCTTGGGGAGATTCTGAATCAACAGAGTGGAATTTTTACCCAAGTAAGGTACCTGTTATCTCTTGTGCTCCACTGGATATATCCGCTTAGCTGAATTATGAATTTTTTCAAAGATATCTGTACTGACATAACTGCCTTGGTTTTGGAGGAACAATAACTCTGAACTCCTGTTGTGTCATCTGATTCATTTAATTAACTCGGAGGAATTTTATGGGACTACCTTGCCTCCCATTTTCTCTGTCCTTCTTTGAACATAATCTCATCTTCATTTTCCTTAGCATTGTTCTTTCCCGTTTCTTTCCATTTTTTTTTGTAATTTTCTGAACTTTCTTGAGCGTATCAGAGTCAAGTGCTTTAGCACCAAGTTTACAATAAAATTCCCAACATTTTGAAAACTTCCCCCATGTGTGGATTAAAGTCAATGTGAGATTAGGGATTAGTAACAAAGTATTTCAGCATCCAAATGATTTACCTTTGCGCTGTTTGGGTTTGCTTATTGCCTTACTTATTTAAAGATGGAAGATGAAAATGAAAAAGTTGAGCTGTTATGGGTAAGAAGCTTCCTAATCATAAAAGCCATTCATTCCATATCATTGAATCATGGCACAGTAGTGGAAGCACATGCTACCAAGTACAAGGTTTGCCATGAATCACACTTTCATTGCTTCAAGGCTGACCAGTTTCACACTCTCAAAATATAATTATATGAAAGGAAAAACAAACACAAGTACATATCAAAAGAAAGTTTAAAATTTTGACCATTAAAAGAATAAAAATACCAGGATTGGATTTTAACATCCATTTTATCAAGCAAAACACTTCCAGTTTCACCTTTACAAGTTTAAGAGTGAGTGGGGAATGCAACCAAAGAGTTGCATTAAAAATTTCTGGTTGACAATACTCAGGAGAACTACAGTTAGATGCAACTACTTTGTTCCGATATTCTATGTAACTGGGCATAAAAATCTTTAGCATGGGTCTAACTCTACAAGGAAGCAGAAGTAGCCACTGCAGAGCTGGGATTTTGTTTCATTATTCTCCAGTTGGCTCATGGATCCAAACTAAGAGCTGTGTTTTTGAATGGAATTACTTAGATCTTTTTAGAGGGCTAATACTTTTATCCCTAGAAGCAGAGGGAAGTATAGCATAAAATAGTCTACAGGCTGTTTTTTTTTTTTTTCCAAAACAAAATCCTTAAGGGAAATTTGGTTTCACAAGTTATGATTCAGATTTTGAAATGAATTTTTTATGTGACAACTATTTTGTAATGCGTGAAAATAAAATCATATCTTTTCAAAGGAACTGATTGCGTGATGTAGCATCCGATTTTATAAATTAGCAGTAATGGAACTCATTTAACTTTGTAAGTCATTTGGTCACTGGACTGCAGAAGCTCATGTAAAGCCAGTTCCTTTGTCCTCAATCACTACTGTGTTCCATTTATATAACAAACTAAAACCAAACAGGAACTTGATAACACGAGGATGATTCATTTCTATACCAGCACTGAGAGAAAACTAAATGCTTGTCCATGTCTATTGCTGTACAAGGGACATGTAGGAAAAGAAATAAAGCAAAATTATGCTAAGATTTTCATAATAAGTAAGTACAAAGTGGAAGGACATGGATTACACATGTAGATATGTATACATGTAGAGGTATATGCAGGAGGGCATGGGTACATGTAGGACTTGATGTATACATGAAGAGACCTGTGCAGGAGAGGATGTGTAAATCTAGAGACATGTGCAGGAGTAGGTGTTATCTTATAGAGATGGACGAAGGAGTAGATGTGTGAATGTAGAGGTGTGTGCAGTGTCTTATGTTCTATTCCCTATGGGAAGGACTTCCTTTGTCTGCCTGACTACTGTCTACTTAGTGAGTCCTCACTGACTTTTAGTTTAGCCACTTGACTCTCTAAAGACAAAGCACCACTATGTGTCACCCCGAAGCATGCAATGTCATAGCTGTTCCTGTGCTCTGTAGCTCACAGCAAAGCATGGCCACATCATGACTGATATAAAGGAAAAGGGTGGACACAGGGACATGGAACCAAATGGGCAGGCAGGCCATTCAGGGAATGAGCAGTCATGGAAAAGAAATCCCACTTGCTTTGTGTTTGTTGGCATGGAATGTGAGGCCCAGCACTTTGAGTAAAGGGTTTGGAGGTCTCAGAGCTATTTAGAACCCATGAGTGGTTCTTAGTAGTTAAACCCTCGGGATGGTGGAGATATGTGCACACATGCAACAAGAAAGATAGGCTGAGAGGAATCTTTTATTTAAAATAGAAGTAATTATTATCTTAAACCTTAGAAATAATTTCTTTCTAGGCATTTAAATGGAATCATAAATTTATTAATTAGGTTATTACCCAAATTCTTATAACTTTATTTCTTTTTTTCCACTAAGATTATGGAAATATGAATGTCATATGCAAAGCTCTATGCTGTCTATAAAAGTAGTGTGGTTCAGATGCACTGTATCTTTAAGATGAAACTCTTAGATCTGTGAAATGCATCTATGTACTTTAAGAGAAAAAAAGTATAGCATTTTTAACATTGTAGTCTAGAACAGTTTAAAATAAACAAAAATTAAAAATTAAAGTCTAGAAAAGAAAGAAAGGACTTCCTGACAGATCTGCTTTCAATGTGTTGGACCAACATGCTGTCACTGCAGTTTTTCATATCTGTGAAGTACAGCCTTGTAGCTCTACTGCTGCCTCCCCTTTCAATCACCCTTCGATCATTTGAGCTTTGTGGAACAGACATCTCCAAGGCATTAACAAAAGTTATAAGTTCACATGGATATAGGATTTTCAAAAACAAAAATATATCAGAACCACGATGATAAAGACTACTATTAGTTTATAATTACCCCTGGGAAGTGAACAAAGGTTGGCCTCATCTCATGCCACTAAACTGTTCTCTACAAGAAAGTTTGCTCTCAACCAAAGTCTTCCTAAGTCATTTTGTTAATTATTGTGTGAACTGTATGCACTGAACTCTGTTGGTTATATATTTTACCCCGTGATAAAATGTAGAATTTATATTCATGCAAAACAACTTATTATTGAATAAATAAGCCTTGTTTGGAATTTTGGAAACAAAAGAAAACTTAAAAATAATGTAAATTCTCTGTAATAGAAATAGGAAATTTAGACTGGAGTGGTGGCAGATGCCTTTAATCCTATCACTTGGGAGGTAGAGGCAGGAGGATCCCTGTGAATTTAAGGCTAGTCTGATCGACAAAGTGAGTCCAGGACAGCCAAAACTTGTTATACAGAGAAACCTCATCTTGAAATCTCTCTCTCTCTCTCTCTCTCTCTCTCTCTCTCTCTCTCTATCTCTCTGTGTGTGTGTGTTGAGCATTGTGAGCTTATATATGAGTAGAGACAGAAGTACATGAGTGCTAACATTTGACTTTGTTTCTTTCTAAATGATAAACCCAGATGATGCTGGCCCTGAATGATGTGGAAAGATGTCCCAGCACAGATTCAGCAGGATTAATACTTCCAACATATTTGTGTTTTATAGACAGTCAGGGAATGTATCTAAGAATGGTGTTCTATCATCTTTTCTCTAGTCTTGAGTTTACAAGAGAGAAAAATGTTTAGTGTTCATCTTTGGACAAAAAGATGATAAAATGAGCTAAGTATTTGGAAATCAATTTATCTGCGAAAGAAGTCCAAGTAGATACTACAAAAAAGAAAAAAAGCAAAAACAAAGATGTGAACCATAGTTCAGAGGATATGAATAGATTCTAAAAGTATCCTGGGACATAACTGAGGTTCAGCAAGTCACGGCCAATTTTCCCCTGATGACTTTTTGGCTGAAGCCATAATTACAGGCCACTTCTAGTTCTGTTCAGCTCTCTTCCACACACAAAGCTGTGGCACACAGTAATTTTTACTCTCAGGGACTGAAAATGAACTTTTGGTTAAGTACAAAGGGTTGTTTTCTGCCAAGCTCAATGAGAGGAGGAAGTGGCAAGGGTAGGTACAGGAAGGCTGAAATTCTCTTGTCTTAACTGTGGACAGTAGGATTGCTTAAGGTTTTGAAAGGCAACCTCAAATTAGGCTTTGTTCAGTGAGACAGACATCTGCAAAAGAAGCCTATGGCCTGAGAAAAAGCAATGGAGAAAATGACATCTTCGCAGGTCCAGATCTAAATAGAGTAAAGCATCGGTTTAATATCTGGCTTTGTACTTTTAGCTGTGTGCAAAGGTCTCTATGTAATTTTGTGTATACCAGTTAATGCTGCAATGACTCCAATTCTCTCTATGTTAAATCTCAAAAGAAGCTTCTAACATGTAAGGCTGTAGTAAAGAACAAACGGAACAATAATATAAAGTTGCTTAGCATAGTGCTGAGTTAATTTTGATCATTTCCCTAATTATCTTGCATCTTTCTTCCATCTGTCCTTGTTAACCATGATGGTGTGACATCATCTGAGAGAGCCCAGAAGCTGAAACTAAGGCAACCCCATGTGGCTGCATCAGAGGAATCCATGGCAGAGGTAATAAATATGACTTTGGGACAGTCACAGACGTAAACTCTCAGAGGACCTGATAGCACCTCAGTGAGTCCCTCGGGTTGACGGCACCTGTGCCGTTAGGTGAACAGCCAACCCTGTGGAATATGGTAGAGCATGTTTAATACTGATGATGGTGGGGATGAGAAAGGCTAAGTAATATGATGAGTCTTGAATTTCTAGAAGATTCTTCAAATCTCAGGTATTGCACATAATAAATTCAGAAACAATACGATTTAAAAGTACATTGTGCAGTACAAAAAAAAAAATGATTATGTAGCCAGACCTGACCCATACAACTAAGTTTACATTACTTCTTGAAAGACATAAGTAAAAATATAATCTGTTGGTAAAGTGGAGGTGGGGGGGTTAATAAGATATTTAAGGAATAAACTGAGCAGCCAATGAGGAGGTCAAATCTGGTCAGCCATCATGATAATGAAAATGAAAGCATAAGGAGCAATGGTTTGTAAGTTAGCAAAGGCTGTCAGGAGAGAGAATACCTGTCACTGAGTTCTACCTGTCAGCATACCTGTCCATTCCACCAGTCAGGATAGCTCTACCTTGTTGGTGTAGAATACGGTGGGCCATGAAAAGTAGTTCTTTCTTTTAGTACATGTCGGTGTAACCACTTTGAGAATCAAAGTCGCAGTAGCTGTATACATTCTGTGAATATGTGTGTGTGTGTGTGTGTGTGTGCCTGTGTGTTCGTTTTGTGTAGGGTTTGGCATGCACATGTTCATGAGTCTGTAGAGACGCCAGAGGTCGATGTCAGCTGTGTTCCTTAAGTGCTTTTTGTCAGATTCATTCAATGAACCTGGAGATCACTTATTGCCTAGACTCTCTGGTTTGCTTAGCAACCTCCAGGGATCCCATGATTTCTAGTACAGAATGTATTACAGCTGCTTGCTGCTATATATGCAGCCTGTGCATCCATGTGTAATGTGTAAAGTTGGTTAGGTCTGGCTTCTTGAGTATCTACCCTTACATCTAAGATAGGAAAGAGTAAAATCCTTTCTTCCAGTGCTCGGGAAGATGCATCCGTTATTTTATGAATAGTTAATCCTATTGTACAGGAAGTAGCACATAAGACATTTTACATGTCTCTAACCATAGCTGAGTGCCTATAGGACAACTTTTCTGCAGCTCTTCCAGACCTGCCAGAGCCTACAGTAAGCATCTCTTTATTCTCAACATGTATGAAATCAACTTGTTTGGAAACCGTATGAGTAATACCATGGCAGGATCTTGTAATTTTTACAACTGAATAGTATTCCTTTGTGTTTATAAACAGTTTTTAAAAAATTCATTCAGCAATTGAAGGGTGCTCAGGTCATTTCCACCATTTGGCAATTGTTGTAAATAGTGTTACTGTAAACTTGGCTGTATAGATGCCTCTTTATACCCAGTGGCAACATTTTTTTTTTGTTCACTTTCCTGCCATTCCTGGATTTTCTAGAGTAAGATGGTATCTCCCTGTGGTTATGATCTGCAGTTCCCAGATGATTCATGACACCGACAGTTATCCATCGCCAATCTCACACTCTTATCCTGTATGCATTATGATACTGGTCTCAACATGCAATACATGTTAATTCTATATCATTTTCCCTGAGGTGCAAAAACTGTACGATTTACCTCATGTCTGTGGTCCTTGGAAGAAGTCTCCTTTTCCCATTAAAGTAGACTTCAAAATCTTCAGATTTTAGTCTGTGGGCATAGTCGATATATCCTGACACTTCCTGTCCATGAGAATTTTTGTCGCGAATGAAGATCACCGTCTGGTAACAACAAAGAATGGGAAAGGGACATGAATAATGTCGCTTGAGCACTTTGAGGAGCTGTGGCTGTGAACCACTGCACATGCCAAGGGCTATTTCAAGTGCTGCTGTATGTTTCACCCTTACCATTCTGTCAGGTAGGTACTGTTATTTCTTCCCCACAGGAGCTAAAGGAACAAGAAGTCTCATGTACATTTACTGTAACTTTGCATCTCATTATAAATGATTCAGACCAGCGTTCCTAAGAAAAGCTTGTTGTAGGTGTTACAAATATTTCACGTTATTTACTTTCTTATCAACCTCGTCTTCTTTATGGTCATTTGGGTATGAAGATGAAACTATTTAATAAAAACCCGAGACACAGACAGAGGCTGAGTCTCTCCAGGCCTCTCAGCTATCAAATGGCAAAACGGTGCCTTTACCCCTCTTCGTGTCCCTCCCAGTGAGTTTCTACACATCTGCTATTAGGGATATATAAATAGATTCTTAGTACCACGACAGTCAGACTCTAATTTACAAAGTCAAAATATGTATACTAAACTTACAGAACAAGATGTATTTCCTCACCCACATCAATTTCCTCACAAATTCTATTGACTACTTTCTACACATTCACAGTTCCTAACCGTAAAAGGACGGAGTAAAGCACGGGAATGTTAAAGTCCTGGTATTCAGAACTTGTGCTTTGATGATGAGAGACATCTAGACAGTAGTCATGGGACACAGAGGATTACCAGTGAAGGGCAGACACTGCAGAGCTAACGATGAGGCACAGTGCAGTGATGTGCAGTGAAGGCTAATCGAGGTCATGAGCAAACACCGGAAGGCATGCGGGCTTCTGGATGATGGAAGCAAGCCACAGGAAGAAGCAGGTGAAACCCAAGGAGCGAAGAGGATCTGTGGTACAAAGGCTTAAAGCGTAAACATGCTAAATGAGATGGCTGGATTGTAACCTTCTCCCTTCAGAGCCATAGGCATTCTGTTCAAGTTTTAAGGCAAAGCTGATGAAAAAGTAAAATATTGTGGTCTAACTAGGAAAAAAATGTATTTGCTTTGAAAGTTACACCAAGTAGTAGGACTCTGTGGCAAAGTTCACTGTTTGGATAAATCCAGGAGACTGCCTTTTCCTCTCCAGTTACTATGTTCAGTAACTTGTTGGGTCTTTGAGGCTATGAGCTAATATAGTTGACTTTAGATATCAGACTTTCCAAAATAATAAAGCTATAAAATAGGAAGGAATTTTTTTTCCTCATTGACTCTATTGCTTGTCTGTTTTGTTTGTTTGGCTGCTGGGTGCTGCAGACACTCCACTGAGGAGGATTCTAAAGCAGGTTCTTGCTACAAAAAGAGAGAAACTATCTGACAAATTAATCTCATGCCCCATAGAAGATCAGGATGAACTAGAGCTCACTATTCCTGTCTTGCAAGCTGACATTGTTTCAACCCTTAGTCCTTCAAGTTCTTCCACACAGCCTCTGAATAAATCAGAATAGATTTGTGATTAGTGTCATTTATCTTCAGTTTCTTCATCATAAAGCTCGAATGGACACTAATCCGAAGAGGCTTCTGGAGGCTCTTACGCTCGTCAACCGATAAACTTGAGTAGCTGCTGCTCCTTAAACAAGGCCATGAGTAACAACTACTTGTGAGTCATTAGCAGTCCTAGAGGTGCTGGACCTGTCATCATTGTCAGCACAGGGAGTGTCAGTCACACGGAAGTGAGGAAGTGAAAGAGGAGAAAGATGGTCCACTGTTCTAATGAAGCCTTCTGTTTTCAGAATGGAACTCTATACCAGGAAAAGAGCCTCTCTCTCTCTCTTCCTCCCCCCACCCGTGTGTGTGTGTGTGTGTGTGTGTGTGTGTGTGTGTGTGTGTCGTCCTCTCACTGAGAAATATTTTGACAGTAGAATGGCAGGCTAGATACAGTACCCATCTTTGAGGTGAAAGCAAATGATAATTCTAGGCCAAATCAAAAACCATAACTTCTAAAATGCACTGGTAAGGAAATGAGGTACTACTTACAGTGCAAAGACCCAAGAAGAGATCACAACACTGAAGCCAGCGCTGGCCTACAGGTGTCTGAGTCACGACCTTGAACCTGTCAGAGCAGAAAAGCTCCAAGATAAATCTGAGAATTCGTAAGACTACCAATACTACGTGTTCTTCCTAAGAGGCCAAAGTATTGTCTGCTGTCTTCTACCTACCTTACATAACACTCTAAAAATTGTATGATTGGGGTGTGGACAGTGGAGGTGGAAAGAGAGGGAAAACAGTCCCCAAGGGGAGGAGTGGGACAGAATGCATGTGACAAGAATTCAGAAGAGACCTATTGGGAAGGAGAGTGGTCAGCAGGAGCTGGGTAAGGAAGGGGAGCAGAGAACGAAGGCTCAGCAAGGGCCAAGTGCGTATGGATGTGCTGTAATGAAGCTCACTAACATGCATGGTAATCCTAAATGATTAATAAAAATTGTATAAGGTACCGGCAGCATTTTTACCCTCACTTTATGAATGTGGGCACTAAGTCCACTGTGACATTAAGCAAGTGCTCACAAATGTGCAGACAGAATAAGACTCCTACAGTTAGACACGGGTCGGCTTGCTGTGATGTCCATGTTCTTACTGGATGTGCAATGCACAGACAGATCTGATCCTAGACGTTGGCTCTCTCCTTGTGATACGACTTTGGTAACGTAGTTGCAGTTTTTAAGAATTGGTTTCCTAAATAATGGAAGACTCTGGTAAGTTACACTCCTAGGTTATTAGTTTCCTTTATAATAGAGTGAGTTTGCACCTGCCATAGCAGTTCATGTTTAAATTCAACAAGCCTAGTTTCCCTAAGTACTTAGTAACACTAACTCCCACTCACACCTGGCTTTTCTGCTTTTTTAATCAAACTGTTTCTTTTCTCTTGATGCTTTTTTTTAAATTTTATTTTTAAATTTTATTTTTCTTTATTTTGCTACCGTGTTGAGATTGTGTTATTTTAATCAGCTTCTTAGGGGTAAGGAAATGGACTCATTGCACCAGACCTCCTTGCCTACGTGTGCTTAGCTGAGGTATCCTTTGTTTCTTTTGCTAAATTTAGGCCTTCTTGAAAACAAATTGAAGACATTTTAAAATTTAAATAGAAATATGCCTGGTTTGCTGTATATTGCTTTTATTATGTTTAGGTATGTGTCTTGAAGTCCTGATCTCTTGGAGCCTTTTAACATGGAGGGATGGCAACCCCACAGGAAGAACAAGGGTCAACTAACTTGGACCTCTGGGACTTCCCAGAGACTAAGCCACCAACCAAAGAGCATGCATGGGCTGGTCTGAGGCCACCGGTACATATGTAGCAAGGGACTGCCTTGTCTGTCTTCAGTGAGAGAGCATGTGCCTAATCCTGTAGAGACTTGATGCCCCAGGGAGCAGGAATGCCCTGAGGGGTTCACCCTCTCAGAGGCAAAGGGGAGATGGGGTGAAGAACTCTTAGAGGGGAGAATGGAAGGGAGGGCAACATTTGGGAGTAAATAAATAGAATGATTAATTATATATATGTATATGTGTATGTATATATTGAAAAAGATAAAAGAATGACAAGTTGAAAAAAGAAAAAAGCTAGATTTTCAAACACACACACACACATACATATATTCATTCAATATTGTTATACATGTATAGAATAGACCCAGTCAAAGCTGTGATACTGGCTCTTAAACAGCCAGAATAGGATGTAACAGCCCCTTAGGCTGAGGGGGATCTTCTCCCAGAGCATGGTACAGAAAGCCAGTAACTGACAGCTTTGCTATCCTGGAGTCTGGTATTGTTTAAGAACAGTTGTTTAGGTTCATCTGCTAACATTATTTCCCACGTTTATTCTAGTGGTATACAACAACAAAGTCTTCCTCTGTTGCAAATGCCTAACTCAATGATTTTTCAATAAATTCAGAAAGTTGTGAACTACAGTCCAGCTTCTGGTGGTTTCCATGACACCAAGGAGATCCTAAGGTACAACTCACTAACACCCCTACCCCAGCAGCCTTAGAAAGTCATGGATCCACTTGCTGACTATCAATTGCTTTTCCTGCATTTTCACATACATGAAATAATCAATCAATCACTCAATCAATTTTTTTCACTTTAATACCTTTTTTAAAAATTGCAGTTAATTTCCCAGAAGATATGTCAAAGCTATAATGTATATAGTTAAAGGTTCTTTTAAGTCACATTACATTTATTTTAAAAATTCTAAAACATACATTTTCATCAGAACCCTTAATTCTCTGTAGAATCAGATAAGGCAGAACCAAAAATGCATGGGGGTTTAAATGACACATTTGATACTGCACACCAACCTGCACTTTACAACCACCTAGTCAGAGAAAACAGGCTTTTGATTAACCACTAAAAAAACACAGGATGTAACCACTGTAGCAAAGCAATTGAGAAGTATCAGTGTATGCGTGTGGCTGATATAGAAGTAGGACTCGAGGCAGAGAGGATTGTGAAATCTGAGGTCAGTGGGACAGTCTGTGACCTCAACAGCAAACAGGTGTTAAATAAAACGACTTCTGGAATGAATACTTAAGCCCTCCTGGCCTTTTGTATATTGGAAAAAGATGAATTAAAGTAAAATTTAGTCTGCTAATGTATCACATAGATCTTTGGCTGCTTTTCTTTTCCCAGAAGTGGATTAAAATACAATCTCATAAACTTGTTATAAGCCCGGGACATGTGTTGCCTGGTTTCTCCTGCCAATTACTAATGAGGAGATATGAACCCGATACAGTGAAACGGGACTGTGTGTGAGGCCAGGAGAGCCAAAGTCCCAGAAATGGAACACAACCCTGAGCAGGCTTAAGCAGCAAGCTGCAGGGCTGACAACCAAGCAGGACTTCAGAACTGACTGACGATGCTGCCCCTAGGAGACTGTACTGCCTCTCAGAGGAGAATGAAGGAGCATTCATCTAGAAGTTTACAACTGGGGAATGTGCTAATGAATTATTAATTGAGGGGAATATATATGTATGTATATATATATATATATATATATATATATATATATATGATTTCAGAAGAGAAATGATTTTGATGATAAGGTCATATTCTTTGGGGACCAGCACTGTTTTTAAACATTTCAAAAGGAATGCCACAATAAATTACTTCAGAAAAGATTACTGTATGAAATTTCTGTGCTGATAATTGTTTTTTAATTCCACGTTCTCTGACTCACTTGGATGGATAAGTATAGTCTCATTACCCACACACATTTCAGGCTGTTAGAAATAGTTCTTTGTCTCCCCTCTTGCAAACAGGCTCAGAAGGGCCATACTGTTTTCTACATCCAGTTGGCCAAGGTAGCTCCCAGTCTGCTCTGATTTCAGAGGCAGGGAAGGTGACCTCATCCTCTCTTGGCGGGAATGCTGTTGGGCAGCGCTGCAAAGGGGAGAGGCTGCAAAACTGTGGCCATTTTACAACTAGTGTGATTTTCTCAGAGTGTCACGTATAGTTCACTTGTTCGTTTGCAGTAACTGAAGATTTGCCTTTCTAAGGGACATCACTGATGTTAGTTTTTCCTTCCGGTTTCTAAGCTATGTCCATATTCAAAATGGTTGGGGTAAGTTCTTGTACTCATGTATTTTGCAGTGCTTGCAAGGAAAGGAGTAATTTCTGATCACTTGTCCTCATCATTAGAATTAAAAATGATCTGGAGGCTTGAGTGAATGAAAATAATATGCAAAAGCACATGCGGGTTTTGTTTATATAAACTCCAAGTGTTAGAAAAAAAAGAGATACTCAAAGTTATATATAAAGTGAGATTTACTTTTAAAATCCAAAATATACACTGAAAATCTTTCAGTGGAGTTTGGTGTGTTGATCCAACCCAACATGCCTATGCGAAAATAAATTTTACCTCCTGAAGTAAGAATCATTAGCTGTTGTGCATGCAGCCTTCATGCCCACCATGCTTTTCACTAAGATTCTCCAAATATTTTCATAAAAGGCTTGTATAATGTTTCAAAAGCTAATGAGATGACATCACTAAAGAAAAGATACTCTAAAATGAATATTGATGTTCTAAGTTCAATATCAATGAAGTACTTTGGATTATTTAAAGTTTTGCCTTGACAAATAAATGTTTACAGGGCTGGGGACATGTTTCAGTGAGAAAAGTGCTTTTTGCACAAAGCTGACACCTTGAATTGAGATCCTCAGTGCCCGTACAAAGTTCAGGCAAGTGAGGTAGCCCCTCATAATCCCGGTGCTCTGGAGGTAGAGATAGAGCATCCATGGGCAAGCTGGCTAGCCAAGATTGGCAAAATTGGTGAGCTTTTGGTTCAAATATGCATCCTGAATCAATATATAAGGTAGCGGGCAATTGACAAAGGCACACAAACACACATGTGCATTTACCTGCACACACATGCATCACACAAACGCAACAGACATATACACATATACATGTACACCATAAACACAATAGGAATATAAGAAATAAATGGCCATGAGTAAAAAGACAACTATGAAAATAATGACTAAGAAGTAGATCTTGCATTATTACAAAAGGTAAAGTAAGAATAAAGAAGTCAAACATCGTTACAAGGACTGGCAGATGAGTGGTATGCACACATATGGGTCTGAGGACAGGATAAATGCTTTCAGCAGGACAGCTCTCTGCCTTTTATGGGTTCCCACTCTTTTGTAAAGCATGCAATTCCAAAATCTTGCCTTTAATCATACCACATTATGTCTTCCATCCCCTTGATTTCTAGTTAGCATACCCTAGAATCTCCAAACTGAGAATCCTTTCATCACCTTGAGGCTGCTAATTCATAAACCATATGTTTTACCGTGAGTCATTCTGTGTCCGCTTTCCTCTTGTTCGGTAGAGATACCATAGTATGGCAACATTTTTCATTTGCAGGATATTTCAAATCCATTGAGCAATCCTGAATACGTGTTGGAAAATTTCGAGCATCATTTCAACCCGACTTTCCCCTTAGTCTGTTTCTGCACAGAATAATTAAGACAAATTTGGCTAGGAAACAATTATAATTGCTCTTCCCAAAGCTCAATAATCATGAACTCAAGTGGATTCCATAACCATTTATAATAACTAGCTATAATACATGTATCCTCTCTTGCCTCTTGAATTTTGTGTTGTCTTCTCTCATCAAATTTTCTGCAATGTAATTTCTTAAGACTTTTATTTTCTTGATGAAATAGAAGTGATATTAGAATCACCTCATTTCCCCCTATACAATCTAATTGTCACTATCCCTGACCTTAAGCTATATTACAGAACAATAGTAATAAAAATTTGTATGGTATTGGCATAAAAACAGACAGGTTAATAGAATTGAAGTGAAGAAGACCCAGAAGTAAACTGACATAATTATGGACACTTGACTTTTGACAAGGAAGCTAAAACTATGCCATAAAAAAGAAAGCATCTTCAACAAATTGTGCTGGTCTAATTGGATGAATACATGTAGAAGAATGCAAATAGATCTATAGCTATCACTCTGCACAAATCTCAAGTCCAAGTGGATCAATTACCTCAACATAAAACCAGATACACTAAATCTAATAGAACAGAAAGTAGGGAATATCCTTGAGTGCATTTACACAGGAGACAATGTCCTGAACACAACACCAATAGCTCAGGCACTAAGATCAACAATTAATAAATGGGACCTCATGAAACTCAAAAGTTTTTGTAAGGCTAAGGACTGTGTCCATAGGACAAAATGGCAGCCTACAGAATGGGAAAGCTCTTCACCAACCCTACCTCTTACAGAGGTCATATATCCAAAATATATAAAGAACTCAAGAAATTAAACATTGGCAAAACAAACCAATTCAAAAATGGGGTACTTATCTAAACAGATAATTCTTGATAGAATCTTCAATGGCATATACTCTTCCTGCAACAAGATATGTCAACACTGGTTGATACCCATGGGAGGCCTCTCTTTTCTGAAGCAAAAGGGAAGATGAGTGAATTGGGGGGG